>OY783194.1:27420142-27942181 GCA_963678675.1 Xiphydria camelus
TCGATATGTTATGTGCGTACATAGGTCGACTGCCATCGCGCGCGCACGAGAAAGAGAGTCGATGCGATACATTCCTGCATATTTTATACGGTTCGCGTTACGAGGTGCTTTTATCGGACGATGGGATAGCGAGGTACCCATCCAGTGTACGTAAGGAGAACAGCCGGAAAAAGGAGTGGCCCGCTCCCGTGTACTCTCTCTCGATCCTGTGATGTGCGGACGTTACGAGGATGGAGGGAGGGAGCGAGTTTATAACGTTATACGACGAGTTTGATAAACGCGAACGGCTGCGAGTTCGACCCCGGAGCTTTTGCGTGTTCAAGATTGCGCGGGAATTTATGTACGTATGGAGAAAAGAGGCGGATCGAACCGAGTGCACGGGGATGATGGAGATGATGGCACGACTAAAAATGCGAGCTTCCGAACGTTTGCGCGGTGGGACGGAATGTTGTTATAGTCTCTTACTTCTCTCACGCAGTAAATATCGGGGATGTTATTCGTTATTTCTCGTCGCGGTATTGCAGTTGGGTGTTTCGGGTTGAGCCCAAAAATCAGTGATAGTATAATCAGTGGTAGTATAATATATGTATGTCAGGAATCCATGAGTAGTACTATGACCAGAATTATTGATCGACTGTTAATTCAAACCGGATCAAGCACTTGTCTCTCGATGAAAAATTATATTGAGTGGTGGTTCTTTTGATTTAGAGAGAGCAAGGTTAGAAGTGATTTTAATATAGATTCCGAGAGGCCAAAATTTCACGTAAACAGAATTTAAAAAGTATTTCTTTTTCATTGTGGCGGTGCTGACTCAGTTTTTAGCTGGCACAACTACAGTTCCTCCGAAACGGGATCGAGCCCAAAAATGTTGACTTATATGCCCAAAATTAGCCCATAATTAGCTCATAAATCCCGTATAGTTTAAAAATCGATATTGCAATGTGGCGGGGTTTCAGCTCAATATAGTTAATAATTTTGATATTATGCCGACATTTTTTTCCTCTCTAATCTACCAAAATAACCTCAGATGTACTCGTATTAAACTGGAATCGCCACATTGCAATATCGATTTTTTAAATTATACGAGAATTATGGGCTAATTAATTAATTGCTCTTGAGCAAGGAGTTAATATATCTCATTGTACGAAGAACTCCCTGCACGATACATCCAACATGATTGGTACCCGTCTCCTTAACTCATCCGCTCATCACCATCTATTGGAGTGATAATAGGTAAAGGGACGGTTGGCAGTCGCGCTATTGGTTAGTCAACGCGGAACGAGGCTCCTCCCATTCTAAACCTCTTAACTGTTACACTGTGTATATCTTGGCGTATATCTTTCAAAGTAAATGAATAAATATTGACTGACTACGTATTACACGTCAAGACTACCGCGTCATAAAGAATGCCTGTAGCAAGTTGCAGTTGCACAGATTAAGGTACCTATTAAAAACATTTTTAAAGAGGCGAAAATATGAAAAGTGAATCGATCCAAGGTAAGAGATGCTCTGTGGAGATACATAATAAACTTTATGATAAGATCTCGAAATCAACGCCACGTAACGGGAGCAACGCCCGACCACAGCTAACGGTAGCTCAAAGAACGATACGAGTTAAGGATGCGCGAACCAACTACATATATACATATATATATATATATATATATATATATATATGCGTAACGTGTAGTTCGAGGACATTTCCGTGCACTGATCGGTTACTTCGGGGACATTTGTGTACTTTGAGGACAGTCCCCGAAATTTTTACTCATGAAGTGTATACTTTGAGGACAGTCCCCGAAATCATCAACGCAAGTCTTACGTGTAGTTCGAGGACAGCCAAAATTGGTGTTACTTTGGGGACAGTCCCCAAAGTAACAATACATTAATCGGTTTCTTTGAGGACTGTCCTTGAAATAACAATTTATAAGAAGGGCAACTTTAATTACGTTTTTAATTGAAAGCAACTATCCAGAAAGTATTTAATATTGCAATGACTTTGCTTAAATTTAATTTTATAAATACTTGCGCTCAAATATATTATTGCAAAATTGTAATAATATTGCAATATATTCAAGAATTTATAATTTCAAAATAAATCAATTTTATTTAAATTCTTGTAAAATTATCTACCAACGTTGGGAAAAAATTTCTTTGAGAAATCACTAAGCAGCATCTCAAACAACAACGATTCTAGACATTTTTACTGTAATAAAAAACTCTGTCGTGAGTATACATTTCCAGGAGGAAATAACGTACACTTCTAAAAATTACAATACAGTTACAGTTTAAACAGCTAGCTGACTCTCCGGCGACGCCTTTAAAGTGTTAGACGTCGAAAATTTAACCTCTTTCTCTTTCTCGCTCAGGAGAGAAGTCATTGCCCGATTATAAGTACAGTCATCCCCCGCACTAGCTCGGGGGATATTTCCGCTAGTGCGGATTCATTAAAGCGTGAAAAAAAGCAGGGGGCCTTTCTCGAGTCACTCGCAAAGTTACGTATACGCATCTTAGCCAATAGACCAATCAGGACCAAGTATTCCGTTGTGGTGGGGATCCTGATTGGCCTACTCACTAAGAAACGTATACCAGGTCTTTGCGTATGTGTTGACATAGGAATCGTGCGAGTGCGAGTGAGAACGCGGATTAACACTCGTGAACCCATCAGAGTTTCTCTGTCGCATACTCCAACTGGACAAGTCCTAGAAGGACGGAGAATGTGCGACAGAGAAACTCTTATGGGTTCACCAGTGTTAATCCGCGTTCTCACTCGCACTCGCACGATTCCTATGTCAACACATACGCAAAGACCTGGTACGTTTCTCTTGCGAGTGACTCGAAAAAGGGGGCTCAGCAGGGGTTCGGACCCTCGGTGCTTCTACAGTATCGTATCAACGAACTGAAAATGAGTGACCAAGTCTTTCCAAGTGTTCTATTCTGTTATTCCTACATTGATTAGTGTAATGATAAGTAATTGTAATTTATAATTTGTAAGAGTCGGACGATTTCTACTTTTCCTTCCCCCGACATCGTATTCATACTTCAAAATTTCAACGAAAACTGACTAAAATTTGTTTGCATCTGTTTGTCAGTAAGGAATACGGCACTGCTAGATATGGAAATATGCACATTACGGAAAGTAGTAGTTTCATTTTACAAAGTGTGTACAGCACCGTATTTTCGAATAGTTTTTCTTAAAAATGAACGCACAACATGTAGAAAATATGTCACCTAATTAGGAGTATGATTAATAAGAATAAAATACCTAAATGGGATTATTGAAATAAAAAATTGAAACTCTTTCTCGGGGAATAAGTAATTAAGTTAACATTGCCGAGGAAGAGTAAAAACATTTAAAGGAAATTATATTTATTAAGTTACCTAATTTGTTTTCAAAATATTATACATTAATTGGTACATAAGTAGGTAAAAAAGTACAAAAAACATATTATAACCTGTATACAGTTACATGTTATCTGAAACTATTACATGCTCGACTCCTTATTGTTATTCCCAACTGTTAAAAAAATTGTTCGGCACGTTATTTGGGAACTCGGACTTTTACATAAAATAGGAAAGCATACTAGGCTATAAAACTAAAAAATACATGTACATCCAAATGTTTTTTACTCTTCCTGAGCAATGTCAACTTAATTATCTATTCCGAGAAAGAGTTCCATTTTTTTATTTTAATAATCCCATTTAGGTATTGTATTCATATTAATCATAATCCTAATTAGGTGACATATTTTCTACATGTTGTGCATTCATTTTTTAAGAGAAACTATTCTCAAATTCAAAAATGCGGTGCTGTACACACTTTGTAAAATGAAACAACTACCTACTCTCTTATAATCGGGCCCTGACTTCTCCCCCGAGCGAGAAAGAGACTAAGCGGCCCTGACTTCTCTCTCGAGCGAGAAAGAGACCGCACGTGTCGATGTTTATGCGGCGGTTAGCGTATTCGGAAACTGCAGTCTAACCGCCGGTTGAAGTTCAACCTTCGGTTAACCGGACTTTATAATACCGGCCCTCTCTCTTATCGTCACTTGAACACTCTTATGTTTTAAAAATTATATGATGCGACATTGTAACTAATGTAAATTTTTCTTTGAAACAAGGAAAATAATGCCTCTATGTACCGAGGAAAATCATACAGCATTATATCTGACTCGGCTAAAGTTAATTAACGAAACCATGGAATAGTTTTTCAACAATTACCAACTAACGGACCGTTAACAGGGTTTTGTTAATGCAAAGCGAAAAGTTGTACCCATGATTTCGGAATATGATCTTATGTTAATAGGACTAACAGTTGCTTTGTTGTCTGAAAAAAAGAAAAAGATAAAGCGCAAATGTTCGAAATGGGTAAAACAGTGGTTAATAAATCGAGAAGTGTATTTGCATATGCACTTAATCAACAAATTACAACTGGAACTTGATTATTATCGAAATTAGGCAATATCTGCCTAGGTACACCCGGGGACACGAAATCTGTCGCTGGTGACTATTTAAAATTTTATTTTTAAACGTACTAACCAATGATTAATAATCCTCATACTTTCATTAACGAGAGTAGACGCCACCGTAGCTAATGAGGGCATGAGAAATAATTGTTCATTAGTTTAGTACGTTTAAAAATGACATTAAAAAAAGTCACCAGCGACAGATTCCGTGTCCCCGGGTGTACCTACTTCTGCTATACTTTCCGTCACACAAACTCTTGGCCTATATTTCTATGGCACCCATACACTTTTCGACAGGCAGGCGAAAAGCATGGCCGAAGATAAATTTTCAAGCGCCCGCAGTTTTTCGGAAAGCCGAGAGTTCAGGCCGAGCCTTCCGGCCAATATGACCACTACGATTTGCCTGCCAGCTTGCATATCGAAAGACCTGCCTTCCGGTAAACCGTATCGTGTATGAAGGCCTATAAACGAGACGCGCGTCGCCCTATCATAAATTAAGTCATCGAGACGCGCGTACGTTCGTCCCTGGACCGCACCACGGGACGTCGACGCATCTGATGTCTTCTCGGAGTCTTTTGCACGCCCTTTACTTTCAAACTTTCTCCGAACGAAATTACAGAAATTGAGAAAATATTTCTAACGTCATTCTTTCGTTCATTATGAGGAAACAAAGTTCAAGTACCAAAGTTACCTAACTCGACATACGTATATACCTAGCTCTTTGCTGTAGTTTTGAAAACTTTATGAGCGTTATGAGTATTTGAGACTGATTCGGGTGTTTTTTTTTACAGATGCCTTCTACGAGGGTTATAATTTTTGCTTTGATAATTTTGGAATAAAATTACCTTTTTTTTTAACTTTTTGAGTGTAAATGTTTACTTTTTTAATTTATTTTCCTTCAAAAACATATTTAACCCTCCGTTAGACGCGTCAAATTTCTCTTATGCACAATAGGTAGGTAGGTAGTATGACAACCTGGACCGCTGGACCTATAATCGACTAACCGAGGGTTAACCCTCCGTTAGGCGGGTGGATTCTACTAGACGTGTTTTGGGTTTTTGCTGTTTTAAATAAAAGAATGAATAACCAAACATATACAGTCTTGGCACCAGCCGACATAGAGTATAATGCCCGCTGTTTGAAACATATCGGGTTTCGAAGCACTTGGAGGACGGCTCTGGCAAGTGTTTGGCACACGTCGAGTGGACGTATAGTGCAGTGAAAATAGGCGATTTTATTCCATGGAATGCAAATTAATCCGGACAGGATGAAACCTATACCAATCCATAGGGAAAAATCCCCTGAAAAATATATCAAAAGTTCCCAAAAACTTTGGCCGGGAAATATGTTTAATTAATGAAAAAGTAACAAGAATTGCGGTCGAGCGTCCTTTGAACGCTGATATTTCTCGTTCAATGGGTTCAATGAAATAGTAAAACTACCATTCTGTAGCGGGGAAAATTTTCTACAAAAAATAAGCGGAAACCTCTAGCTCAAAGTGTTTCGTTTCAGTTTTATTAATGTTTTAAGCTTCTGCAGCGTCGTAAACGCCAAATAATCGGCTGATCGTTCGGCGTTTAAAACGCTCAGAAGATTAAACATTAATGAAACTAAAACGAAACATTTCCAGCTAGGGGTTTCCGCTTGTTTTCTATAGTAAATTTTTCACGCTACAAAATGGTAGTTCTACTTTTTTAATTGAGCCCATTGAACGAGAAATATTAGCGTACAAAGGACGCTCGACCGCGATTCTTGTTACTTTTTCATTAATTAAACATATTTCCCGACCAAAGTTTTTTGGGAACTTTTGATATATTTTTCAGGGGATTTTTCCCTATGGATTGGTATAGGTTTCATCCTATCCGGATTAATTTGTATTTCATATGTTATTTTGACTGCACTAATCTGCCACGGAGGATTTGCGGCCTGGGCGGCTGGTCGGACGTATGTATGCTATTGAACCGCTAGTAGTCGGTAAAGTGACATCCCAGATAATATATCGCTTCTCCAGAAGAACAATGACGCAAGTGCAAATTTTGAAATTTTTTAGTTAAATCCCTCAATAGTCTTAAAAATGACTTTTAATTTAATTTTTTTAATTAAAAAATTTCAAAATTTGCACTTGCGTCATTATTCTTCTGGAAAATATATATGGCGATATATTCATTCCTCAAAAGACGTGAAGGAGAGAAGCGTTGAAATTTCTTTTTGTCGTTTTGTCCTGTTGTCGGGGAAAATCATATTACACGGATACGTTATACATGCTTAAGTAACAATATTGAGATTTGTATCTGCTAAATATTTAATACTTAGAAAACAACTGTTTATGTCCTCAAAGGAACCATTAGTTCTATTTTATATATTTCAGCAAGCGGATGTCCTCAAAGTCACCATTATATATGTAACTCTAAATGTCTCTAGTTTTAGACATTTTAGAGGAAATTAGAAGCAGTTAGTAGTGTTTACTTGTTTAGAACGTGAAACGCAATTGATTCAAATACTTTTTTCTATTAATATAAAATGTCCCCATAGTCGCCATTCCTTACAAAATATAATGTCCTCATATTCGCGGATATATGCTATGTCCTCATAGTAGCTGTTTTACGTAAAATTCAAAATATCTTGACATTTTATCATTATTATTTTTTCTACGTAGTCCTAATATATATATAATGCCTTCCTGCATCGATTTAACCCAAAATATATCGTGTCCCCAAAGTAACCTTTAGACATATATATATATATATATATATATATATATATATATATATATATATACGACCGTAGCGTAAATCGAACTCGAACTTTCCGCTCGGAAGTGATCGCGCGCTGAGGATTGGTCCGGGCAACGAATCGCGTCCCAAAGGTACGGGACGATAAATTATTCGTCCCTGAAAGTAGAAGAATAAATTCCGTCCAGTGGTCCGATCAGTCTAGAGGCAAGAGAAAGAGAGAGGGAGAGAAAACGAGAGAGAGAGAGAGAGTGTGTATACATATAGGTGTACACTACATATATATATATATATATATATATATATATATATATATATATATATGTATGTTCATACATATCGTATACGCGATTTCGTTGCGCTTCAACGCAAGCCTATCTGCAGCCTCTCTACACTCTTCTATCCGACCCATCCTTTTTTATACTGCGTCCGCTTCGACGTATCGAAAGTGGAAAAAATCCCTCCTCTCTCTCTCTCACTTTTGCTCCCATGGACGACCGGCGTACCTATATACTCGCCGTCTCTGTCCTCTTAACCTCACACTTTTACCGTTCATCGATAGGTGGACGCTGTGAAAGGGGAAAAAATTGCATCAATATATTACACATACCTGGTGGGTCGTATAATAATTGCAGCGTGCGGATCACGCGGTGCAATGTACGCAAACTAAATTCACACATCGAGAAAAGAAAAAGGCATTGTTTCAAATAAATAATGTAATTAAATACTCCTCATGGAATATTTATTCACAAGCTAGTGAGACGAACGTCGAGCTGCTTCATTCTTCTCGTTTCCAAAAAAGGGACCTCTAGGAATACATCATAGGTATAGCATATAATATTAATTATTTAATAATTATATCCCTCCTGTAGAGATGACGCGAAGGGCGATGCTCGGACGTCGATAATTATATCGGTTAAGCCGACCGATAATGGAAAGAGTGTGGGAGGTAATTTAGTTCAGTATGGATAGGTAATATTCCCGCGTAATTAATTATGCTACGGTATAGACCGTGAAGTTGCACTTAAAATTAGAACCCCTTTGATATTGGTAGACTTGCTCTTTTAAGTTATCATCTTTTTTATGTGGAAACTTTTCTATATGGATATGGGAAAAATATCGAGTGAGATGTAAAATAATGTAGACACATGTCATTGATATGGGCTTCAGTTCTTGTTTTCTATACATCGTACATAATGTATGCATACTGTACAAGTGTATCGCGATTAATTGCTCGAGTCTCAAAGTTTCGAAACTTTGACTATTATATTTTTACCTTCTCATTAAAGCAGCAATTTGAAGCCATTGCTTTTTGTTACGTAGGAAGTTGTTGGCTACTGAAATTCTGCCTTATTATGTTCCAATGTACGGTTACGATCGTTACAATGCTCCGTAGTCCAGTTCTACCACTTGACAAAGAGTAGCGGTAGGAGTATTGTTCGGCTTCGCATTGAGAGGGATACTTTGCCGAGTGGCGGGAGTACCCTAGGTATAATGATTTTAATTATCATCACTGTATATGTATATCTATGCGTACCCTTGATTACCTACCTATTGTTTCATACGCATTCTTATAAGAATGAAAGTGAAGGTATTCTTTGTTGAAACAATACATTTCTGCAGGTGATTTATTGAATTTCTGAAAAATTAAAATATGCTTCTTTCGTAAACCAAAAAAGTACATATTTTTAACGGTTCTTGGGTTTAAAAGTTTCTTATCTCTGAATTTATTGTTGGCAATAAAGTAGCATTTTTATGCGTTCTTATTCGTACTCAAAAATCCATATTCCGGAATCTTATAATCATATAATTCTTGATCCTTTGTCGAATTTTTAATGAACTATGATTTTTTAAAATGAATTTTTCATAATTCCATATACTTCTCTATCTTTATTTGAATCAAATAAAAATCCAGCATATTATGTGTCTAGGTACATATTAAAAAGTAGCAGGGAATTCGATCGTTTCATAATATTCAAAGGAAGACGTAGTCGCGTCTACCACTTTTTCCCCCGCGATCCAGACACTTCGTCCCCCGTTGGGGGACGCGATGAGGGGGAGATAATTGCATCAATATATGTACCGGCACCGATAATTATCCCGAATAATTCAATTCCCGCCTCGAGCATTGAGATAATCGCGTTTGAAGCCGATTTTCTTCCAATTTCCTCATCAATTGGAGTAGATATAAAATCTCCCTTCACAATTTTGCTGTAAGTACCATTTAATCATGGCTCAGCCGGTTTTCTCGACCCGAACATGCAATGGGTTCTTCAACCTGGCAGAAGCTCCAAAAATTACATTGCGATAGACACAATGAATGACGTCGCTCCCCGATAATTATGCCGCTTAAGCGCAGCGAGTGGCACCGATAACGAGGAGGAGAGCGCGAGACGTGACCGAGTACACGATCGAATACGTCCTGCTCGCCCATATATACACGCCACGAATTTCAATCGTCAATTATATATGAGCGTGCGTCTCCCGCAGTGCCTCTCCTCTATAATCGAGCATTTGGAAGCCTGAGTGGTCCAAGTCAACATTTTCACTTCCACGGTCCTCGCTGTAATTATGCACAATATTAGTAAAAATTGATAATATCGATATTCTACAATATTATAAAACCCGCTCGAATCAGTTATTTTTACTTAATTTTTGTAACCCTTACTGGAATGACAAACTGCAAAACTTATCTAATGAATTAACGAACTCTATACATACTTCTATTCTTTCTATTTAGTAATTGTTATTCCATTAGTTTTATTATATCTTCTAATTTTCGTTTCAATCAGATTAGGGGTTTACGAGGTATGGCGGAGCAAACACACGAATGACAGATAGACAGAAACAATTTCTAAAAATGATCAATTTTGATTGGTATCGTGCAAATTACCTAGCAAAGATGAAATTTATAAAAACAAAGAAGTAAATTACAGCGGAAAACTTCGCTTTACGGCTATTATCATATTAATATTGACATTTTTTTTCATTTCGACGCGCAACGCGTTGTTTAAACTCCCTTTTACGCGGAAGGGGAAGAGGGAGATAAATAGGCGGCGGAAGGAACCGAAATTTCAACAATATCCTAGACAGGAAGTCTGGATTGTACGTATACGAACTCGACTATAGCCCAGAACCGACCTGTTACGGACCTTTTATCTCCCCACGTTCCACGCAGCGGGTAGCGCTGAATTTTGTCGGTACATTGTTCTCCGGGATGCACTTGGCGAGTTCGCTCGCATCGCGCGGCAACGACCGGCGAAACGTGAATGGCGCGAGCTGGAGCTGCGGACATCCTGGTTTCATTTCGCACGTTGCGCTCCCATTTTCCCTCATTTCCTTGCCGGGAGCCGAGACCGGTCCTACGCGCTACTGTGTCTACGAGTGTGGAGCGGGCGCGCGGAAGTCTGTACAAATGCGGGCGCTACTACTGTGCCAAGTCGTCGCACTACCGTGCTGTACGAGGACCGCGTTGAGGGGAAGTCCCCGGTTACGGCGTTTTCTCTCGTGTAACGGTCGGCCACCGATTATCGCCGGTGTTTTTCTTGCAGCCACGTCCGCCTTGTCCGCGGAGCGACGAGATTTTTCTTTTATATTCGAAGAACGACGATTTGCCGCATTGAGAAGAATTTGAGCGAACCTCTGAAATTTAGCGGATCTTAAAATTGACCGGATTTTAATTCGTGTTGGTGATTTTCTTTCATCCCTTCTTTCGTTCTTATGAAATACCAACATTAGAGTTGATTTTTCTGCAAACTTCAGAATATACGCATTGAAGAAAAATTGCGAATAACTTGAATATTTCTTTCGAGCGTGTTTTTATATTCCACATTAAGTAATCGTGTTATTTTTCAAAATAGACATTTAGGTTTGTTGATCTTTGCGTAAAAATCGTAGAGTTTGCATAGAAGTAATTTCTGATATTGCAATTAATTGGAATTGAAGAAATACCTCAATAATGGCCAATGCGAAATATATAATGCAAAATTTTTAGAGATTTTACTACCTTTGTGGTTTTTTTAATCATTGTTTTTGACAAGATGTACATATCTATGTTGGCTGTAGCCTGATGATATTTTTGCATGTTTCGATTGCAGGTTTTGAAGCGAATTCGGATGAATCGGGCTACTTCATTTAGCCGCAATTAAGGGGATGTATTCCATTCATCAAACTCTCTCTCGTTGGTATTCAATTTCAATTTTCCCTCGTATCGTGCACGAGTATAAATGTGCGAATGAAAGAACGGAAAAGCTGAGTTTTATCAGACATTAAAATAATTCGTTTCCCGAAGAAGCACAATTTTCGTTGAGGATTTTGCTTCGATTTTTAGTTTTCATATTTAGAAAAATGAATAAAATTCAATATTTTGCATGTAGAATATTTCCTTTTGCCAGATATCTTACAAATTCGAAATGCGAGCGCGCGCGCGCGTAGTGGCTATAGGTATACCGCAGGCGCAATCGCACCTGAAATAATGATTCCCTCGATGTTTTCCCCGCCTCGGAGCAAGGTGATAATTAACAAAGTTAAATAAGCCAATTAAAATCGTCCCGCGAAAGAACAACGAAAGTCGGAAGGGGTGCAAGAAAGCGGCGTCTCCTTTCACGAGATATATCAAGAGACGGCGCTAGCAAAATTTTCGCAGCATCAACAGTTGTGAAAACTCGTTGCGATAAATCGCGAGAAGCGAGGTGTCGATCGCTCGAAATAGCGTGTAAGTATTTAAGTATCCGTGTAGAAACACGATACGTATCCACGTGTAATTCGTCACACGTTCATATGTGGCAGTGTGGGCACACCGTTATACCGCTTTACAGTGGCGATACCGAGGAGAGGTCAGCAGATGATAAACGAGGCTGTTTGTCCGGGTCGCGGACATTACAGAATGAAACTTCCTTCCCCCGAATTTAACATCGCTTCGTTTTACACGTTCCCTATCATGTTATCTTCTCGGGAAATTCCGTGGCGATCGGCGTGACGTTCCTTTTGCGCACGGGGATAAAAATATACTCGTATAGCGTGAGGGGAACTTTTTACGAAAGACGAAAAGCTGTAGTCGTCACTCATTTAAGTGAATTTCGAGCTGGTGCTAAAACGTTGAATTACTTATTGCTTAGATTCTGTCATTTTAAATTTCAAAGTATTTTATCAGTATAAAAAGTACCTAGTTATAGTTGTACTTCGTTTGTGATCGAATTTTGTCTTATTGATGTTATTCAAAATATTGTGCAAGAAATTCATGAAAAATTACGAACAGGAAGTATGCTCTTTCGATTGCGTTGAAAACTGTGAGAAATATGTGGTAATTTTTTTCGGTTACAAGCGCGACCGATGACTTCAATTATGGATTTTCGAAAAAAGGAATCATACTCCAAAATACGGAATGCCGGTAACTATTTCATTTATGCAGTTTTTACATAATAGTTTTTTCATTTTTATGTTACATGCATTTAAATATTCATATCTCTTGTATCGATTAGAAAGAACATCCCGTTTGCAAAGAAATCGTAGATATCGAGTCCTTAACGATGAACGGAATGTTTCGATTGAATAATTTACAATTCTATCGCCGGAAATTCGAACTTCTTCACAGCTTCGTCGAGAAACTCCTTAATCAAGGGTATCCACGCATTGAGAGTCTCGATGAGCACTGATGTACTCTTTTTATTCTCTTGATAGTGCCTTCTAATGTTGAGGGTGACAATATTGTCCGGATGAAAATTCCACAAATCCTTTCCCTCCATGTAAGACTCCATTGAAACTGCTGTCTTGACTTTATTGTCAGTCAAGTTTTTGTCGACCTAAGATTGAAAATAAGGATTTAATTTCTAATTATCCTTTAGGTTCACTACGCACAACCTACAGATAATTACAATACCACGCGATCTGTGAAGCCCCCATATACTCGTAATACAATGATACATAAAATATTATAGGTACTGCAATACTTCCGGTTGAATCTCTGTACACGCTCACCTTTACTGCGTATTTAAATAGGCCTGGGGTCACGATGACTGTCCCCTCCGTCGGTTGGACGGTCAAGTCTGCGTGAAAATCTAGCAACACATGTATATCATCAACGATGATCGTAGAACTGATGCTGGCTGATTGCTTCTCGTCGTATACCGAATCAACGATTCTCTGTTCATCGAGCTCCATCTTCATACTTATCACGAAGCCTTCGTTGTAGTAGACGTACCCTATTAACTCTTGAACGATGCTCGTCGAAGTACTGTCACGATGGAAGATCATCGTACGTACATGGCGAAGATAAAAAAGTTCGTTTAATAAAATTACGTTGTGTAGGTATAGGTCGAAGGAACCTTCGATTAATGGAAATTTTTTTTATCAAAATCTAAGAGGACAATCCCAATGAAAACATATATCGGGGGATCAATATTGTTCAAATGAGAAGCAATTTAAGTTAGCCACTCAGGTCCGGCTTCTCACGCGCGAAATAAGTAGGTAGGTATACAGTAGGTGAACGTGAGAAAATATTTCCAAGTGTTATTACTTCATGATTCGAAGTCGTAGAGCGGGGAAGGTAGATATATGGCGATCGGTGGAGAAGGAAGGGAGGGGCAACCAGTACAGAAACTTGGGAAACACGATTGGCTAACTTAAATTGCTTTCCATTTGAACACTATTGATTCATCGACATTTTTTGTTTACAGGATTATCCTGCAAACGAATGTAATGAAATATTAAACATTTATAATATTTTATCAAAAAACACAAAAATTGATAAAACCCAGAAAATGAAATTATTTCAATTTTATAATTTTGTTTCATATTTATTTCCGTGTAAAGAAATTAATGAATACGAGGACGGCTTTCGGAAGAGAGAATCACCTAAAATTTTCATTTACAACGTTTCACGGTTCAAAATCAGTATACGACGATGCGATATATACACTTACTTGTAATATATACTATAATCAACGACCGGTAGATTTGACAGGCCGTAATCTAAGAACTTTTCCCGCACATAATCCGCGACATTCGTCGCGTACAATTTGGGTTTGACTAGGTGGACGAAACTTTGCCCCCGTCCGTCTTGCACGAGGGTAAAGAAGCAGAACAAAATTGCACCAAATGTATTTATCGCGCGAGGCATTATTACCGCAGTCCTCCCGAAGAAGTAGTTCATCCGACGGGTCTTTTGAGAATATCGATATACGAATCTCTATCCGCGTCTGATAAGATTACGCCGGAGAAATCGATAGTCATCGAAAGATTCGATTGAATCGACCGTCACACGGTTACCATGCATGTCTATACTTCGAACTTTGGTCTCGTTTTCCGCCGCAGCAAAGTCGCGAACTTTGTGGCAAGATAGTCGTCTGCGATGTCCCGTAGCTTTCTTCGACGTTCGGTTAGATCATGTGCGTCGTGTCGGGCGAGAAACTCGCGCAAATTCGTTACTCTGCGGATGACGGGGTTCTGCTCTTTCGACGCGCGGTAAAAAAGCAACTCAATTATGCAAAAATGACAAATTATGCAAAGTGCTCGTAGGGCCCGACTTGACGAGCGAAGGGAGTGGCGCGAGATCGAAGGAACTGCGGGGATCGCGACGTAGTTCCGCAGTTTTTGCGCGAGGCCTTTCAGCGTTGAACTTTAACATCAGTCGCATTGAGCCGAGTAGGTATCCCGGGTCTACGTTATGGCGAAATCAGAGACCGAATATCGTATACGCGTAAATCCTGAGCATTTAATCCCTCCTCTCTCGCGTCAACGAGTGCCGGGGGCCTTCCTCGTTGCCGCATTCTCTCTCCCTCTGCGATTCGCTAATTCTAACTCTCTGCCCCCGTTTCTCTCGCTTTTCCAATTCTCTCGCCAGGTGTCTCCTAGCGTGATTAATTCTCGCGCTCGAAATCAGCGCGAGCGAATTCACGCTAAGCCACGCGATAAGTGTTCGAGGAAAATGGTATTTTTTTTTATATAAATATATAACAACAATAACAACAACAATAATAATCAATTGTAATAATAATTTAGAATTAGAATTGATTTTTTATATATAATTATTAATATTACACATTGTCGGAATTGCCTTACTCTCATCGAATCGAGGGAGGATCAGACTTCCAACCAACACGAAAAATGTCGCGGAGTGTACTCGACGTCTTCGGAACATCTATTCCGATTTTCGTCGAATGCGTAACGGCCGACCATAAATGTCGTGCCGTCGAGCGCGGGAGGGCTCTCGAAAGTCGCACGATCCTGTCGTCAGCTCCTCGACGTACGGCTGTTACAGGGAGAACTTTGTTATTTTTATTATCGTTACGGCGCTTGCTTAGGCAATTTATCCCCGCAGTTCGCCCATACACGAGAAACCGGAGGCGTTGCCAGTTGCAGCGACCGTTTAGACCATTTGTAATTTTCCGCTCGATATGGCATAAGCTTCCTGGCATGATTCAGTACCGTTAGCTGTTTACCGAAGCCAGCCAGGAGATATTTCATTACGGTGGGTTGAGGTAAAAGAAAACGACGAGCGGTCTCTAGGGAGATGAGATGAAGAGGGGAGGGGGGTGAAATGTAAATCGGAGAAGTACCCACGATGAAAATATGTAAGTTCGATTCGAGTATACACGTATCATGCATATGCGTGTGTAGAGTTGAGTACACTTGGTCGCGGAAAGCGTATACAGGTTTCTTTGATAAGTTACCTTCTTTGATGAGATCAAAGAAATATTTGCCAGAGCGAAAGTGACGTGCTCGATGAGTTCCTTCGCGAGGAAACACGTATCATGCGAGTTTGTCATGTGAAGAGTATAGAGTTAGCCTGTGATTCTTGGGCTATATCGCACTGCTGTTATTTCTAGAGTCTTGTTATCGAAAAATACCAACGAACCTGAACTGAAATATTTTTCTACTTTGCCGTGTATTTTCGCGGAAGAAAAACTATGCGCTTAATTCATGTGATACGTACTTATACACTGAAAAAACTAATCTTGTCTCAGTAACAACATCGAAAATTAGTTATTATAGCAGAATTTTTTGGTACGGTAACAAAAAGAGTTTATTGTTGGGATCAAAATGTTTGACAGATTTCCTTGGTTGCAATGAAAATCATTGCTTTTCTGTCTTTTTTTTTCGTTACCATAACAAATCGATGTCACTATTTTAACTCAAATATTTGTTACGGTAACTTGGATAATGTTATACAAACAAATTTTATTTTCTGTGTACTGGGTTAATTAGTTTTGTTCTTATTTTTAATCGCGACGTATTTCATGTAGCTTGATAGCAATAAACAAGAAGTTATCGTATAACATTGAAGAGAAAAAAGTTGCTTACGTCAAAAGTACCCTCTGTTTCCGAGAATCGTCCGCGTATTGCATCAACCCGGGTGCAGCGAAACTTCCGCTGATAAATTCGCCGCAAAGTCAAAGGGAGCGGAAGCCCGAACGGTTTTGCGCAAAGACGTCGACGCTCCGCGACAGAACTATACGGACCGCTTCCTCGTTCCCGATCGTGCATAATTCAGATTCCCAGAGTCTCGTAAGGGGGGAGGGGAGGGGGTGGCGGAAGATAAACTTCCCGGCAGTATTTTATTGGCTAGTTGACTTACCCCGCTGAAAGTAATTTATGTTTTGAATATGCTAAAACTCCTCTCATAAATATGAAACAAATGTCACGTCCTCGCGAGATAACGAATTTTACCAACGAATTACCGAGTGAATCACTTTGCGTGACAACCGCTTATAGCGTACCTCTGTAGCTGGTCTCGTACGGCATACGAGTTAAGGAATACACGAGATGACCGAACTGCATATGTACACTATAAGTAGGTGCATTGAGAGAATAGAAAAGTTATTAGATTCAAATATATATACAATATATATATATGCTATTAGATAATTCTGAAAGTATAATTATTTTGATTCGAATGTGTGAATATCTATTAAATTAAAATATTCAGTACAGTCAATATATCGTATTATTTATTCATCTAATTGACATTCAATGGAAGCAAATATAAAAAAAATACGTACCTAGAGGACTACATTTATTAATACATTTATTTGAATCCAACAATTTTTGTTCCTCCGTGAATCTTTGAATCTAATAGATTATCGATATGAGCAGATAAATATAATTTATATCTACCTACATCTCTGGAGCTCTGGTGTACATGTATTTGTTATCGGGCGTTGACACGGAGTCGTGATCGATGGAACCGCACGGATTTATCCGTGAGCCCGCGTCTTTCAACAGCGCTACTTTTCGACAAACTTATCTGTTCTTCTCAGTGTCGAACGCTCCCGATGGGCGCGTTGGTTAGGTACAGAATGTCGATATATGACGAACGCAGGATACGACGGTAATCGGATTAAGTTCACTGATGGATGGATTCCGCGGCGGTGGTTCCAAATCCCAAAGGTACGCCGCCGCGCGCGCGCGCGCGATATATGTAATATAAATCCGCCATAAATTATGTTACGTACACAGTCCGCACTGCACGCACGGGACAACGCTAGGTGTCGCGGAGTAATGCTGATTATACCGTGGGAGAGCGTGCACGCTTGGCGCTACGTCGTTGAATTACTTATTATTGTTTGGCATGCGCACGGGTGTGTGTACCCGTGCGATATATTTGGGTCGTTTTATCGGAGACGATACTATGTTTGTATGGACTACGTGTATGTGTGTACAGGGAGATTCTAGTGGTTATATTTAATCTTGGAAAATGATGTGTATCTATTGGGAAACCCGCGGCGAACTAAGGATTCATATTTTGTGATTTCTGAAAATATTTGACCTCTTCCTGTTTCACATTTTGATAAGACGGTAAGTCTTTTCTGCTGAAAATATGCGATGAAAAATTCTAGAAACGATGGAAATACACCGAGAGAAATAATTGTTGTTATCGAAGAGATATTTTTTAAATAAAGAACATATCATGAAAATTTTTAAGAATACAGATTCTTGGTCGATAATGTAATACTCTTTTTGTCACTCAGTGTCAAATACTCGGTTTCATGGGCGTCCTCGACGCATGTGAAATCATCTTTCACACACCAATTCGTGAAAAGTTGCGCAGTGCGTGAAATAACCTGCGCAGTGCGTGAAATCGCCAATCTCGTATTTGACACTTAGTGACAAAAATAGAATTCGTTATTCGGTTGTTTCGCGCCGTTCTAACGAGTGTGATTGCCGTACTCGCTTCGCTCGTGCGGCAAACTTCACACTCGTTAAAAACAGCGCTTCACGCCCTAATAACGAAAATAACTATTACTTGAGAATGCCTCCGTTGGGACAAGAAATTCTTCCAGCGCTAAAAAAATTATTCGAGTCAATGACATATTTTCTTACGCGATAAAATCATGGCTCGCGATCCTGGAATGATATGATGTTTTTGATTAAAGAATAGTTATTTTCGTTATTAGGGCGTGAAGCGCTGTTTCTAACGAGTGTGAAGTTTGCCGCACGAGCGAAGCGAGTACGGCAATCACACTCGTTAGAACGGCGCGAAACAACCGAATAACGAATTCTATTTTTTGTCACTAAGTGTCAAATACGAGGTTGACGATTTCACGCACTGCGCAGGTTATTTCACGCACTGCGCAACTTTTCACGAATTGGTGTGTGAAAGATGATTTCACATGCGTCGAGGACGCCCATGAAACCGAGTATTTGACACTGAGTGACAAAAAAAATTTTTTTGGCATCAGCAATTATTTTTCTCAGTGTAGGAGAAAATAGAGTAAAACCAGGTTGATACTTTAGATGGCCCCTCGTCGTATATCGTTTTATTAAACTAAGATACTAATTAACGATTGGAGAGAGTGATGGTATATCTATTCCTATCGAATTAGTAATTAAACGCATCGACTTGAGTAGTTTATTTCGAGCATCAAATAATTCAACTGCCTTGAGTTAGTTCTTGGCTATCACAGTAAAACCGTGATAATAGCAGATAGGGACCAACTCGTGACTAATACATTTTAGGCAATATCACACCTCGCGCACCGAAAAGTGACGCGGAATATTTTTTCGTTTAGCATCGTTAACGTAGGGTCGCGGCGAGGGACGCCCACGACCTCTTTTCCGACGGAGGGGACGATCTGTTTCGAACGAACCGCACGTGTAGGCAGATTGCGGTTAATCGTGGGAACCTTCTTCCCCTCTGAATTTTCACGATAATGGTATATACCTAAATATAAATGGTTAGGGTCGTTCCGTCGAATTACCCAGGGATGCATGCATTTTGCAATTTCGGGTCACCGCTATCGCGGTACGATTAGTTATCGGAGCGGAAGCGCTCGCTTCAAACCATCGCGTCGGCGCGAAGGTGGGTGGGTGAATGGGATGGAATTTTGTCTTCAAACTATTGTGAGAAATTTCATCACTCTGAATTTTAAATAAAGAGCGACATCTCTTACGATAGTTCAATTTTGTTTTTACTTTCACAAGACTTAATGTAATTCTTTTTTACGAACATTCAAGCGCGAATTAGATAACGAATTTTTGATCGCGAGCTGTAATGTTCATCTGTAATCGAGGAACCTGGTATATAAATAAAATTAAGTAGGTTACTTTCTTTTATGAGATACACAACGAGGGAGGTGCTTTTTTAGAAATATATATTTACCACCTGAAGCAATTATATCATTTATACCATTCCTTTTGAAATTCAAAAGAGAATTTTTTTAATACGAGGGATAATTACCTATACTCTAACACTCGTCATCTCTATACTATTTCCAATAATAATAATAATCAGTGCCAATCAAACGAATGACTCGTGGTACAATACAGCGACACGCTTCACATATCTGGGCAATCGTATAGAAGATCGCGTTTAAGTCTAAGAAGATTGCGGTTAATTGCAGGAAATTTTCGCGGCCCGACTTGTTCCGATAATGACGATAGGTAAATGGGTCGTGTGAGTATCACTCGTTCGAGGTGTGTACGACGCCCGGAGAGAAATGCCGGTACAACTTGCACGTTCCGTCACCCCTCTCCTTGTTGGCTGACGCGCGGGTACGTATACTACTCGAGCGCGCGATCTTCTCCGAGAGCACTGCAGTTTCGAGACGCCTCGCAGACCGGCAAAGTTATTCGCATCACGTAGGACGTTATTGAGAGTGGGATATTTGTTCGCGAGTGGCAGGCGTCGGAGACACTGGAGAGTTATCCCTGAAAACGGGTATTGGCAAGTGCACGCGGTTAAAGTTTGCACTTGATGGGAAGTGGACTTGACTATCCGAGCCCCTATATATCTGTGTTCGCGAATGCATCTGTGCGCTTCTGAGCATTTGAGTTCCAAACGATTTCCGTCGTGAACCATAGAGAGTTCATTTAGGCTGATTAGAATTCGACAAATGTATTTTTTTGTTTGTGAAAAGGTTTATCCGTTTCATTTTTTGAAATGATAAATGAAAGAAAAAGCAATCTTTCCGGGACTGAATGAAGCGAACTTTCGAATCGGTCCATTTCTATTCGGGGAGCAGTTCTTCATTTTTTTTTAATTACTCCACAAAAAAATATTCATAACACAGGAAACTCTCGTAAAGGATAATCGATCATCTTTACTAATAACGACAGCAATTAATAACGCTTAGTATCTCATCTCTCTGCAGTCACTGCATAAAATTAGAGCGAATGTTTCCCGCCAACAACGTTTCACTCGCCTACGTTCCGCGCGAAATTCGCGTGAGCTTGACGTGTTAATTGCCGGTCGTCCCTTCCATCTTCTTTAATTACCACTCGTTTGCAGCTACGCACCTGCAGCGCTTCGACGTGACTACAATGAACGCGATCGGTTAAATACGCGCTCGACTCGCGTCTAGTAACTGGCTGAGCCTTCCTAATGAGCGGTTTAGACGAGCCTATAGAGGATCTAACCGACGATCGTTCGACTGTTATATTTTCAAACAATCTTTTCAATTCGCAAGAATATCTCTCCCCAGCCACGCGCGTTTTCTCATTAAAATTCCAGGTAGCCATCCACTCCGGAAAACTTCGATCGTCCGTCACTCGGCACAATTATTCGTTCATTAACCCCGCGATAGGAAAAATGCCCGATCCAATGTGGACGCTGGCAGCACATCAATTATTATTATCGTCCATTCACCCGTTCGCCTTCGGAGCCGCTCCGCAGAAAGCAACCTTTTTCTCGTACGATCGCGCAACGGCTATTTAGGCCAACGAAACAGCCTCGGACGCATCGGGCACAGCTATTTTTGCGACGCGCGATAACTCTAATTCTCTTCCACGCCTACACAGAAAAAAATGATTTTGCAATCATAGCAAAACTAGGTTCTGCCGAGAATTGTTTGCTACCGTAACAGAAATGATATCCGTGGCGGCAAAAGATATGTTCACGAAAACTTGAATATTTTCCCTTTCCATTGACATGTCATTTATTGTTATATCTGCAATACTTTCTGAAATATATATTTTAAAAACCCGATGATTCTTTTGTAGTAACCCTGTATTATTCAGATTATTTATGTAAAGAGCGATTGTCGAGTTCCACGTAATGTAATTAGGTCTTAATTAGGGCTTTTTTTACAATCAGAATTATTTTTTCAGTATTGTAATGTCTAACTTGAGTCTACCTAAGACGACTGAAAATATACAGCTCTCCTACAACTTACACGAACCCGAGAACGAAAAATTATGACGTCGTCTTCACGAGCTCTAGAACCTATATAGTTTATCATTGGGCCATTCCAATCGGAACTCGCGTGGAAGATGTTTCCAAGTCCTATCTGGCTCCAACTTATCGGATTATTCTGAAAGTCGACAGCATTTCTCTTGCGCCACGCTACATCAAAAGCGTTACGAACTTTCCGAACGATCCAATAACTTGGCCCTATAGTAGATTTATATAGTAGATATAGTAGATAGATGGAGCCTGAAAACATTTTCCACGCGGGTTCCAGTTCCCATTAAGCAACGCTCGTGATATACTTGGCGCGTGACTTTACGGTCCCTCGATTCGGTGGATCCGCCAGGCGAGTAGTACTCGTATTTTCGAGCGTCCATTGCTCGCCCAGGGATCATATTAGCCGTTTCCGCTCGGCGAAATCTAATCCCGCTTTCGGAAAAGTACGGGGAACTCGAAACGCGAGAAATCTTTCGAGTTGTTTCGCGCCGAGTTCGCGAAACTTTTTCCCCGACCGCGAACGTAAACCCCGGCTGATATACTCTTTCACGAAAAGCAGCGGGCGAGTCCCTCGTGTCACACTCGACGACGAGGGGTATCGAGCCGGGGTCCCGTGTGCTTTATGGCGAAATCATAAGCAGACGTTTGTTTCCTTTCTTTCGTTGTATACGAGAATATAATATTCAGTGGGTCTCTGGCACTTCTGACGTTTTTGCTTCATACCCAGGGGAAACGTCGAAGGCCTTCGCCCCGATAGAACCTGGCTTTTACCTTCCTCCTCCCGCGAGTATATACTTGAAACAAAGAAACTTTCGGGAATTATTACGCGAGATGAAGTTTCCCTTATCCCGGGAACTTCTTCGCCACCGATCTGTTAGCCCGTTATAGGATCCTGTCACGAGGAGCGATGAGGGGTGCTGCTACGAGGCCGCGTATGATGTCGAGTCTTACTTTTTTTTCTGTACCCGACGCACGGTGGAACCCTCGGAATTGTTCGATGGGAAAGTTTTCCGTAACCGTGTTTGTAATGTATTGGAACTCTTGTGTAGAAAGTAAGGGGCGGATAATACTCATCGGGGCGAAGCTTTGTGTATGGACACTGTTAAGCTTCACCGGTTGCCATTCTCACCGAACTCGGATCCAGGTTCATCTTTATCGCAGCCAGTGCCAGCGGGTCTTGCAGTATTGTGTATTTAACGTTGTACCGTGAGAAGGGGAGGTGGTTGCAAGAACTCGTGCCATGGGAGTCTGTCTCGCGAGTCAATGGAGGGCTTGTATGACTTTGCCCGTGGTTCGAGGAAAGGAGGAAGCGTAAATAGAGGAACGCGCCTGGGGATCATCGGATTTAATTCTTTCTTGACCTATACATTCAAATCCTAAGAGATATTTGTAAAATTTGCACAATTAATGTATATTATTAAAATGAATTTGCCTGTAAAATTTGAAGTTGATTGCCCGTATCGTAAAAAAAGTTATATTACTGAAGAAATTTAAAAAATGTTACACAGCCTTTATGGAAAAACGTTAAACTGACGGATAATGAAATAAAACGAAAAAACTAAGAAAAGTTCCTGAAATTGTTCTGGTTAGCGGTTAATGAGTATGCAAGAGTTTATTCATTTTTTTTAATTTTACATAGTCCTTAATTCCTGTCTCCTCCGTAAACCAGAAAAATTTCTAAAATTTTTTTTATTTTCATTTTTGTTTTATTTCTCTCTGTCTCTGTAGAGTGTAAAATTTCATTAATATTTAACTTTTCCACGACATTGATAATAATCGATGTAAAATTTTGCAGGCGAACTTGTATTATTTACATACAGTATTTTTGCATATCGCCTAAAATTACTCGAAAATGAAATATTACAGAAAATAGCGTTCAAAAGTTTCTGTCCTATGCATTAAATATTGATACATTTCAAAATGCTTTTATTAATCTAAAATAATCTTAAGCTAGTTCCACCTTTTTTAAAAAAAAAACCACGGAAAAGTATATTTTCCATAAGAATCGAAGCGACACTCTATCATAGTGTCTCTTGATTTCATAGTTGGTTCTTACAAAAGAACCAGAAGACTGTTTTACGTCAGAGAGTTTGGATATTATTGGTTATTTCCCTTCGATGCTAGTACCTACGATCCTCGAAGAAAACTGACCATTCGAATGGACGAAATTAACACTTTATTACCACATTGTGGATGATCCGAGCGAGCGCCCTTATCTCGCGCCCATAAAAGTAGAGGACGGGACGTGCTTTTGTGAACTCGGGTAAGATTTTGGAGCGGCATTCGCCACGGTTATAACGGAAGTCGTAAAACTCGTGCGATTTTCATTTTGCGGTTTCGTTGTTTGTCGAGCGATACCGCGCGATCCTCCTTCGAACCTCCAAGTTGACGCGGGTCGACGGCGCGACGTTTGTCCACCCACAATCGGTCAGCCGCAAAACATGTCCGTGACCGTCCGGAGGCGAGAAAAACAGCCGGAGACCTGGACAAATTTCAGTTATGCGTGGAAATTCGACCGTATGTGGTATTGTTGCGGGAATGGGGATTATTTCTTTGAATTTCGTGGGTAAACAATGATTTTTTTTAAATTACACATTCTCATTCTTACAGAACGTCTTCAAATTATTGGATTAAACTGATAATCATTGCCATAAATATTTTAATTTCGGATAGTATTTATATATATATATTGCATATGTTGAAAAAGAATTCAAGCATACACACCAAGCATTAGTTTAAGTAATAGTTGTCAGTTAAAACAGAGTAAAATTGGGATAAAGAACTCAGTTGAAGTTCAAGTTAAAGATCGATTATCTTAAAAACAATTGAAGATATGGAAAAAAAGGTTAAATAAAAAATATTTGCCTACATTCATGCTATAAAAAAGTTGCTATTGATTTTTCATACACCTTCGTCACGTTTCGAGATAATCGCGTTCAAAGTTATATTTTACATTTACATCTTACCTTAATTTTGCTTGTGAATCTTTTTAACAGAAATAATATGTTATATAATTTTTATCTCGAATACCTCAGAATCATTTTTTTGTTACATCAAACTGAAAATGTCTCGAAAATTTGACATAATAAATCATTCTTATGAATGGAATTGCATTTGGTGTGTGGAAATGTGTAAAACTCAATGAATTCGATTATTACAACAGAAAAAAAATTCAATTTCACTGTCGGTGTACATCCCACACGATGCTCCTCGGTAGCTCAGTTCCCGCCAAGTAGACCGGTGTTAAGACGCGAGTAGGTCTACCTAATAGCCGTGATATCATCACTCACGTCGTCGTAATTTTCGCCACCCCTCGCATAATCGTGCAAAGAAAAGTAGGCAGTGAAAAATACAGTACAATAAATTTCGGGGGATCGCAAAAAGGGCGAAATAGGAAAAAAGTTACGATCGTGTCAACTCGTCGGATGATCACGAGTGAGACTTCTTCGCAGGAATACTCGCAGTACTTTCCCTTCGGGCTCTCGAAATAGTGCCGAATCTAACGTAAAAATAAGAAGGGATAAAGTGAGAGCAGAAAGACTGCTCCGGTCGCTCTGGGCGAAATGAACTTTAAGTGTGCCCCGGAGGGATTTACGGGTACGAAACGAATCCGGGTTATCATCATCCCCCTCCCCCTTCCTTCCGTCGATCTAGGCAGAGGAACTAAGCGCGATCCGGAAACACTATACTCGCTTAACGACGTCAACGAACGACCGGGGAAGATATTATCTGGCATTAGAGAGGCAGTCAATCGAGATGTTCCCGAGAAGGCTCGACGCTTTACGCCTCGGGGCGGGGGCTGCAGGCTATCAATGGCGAGAAGGAATGATTTCTTCGTCACGTGACGAGATTTCGGAAATCTCCTCCTCTGTGTATAGCAATAATCTGCGCGCGAGTGCCAAGCGCGGCTGCAACGACGAGGCAACGGTCAGAGGCTAAATTGGCTCGATGTACTTTTCCTCGTGCTGCAGTGCAGCAACTTCGTGGAAATGTATACCATCGAATTTCGACGATGGAATCTGCACGCCCGCGGGTTTCGAGCTCTTATACTGGATGGTATCTCGCGTTGATTCGAGAACGAGATTCGTATCGTTAAATTCCTTCCTTGTATACAGAGTTCGCGATGGTCTTCGCGTTTGATTGGCTATAATTGCTGCAGGCGGAGTTATTTTGGATTTAATTGCATTCTCGTCTGTGTTGATATGTAATTTGCGTAGGGAGGAATTACCAAAATCAGCGTTAGATTCCCTCCTGTGCCTTCTGCTTATGTATACGCGAAATCGAATGTTTCGAATTCCGATTCTTGATCTATCGTGTATAAAATTTCAAATTTTTTTAAAAATCGGCCGAGAAACTAAATTTTTACAGCTTTTCCAAATTAAAATTGTTCAGATACAGTGAAATATTTATTTGATAATTTTTGTATGAAAAATACATTTTTTTTAATTAAAAAATTTCCATGATTAGGGCACGACATGTTATTAATGTCCGTTCCATCATTTAGTTGGTTTGGTTCAATTTAGTATTAATGGATGACATTTTAAGGAATTTTGAGTTGGCCATTTTTCCCATGGATTTATTCTACACATATTTACCCATGTAATCGCTCTTCGAGCACTCGAATGGCAGCTAAATGTCGAGCGAAATATTTCTAGGAAATGCCCTCTTACACACCTGGCAGCAGTTAGTGGAACGTTGCTCAAACAGAGGAGCACAGGGATTGCGTTCACGCCGCGCTACCGTCATTTCCACGAATTAGCTACGCGAGTTTTACTTTTCAGGTCACTGAACCGAGCTTGCCAGCTATCGTCGACGAATGTGTCGCGAAACTCTGTTATTTATCTCGTACGACTGCGTCGTTTGAAAGAGTTTCGCAATTCCGAACCGATTCGCAATTTAATGCGTCACGGGCCGACCGAAATTAATAATCTTCTGATTCTGTTTTTTACCGTGTTCTATTTCATTACACATTATAATAGCACGCTAAATTGTGCTAAAATTTGGGAATTTTTCACCATCCAATTTTTGCGCTTGACCTATTCATATAGTGTTTCACTCTACAGATTTGTCAGAGTGAGGCATTTTTTACATAACGAGAGTAAAATTTGAGTAGAATGAAAAAAGGAAGCAGATTCGTTATGTGAGCGATTGAAACTACGATCGAATCGTCATACCGATAATGAGTAATATTATTTCTTTCAATTGATAATAATTAGTAATTAACGCTACAATTCTTCTCATTATTTTATCGAAAATTCCACATATTACTTGACTACAATTAATCTAATATAATGTCAGTGAGGTTGACCCTCGTTCGCAGGGTAACTTCCTTCAGAAAAGTCTCCCGTAAACGGTGACCCAATTAATCGGTGCGCCAAATGGAATGGACAGGAGTACCATATACAACGATGTAGGGGATGTCGACCCTCTTAATGTTCAACGACTCTGACGATAATAGGAGAGTTAAGGGTGCTCGAACCTGCATGAGATTCGATTCGTTAGATATCGAGGCGACTACCAGTCACCATTAGTAGTGTTTATAACTTGAAAAAATGATTCATAATACTTGAAAATATGTAGTAATGACAATGCCATTTATTTCTCTGAGAATGAAGAACGCATTATTTGATTCAACCAATATTTAATTTATCTCGAATGAATGATTATTCGCTCTGTAATTATATCACTCGATAGGAAGTAATACTTCGGCTGCGGTATAATAGTTTCTACAATTTCCTCGATTTAATTCAGGATTATATAAATATCTGGTGCACTGAAAGTTTATTTTTTTGAACGTAATTTTTTTATATGGTACCTACTCCTCCTTAATAAATTCTTTCTCTTTTTGCCAGTATAATATTGAACATTGCATATACTATTTCAGAAAGAATGTTAAACCACTCAAATTGATGAGATTTGATTTTTAGACATTTTTAGGGATACATTCATGAATGTATTTAGAATTTGAAACATTTTTCGAGTGGCTGGAGTTGGTATAGGATATCCCATATACAATACAAAAAGCACGCAGACCGGAAAATGGCAATCGCTGCATTTTCCATTTAAATAGAGACTCGCATTTAGCTAGAAAAAAACGGAAACCTTTCATCTCAATTGGTACGTTCATTACTTGATTTCGTGAAACGTTTATCGCGTTTGATCCGCGCGGCCACTTTCGCGCGCGCGCATCTGAACATTGAATCCGCATTCATTTTGCGAACCGCATTCGGGAGAGAAATTTTCTACAACCGCCAAGCACATTTTAAATTGAAAAGAATTACGTTCACATGCGCGCGTCCTTTGCCATTTACAGAAACGTTTGTGCCTTGTGGAATACATGAGAGGGAATGCCTCGTGTCAAAGCGTTTTGTAGAACTGGGCGAGTGGGTAGAATTCGTTGTAAAATGGGATATTCCGATGCGAGTAGAGAATTCCAGGTCTCGAAAAAGATCTGATTTTAATAACATATTTCGAAGATACAGAACGTATCGCGTAAAATGGAGAGAACGATTTTCGTTGATACAACATTTGTCCTGAAAAAATGCTCAACTTTAAAGTTTAATCACTAAAATATATTTTTTATTTCAATTATTATTATCTGATGGATTAACGCTCATTAGAATGGCTACGCTTACTATATATTTCGTTGTAAGAATCAAATATTTCTGTTTACTACCCGCACATTGGCGTTCTATTATTTTGAAGATACACGAATATATAAATTCTTCAATATTAAATGATCTAATTAGTAAGAATAGCCAAAATATAACAGAAGTCGACTCGGGCATTCAAGCCATTGAAAGTGGCTCTAACCGAGCGTTCCCCACTGTCGCAATCACCGATAACGCGTAATGCGAAACGGCCGAAAAAATATTTCTCAGCGTCCCCACACTGGCAACGCGTTCGGGCGATTATGTGCGCGCGCAATACGAGACAAGTCTCGTCCGATAAAAGTAATGTCTCGAGTTGTAAACAACGCGTAAATGAAAAAGATACGCGATGGCGGTCGGATAACTGGGGAAAAGGTGGCCTCTTATTTTTTCGCACTTCTCTCGCTCTCGGGGTAACTCGTAAACTTTATTCCCGCCGCGCCGCTTTCCGGTGCTCCTCCCGTACGATCTTCTCCCCTTTCCCCCTGCCGTAAGAATTAAAGGCATTCGGTGGCGATGCGGTAACTTTAGTAGATTTTGTTTGCGAATTAAAGTGGTAGATGACGCGGTACGGGAGAAGTTCACGACTTCCCTCGTCTTCCTCTCCGTTGCTCCTCTGCGACCCCTCTTTATCCTCCCCTCGAAGCTATTCCTCACGCCCCCATGCTCTCCTCACCTTGCTTTCAACCGCGGGATGAACTTACTCCATCTCGCGCGGTTGGATTACTATATTATGAGGCTATACTCTTATACCTGTATATCCGTTGAGTTTCACGGGTTAATGCCTACAAGTATCGCGGGTTCGATCGACATTCGTGGATTCGTAATGTAAGGCGTCTCCTTGGAAACAGAGAACCTCTGTATGATCCATTCTTATACACGGAGAAAAAAAGTATTCAAATCAAATAAACGTGTTTTTGAATAGTCCTAAGAGCATATTTATTCGATTAGAGTGAATATCAATTGGACGTATAAGTATATGTAAATCTTATTGACTTAGTTGAATATTATTTAGATCAATTTGGCGTTCATTTAAATCGAATAAATGTGCTATTGATAGGACTATCCAAAAACACGTTTATTTTCATGAAGCAAATTATTTTCTCAACGTTCCTGTCGATGTAGAATTTTTATCGGTAGATCCTTGTCTTAATTAAATGGATGTTATTTTTCATGCAATTTACAAAGGTTGATAAGCAATCCTTTTGAGGATTGAGATGCAATTTAAAAAAATTATTTGATCAACTTCACCGATAAGAAGTAACGTGAAAATTTCACCGCAGCCAACTCCCTCATGTTAGATGTAGCAGTCTATGGGGCAGCGTTAGCTGCCGGTCGATTCGCGCGTTACGAAGCAGAACTAAACGACCTGTCGAAGTATCGTGTACAGAAAGGAAAACTAATCGTCCTACGTTTAATTCCCCCAAATAAATGATCCTGCCCATTGTTTTTTTCTCCCTGCAGGTTTTGTGCCGATTGTGGGAGAAATCTACGACTTTTCTCTCTCTCTCGTCTTCCTCTACTCTGTCTCTGTTATTCTTTTTTTTTGAGCACGCTTCAGTTTACATTCCGCTTATTTACAGGGCCATGGATATTATGCGAAAGTGATAAATATGGATGAAGCGCGAATTTCTAGATTTAATTGATTGAATTAATGCACTGTACCGCATTTGACTGAATCAGAGATTACGGATGGGAAAATTAACACTCGGTTGCTTTAGTTAATAATTCGGTCGGAATGGATAATTGTCGGTTCATTGGAACGAACTAATTAGTGCTACTGCATTATTAGTTTCGGCAAATAATGCAGTACTTTAAGTAAAAGCAGTCGCACTGCATTTTCATCTAATTATTACAGAATGTATAGTTAAACCCCAAAAAGAGTGGTCGTCGTTGCAAGCTTGATGCGCGAGAATTATCTATGACAAATATCTAGTAATGTCTGTTTTATGAATGACTCAGTCATCACGTACGATATTTAGACCGACGCTCAGGAGATCCGAACTAGATTTCAACATTCAATGGAAACTGTTATTTATATCAGAAAAAAAGTGACTTGGTATTAAAAATGCTACAGAAATATGAATTACAAAAAAGATCAATTATTAAATTTTGGTGAGAATAATTCTTTTATGGTCTTTTTATCTATAGTTAATGCTGAAATTATATTTATATTCAAGTCTGGTTCGAATCTCAGGGATGCAATTATAAGAACGAATGAATAATGTTCATTATACAAGTAAGACCGCCATTTTTATCCACGAGGCACACGCTCTGATGGATTTGCCCAAAATATACCTACCTACAGGGTAGAGAGAAAGACTGATCACTCAGCTTTTAATTTCACGAAAAAAAAATGATTCGAAGAACTTCCTTTCTTTCCCACTCAAACGAGTACGGATATCGCATCGGGAGGGCGTTCGCCCCTCGTAGCCCCCCAATCCCCTTCTTTAATTCCCTTTCTCTGTCTGCTCGACGTGGGTCGGCTTTTCAAGATTAACGCGCACCATCTCTCCGCTTCGTTGGTTCTGACCGCGTGGGTGCGGCCATAGGTATACGTAACCTATACGCGCGCGCGTGGTTCGACGATGAAGTAACGCGAAATTATTGCTCCCCCGATATATACGCGTACAACAAAACCTGTATAGCTACGTGGTCGGGTGATAACGGGTCCATGACGTTCGCTAGTTTTTTGCTAATGAAATATTTTTTTCAATCTGTCTCTGCAGACGGATGTGCGTCAGACTTTTTTGGAACTCGAGCATCGGGGTTGATTGACACGTGTGTTCGACCAAACAACGGATTTGACTGCATAGTTGCACGTACATACAATGGAAGTCGTTAGGGGGAAAGGTTCAAAAGTGAAAAGTAAATTTAATTTTAATAGGTGTTCCAATTAATTTTTGTTAAAGATAATGAAATATTTTGCCATGTGTAAATAATAATATGTTGATTCGAATAGTCTCGATATTCTCCGCGAAAGTAGGTATATTTTCAATCGTCATAGAAAATTGATTTAAATATGGAATATTTGTCGTAATTCGATTTATTCGATGCCAGAAGAATCTAATTTGCTAAACAATCAATGGAGGCAAATGATTTGTAGACTTTTTATTTTAATAAAAATATGTCACTCATGTCGAACGACAATATAACGTGGCTAACATTGAAATCCCTGATTCGTCTTATACTTTTACATTTCTTATAATTGAAATGCACTTACCAATGCCGATTATTTGCTAATCCGTAGGGAGGGTACAAAGTCGTACAAGGTGTGTACAGTATAAAATTCTAAATGAATCGCCGGTATGAGTGACCTCGGAAAACGTAATGACGCCACTCGTACCATACACAACTCCTAGGGGAAACGTCCGTCGACAGTTTTACGTCAGTTAATACCCCAAACGTCTCTAGCTTTTGCGCGATCGTCACTCACCTCGCGATAATGCATAAAACAACTGTAGATACGAAGTAATGCAACGTACAGTAGTTTAAGAGCAATTCGCTCCCTCTATAAAAGTTTAAATGCAGCGGCGGTATGAGGTGCATCGGGAGGTGCGACGACGATACTCCTAGCATTCGTTGTATACGACCCTTAGGGGAAAAGTCCTGCCGATAGTTTCTCGTCAGACGTCGTCTCCAACATCTTCAGCTTTTCTCACGATCGTCACTCGCCTCGAGATTATGCATAAAACAACCGTGCGGACAGTGAGTCCACCCGAGCCCCTTTGACCGATACGACGGAACGGTGCGGCTACGCTCGCGGTCGTTTACGTTCCGCGACCCGAAGCGAACCCGTATCTGCCGGGCTGCAGCAGTCCCCGACCAGCGAGCGGAGGCAAGCGTTCGACGAGCGTACTTTGAATAATAGCGGTCATTGCTTCCGCCCTCCGTTCAATTCCAGCTCTGTTCCCGCAGGAAATCGAAGGTTTCTCGATCAAGTCAAATTCGAGTACCCATACCTTTACCTTCGCGGATACAAATGTGCGGAGTTTAATTAGTCGAGTCCGCAAGTACTCACGCGTCGACGTCCTCGCGGCGTATCTGCGTAGATCAGGTCGGGGAAATACGAGTATGTCTCACCCGAGAGTTGGCTCCTGATGTGTATAACGAAACTCGAAGCGATTCTGGTGTCATTAGTAAGACTCGTTTTTGTTAAAAACGATATCATTTCTAAGTGAAATGTACAATGCGAGTGCTCTCTTCGATTTCCCATGATTTTTTAAACGGGAAGGAACTCTATTCGAAGGGGATTAAAGAACTTCACGACATTAAGCTTCTTTAACAATAGGGCAGAGATTGCTTTCATTATTTATAGTGCCGCAGAGGTATGTAAATACCATTAAATAACGAAACTGTTCACTTCGACTGATAAATCAAACTTTAACGTTCAAATGTGTAGCTATTTCCACTGCGAATTAAAAATAATTACTATTGATTAAGTAGGTATAGAATCATTAGTAAAACCCATTGTTGTTAATAATGATATCATTTCTGAGTGAAATGTGTAATGTGAGTGCTCTCTGTATTCTCCGACCGAATTTCCATAAACACTCCGCGCGCTGCCAATTCCATCGTGTAATTTGAATGGATTACACGTATTTCCACCGAGAGCCACTCGAAAACGTCATTCGTAATTCTTCCGCTCCACTGTGACGTTAAACGCCTTGGTGGGTCTCGTAGATAGGATTGCTCTTCGCGTGTGGACATTGTACATTTTTCAACACGAAAAACAAAATTACAACCATTCAATGTGCGTCCATATGAAACACTAGTATGAGTTGTACAGCATCCATCATATTATTGCTATTATTACTACGATATTTGTTTTGTTCTATATAATTTTTAATGGAGCAGTCGTTCTGGAGGGGAAGTAGTCTTTTGTGAATCAAGTACACTTGGGATGACAATACCGAATGCAAAGTGGAAAATTCAGGAACGACATTCCATGATTTTTTGTTTTCTTTTAAAGAAAAAAAAACACCTTCATTCTGTAACGACGAGTTATTCCTTATTCACGAATATTGATAAGTCGCTAAAATATACGAAAAATGCTTTAAAACCTTCGAAATATATAAAGAAGTGAATACAATCTGCTGTATTCTGTGATTATTATTTACATTTTTCTTCTTCCAATTTTAATGGACTTTTATTTCGAATTGACGAGTCATTCCTCATCCGCTGATATCGATCAGCGGCGAAAATATACGGAAAGTGCTTCAAAACCTTCGAAATAGGCAAAGCAGCAGATATACATAGAATCTTCTAATTGCCTCTACACATGGCGTACCTCATCGGTTCTCGCGATGAATGCAGTGGTTCATTTTACACGTCGTTCGATTCGCGTAAATTAACGCCGATGCATCGCGCCGCCATACAAAATGTACGCCAGCCGCTTACGCGTCAACCGGAATGGTCGACGAACCGGTGAAAAGGGATGAAAACGAAGAATCGATCCAGCCCGTGAAATTGGTCAATCGGAAATGAATGAATCGTCGACGACCGCCTACTCTTTCTATCGATTGGTATCTACATACATACTGGCACGCGTACACGTAGAGAGCAAATTATGGTCGGTATATATCTGCTAACGCGATCGCATAACTTTGACGGTTGAACGCACTTTTATGCAAACATGGATTGCATACCGCGACTGCATTGCAAAAGCCTTTTCTACCTTTGTATATGCAGATCGATCGATGTGCCCGACGGTTATTAATAGATTGAGTTCGTGTATTAATTAGGTTTGAGAGGCACTGTGGTAATTACGTTATTTATTATAGTGGCTGTCAAAATCATTCATTTGCAATTTTCACTTTGCAGTCATATTGGATTGCTCCAGATAATTATAAAACATATGTATGTAGGAAACTTGCATATGGTTGATGCAGTAGTTTCGATGCAGAACTAAAAGCGAAAAAATACCCATCTAGTTCTGCATGGATTAGAACATAAGACATGACATGGACATGACAAACATATAATTATTGATAGAATTTATCTACCACATCAGGTTTTCGAGAAAATTTGAGACGGACCCATACAAAATTGCGTTTTTCGTATATTGTTACCATTCATTAGCCACGCCTCTAGACGCAATCTGTCTATATTGATCACCTTCCCACACGAAGCCATTATAAAGAGGTTTCACTGTACCTTTTCGATATTTTTACGCGAAAAAGTCGACGGAAGAGGCAAGGCTTCTTATCTCCCGGTTTAGCGATTCTTTAGACGTGATTTTTTCATTGCAAAAAAATATAAAAGGAAGCAAAAGCTGTCGATCCACAGGCAGCATTACGCGAGCGTTCCTTAACGCAATGTTTCCCACCTCGATTCAATCGAATCCATATTGGCGTTAACCTTGTACCCGTGGCAAATTGAATCAATCCCGAGATTCGATCGATATTCAAATTTAATTGAATTCACAATCGCGTCTAGTCGTTGCCGTCGTGCGTTCCTGTGTCTTACACAGAGATATGCATGTAAAATCAGGATTCCCCCCCCCCCCCCGAGGACCGCCTCTTTGAGCTTTCAGATCCTTTATCGAACTATATTCAAGACGTTTGCGTACATTTCAGAGCTATTCGAGAAACGTTGCTCGTACAACAGCCAACTTGCTGTACTTATTTTTTATATTGAATAATAACGGTGGATACACGGGAGCGTAAAAACTATAAACCCGCGTACAAACTTTTCAGTGTTTATACCGTCGTATAAAACTTTTTTACATTTCACTCCTCGAAACGATGACAATAAACCTGGTGTTTCGAAGCACGAACAATTTCCCGAGCGGCGCATGAATCTAAACAGGGTATCTTAGAATTGAACGTTGAAATGTTTGTCGATTTGTTCCGAGTAAAAAAAGAAAAAAGAATTATAAACGTAGACACAAAAATATTTCGTATATCGACATATTCTCTCTTCGATTGAGTTCAATCGATACCGAAACAAATCAAGTTTTTTCACCTTAAACAAGTTTAATTAGTATACACAGATCTCGTCTCGTAATATACCAACCATAATGCCATTATAACTTTTCAATAAAACATCTTTTGGCGTATATTTGCATAACATTTTTTTCTCATTTCTATTCATAGAACGTATTACACGGCAAAGCTTCGTAATCGAGTTTTGAAACACCCTGTATTTCCCTAAACCAAACTCTCCCCAAAGCCTGTAGATTTCCGAGAGATTCGACTGTACACGACAAGACACATACCCCGACGTTTACCAATATATACCTACATATATCGCGGTGTACCTACTATCCTCCGATCTACATACCCAAACGAGAGGTCTGAGATCGTCGTACACGCGACGAACAAAGGCTCTCCGAATATCATCCGGGCAATATAATCGGGTTGATAGGTATCCACGCTTTATAACCGCTCTATGCCCTCCACCGGTTGCTTTCAATGACCCACGAGACGAGCGAACCTCCAAATACAGACGACGACAATGCGTCAAACACTGAAGAGCTGTAGCTTACAGAGTACATACAGGTATATATACTCCGTACGTAGGTATACCTAAACGCAGACGTATACGTGCGAGTCGTGAATCAAGGGGTGGATGAGTGGGGCGATGCTCGAGTTATATTAAAGAATAGAATCGCGAGGAGGGGATTCGTATAAACCCGCAGCTTTATTACATGCGCAGAGCTCCTGGACATTTTTTAAATGATTGGTCATTTTTTTAATCGAGTCAGTAGAAAGTCTTTTATTTTTAAAAATCATTAAATGGAATTATTTTTGAGATATCGTTCCTTGATTCGTCGAATAATTTCGCGATACCTTCCCACCGCTAAAATGCTGCAACAATTCATACGAATTCTCTGAACGGAGATGGTAATGCCATCAGTGCCCAGATTCCGTAAATCGTTATGACGGCGCGTTGCAAACAGGTGATACCATTGCGCGTGTTTCTTGTAGCATGAGAAAAGGTTTGTTAAGGTATTTGTTCGTTAAAGAGTGATCTAATTTGTTATCTTCCATATCTCACCATTTCGATGCGTTCTTATGAAAATAAATGATTTCGATCAGAAATCTCAATCACTTCCTTCGAATATGAATTCCTCAAAACTTGAATTTCATCTTAACACTGAGAATTCATACGAATTATTGGGTGAAATCATTAGTGACGATTCGGTTGACCGAATTTATTACAAATACCATTGGACCGCTTTTTCTTATCCCTTCATAATGCTCTGATGATTACAGTTTAATCATTTCTTGGTCATTTTTTTCAAACAAGGACTCATTAAAACTCACTATTTCTAAATATCTGACTGGATAGGAGCTCTGCATACGTACACGTACAAATATACGTAGGCGCAATTTAACCGGTGGTAACGAGCAGAATAAACGGCGGGGCGGAGCGCGGGCGACCCGACCCGAGCGTTTCGAGTATCGTCGCGCTGCGTGGGTACGTACCAAGAGGTCGCGTCGTGCGTTCCGAGTGTAATTGCGGAAAAACCCGGCATAATTTCACGAGCGCTCTCGCAAAGGGTCGGCTTGCGAATGTAAGGCGCGCGCAGCCGGTCCGCTATTGCATTAAAATTTGCATAATAGCCAACCTTAACACTCTCCGCCCGCCTGACAACACCCTGCCGCTCGACTCGTTCATTCTCGGTGTCCGCAAACGCGCGGGGCTTCACCGCCGCTAGGTAGGCCCGAATCGGCGTTCGCAACTCTCGAAGTTCTGGCTACCGCCGCGTAACATTTGCGCGCTACGGTAGACGCGCGCTCCGGTGTCTCGTTATCCGGGGGCCGCGCGCGTTGCGCTCTTCCGTTCCGGTAAGACGAGCTGAGCGCCACGTGAGTACGTTACCTAGCACACGATATTCGCGCGACTCGCTCTCGTCGTTCCTCTTCTCGCGGCGCGGAATCCAATTCCGACGCGTGTCGCGGGAGCCCGTTAATTGTTCCGCGGTGGGCGACGAATGGCGCTCGTTCGTTACCGGCCGCGCTCGAAGAGTGCGCCCGCGCGTACCCCGCAGCGTGTACGGTTGAGCACCTGTCCGTCGCTCATTTATCTTGCCGCTTTGAAAAGCGGGTGAGCTTAAAACCGGACGTCTCGCGACAATCGCGCGCGACACCCGGTTCAGCCGCGGGATTAGCGCGTCCCGGTGCCCTCTGCGCGCGGGGTACACCCCGCGTTATCGAATTTTTCTCGATTCTTGATGTGACCTTGGAACTTAGAAGAACCTCGAAATCGGCACTTAATGTTTAAATGGGCACGCGAACCGGTGAATGGTTCCCTATATTTTTGATCAGTATTATGTAATAGGTACCTAATTGAATTCGTTAAAAAATATAATGAAATGAAATCGTAGGATAAGATTGTCTCGTTGAATTTTTAAATGATCAAAGAACATTACTCCGTTAAATTATTGAAAGGGTTAATTAAAAATATATTTACTGATAGTATACCACACTAGGCTAAATTTACTAGCCAGAAGAAAACTTCAATCACTATTACCTCATTACCTGTGAGCTTTTGGATGATACTTGTGTAATACTTTTTTGAAGATTATATTTTACCTGTAATAAAGTCTTAAATCGATATAGGCTAAAAATTCATAAATAATGAGATATTAATGATCGAAGTTTCTTTCCCGGCGAGTAAGTTTAGCCTCGTATGGTATACCTATAGCGGTCAAGGAAATTTGGCTATTTCAGACTGGAAAACCTGGAGAAAAGTCAGAGAATTTCTTTTTGATTCTTGAGGTGCCACATCTCACCTCATAGAACCCACTTACCTTACTCTCTTCTGCACACCTATCTACAACTAAATGACTCGTCTGATCGGTCTCGATTTTTCGCGCCCAATCTCGAAGCAGATCCGTAAACACCCGATATATTATACATACAAAATATATAATTTTTATATACAAAATGTACCTACGAAAACTCGACTTTCAAGGTCTCCGGTTAACCAGCGGTGGCGAGGCAAAACGTTTTCACCCGTCACGCGGCAACGGAGGCGAGCTGAAAGTTTTTCCCGCATTTTCTAACGACGCTTGAGAGAATTCCCGCTCTTTCTCTTCCCATCTCTCCGCCAGGTCTGTTCCCCCCTAACAATTTAGGTCGCAGGGCTTCGACGAAAAGCGCCAGGGTGAACTGAAATACGAAACTAAAAAACGCTCTAACGGACGTCCCCCCTTTCCCCGCGCCCCACTCGTTCTCGTCGCGCTCGAACTCTCGACAAAAATATATAAACCAACCCCGCCGGCTCGTTTCCACTCGCGAGCGCGCGAGGGGCTATAGGAACCGTTCGGTCGAAGTTGTTTGCCCCGCACGGTTCTCCAAAGAGACCAAGACAAATGCGATTACGCTAGATTAAAGAGCGCTTACTCGTCCCACCGGCGACGAGGGTGGCGCGCGCGGCTCTCGATTCGAAAATAAAAAGGTCTAACGATTCTTTCCGCGCGTAGTCCACCCCCCGGGGATCTCCTCATCCTCGACCATCCGAGCCGAGGAACTCGATACAGATGCCGCCTTTCGTTAGCCCCGGACGCGTCGACCTCATTCTTACCTTATTGCGCGTTTTCAACGGTATCGTCTATCTATAGAGTGACGGTCGGCGAGAGAGGCTGAGGAGGACGGCGAGAGGCGAAGGGGGGTGAAATTAAAAGGAACTCTCGCGGTTGGAGCGTCGAAGCGAATCGGAAGGTGGTCCGTGCTTCGCTTCCTCCGAGCTTCCGACGTCGCGACAACGAGTTCCATTTCCGTCAGCCGAGAGTTCTAGCGCATCGCCTCGAGGGGCTGTCTCCGAAGAAGTGCAACTAACGAACGCCGGTGGCGGGACGGTGTATAGCGGGCACTCGAAATTGTCAGCCGTCCGCCTAGCCGCGCGCGGGCGACCCGAAACGCGAACGCTTCGGCGATGCGACGAGTGAAGCTGCGACGGAATGTCTCGTTCCGAGTAAATACGGTCGGGAAGTCGATTTCGTATAACTCGACCGAGTGCATCGTTGCTCGACTTTCAACTCGTCGCGCGCAATAATGCATTTTCTCGGTTTTCAATTAAAGGACATTTCCAATGAAAAATTATTCCACCTAAATTTCAGATTAATCCTCTATGGTACAGACTAACTTATCCTTATGGAAATTAAAAAACACACAAAAACCTTCTTATTGGAGCAATAAAGGCCTCATGCCACAGTAAAGCTTCATTAATTTTTTTATTTAAAAAAAAATACAGTGATCGCATCCGACTCAATATTCCTAAGAAAATGTAGAATAAAAGCACGAAATGTGTATATTGAAATATACAAGGTACCATAGAGGGTTAAAGCAAAGCTCTGTTGTTACAATTATGGTAAAATCTAATTCAAATCAATGTAAATGTTACGATTCATTTGTCTCCATGCAAAGAACGAATTTTAAACGACCTCTCTCACGAGACCCACCAAACTAACCCCGTTCTACGGCACTACGTATCTCGCCCAACAGATGATATAAATCCTACAGCGTTTCCGCCAACAACATTCGGGTCTGCCGGCGATGACCGTATAATCCATCAGGTACTTTCACTCTCGACACGCATGTTGCGCGACCGCGCGTTGAGGCCCGCCGCCCCCTCCGTTACGCGTAGCATCACACTCTGACTTCCTCGCGCGAGAGAGGAGTGATATAAAGCGCGGGGTGTAGGTAAGCGCGGAGGAATGTCATATAGCGCTCGCGCGCGCGAGGGCCGACCGAGTTGCGTTTCACGTTACGTTAACTCGCGTCACGCCGGGTCACCCCGTCGGTGAGGGAGGGGGCCACGCCCGAATCCACCTCGAGATCCTCGCGGCGCGCGACATTACCTCCCACGGGAATTTTCTTCTCCAGCGAAGCTCTCGTTTCTGCGTTTCCCACGCTGAAGTGGCGCGGCGAACGGGAGAGGGGGGTGGAAGGAAGGACAGAAGTTTCTCGGATGAAAGCACGGCTCGAGGTGTTCTATATACGCTCGTGTCCGCACGCCACGCGCGTGCGTAAGTATGTACACTCTTACACGCCTCCCTACACGACGACCTTGAAACTTTTATTTCGACCGTTCTTGTCTTCCCGAGCCGACGCGAGCACCGAGATATCCCCCCATCTCCATCGCCGCCCGCACTTTCCGGCGGCGAATCGATAAGTTGCCAGAGCGCTTTGCTTTAGCTTTGGCTTTTTTTCCCCGCCTCGGGGGAGAAGAGGCTTCTCCCGACGCAAGATTTGCGCGTGCTGCAAGAGTCTCTGATTACCGCGACTATCGGGCTTCGTCGTTTTCTTGGTATTTCAATATGTAGGTAATACGTTAAGTGTAGACTGAGATGATCGAAGGCAGTCGTAATGAGTATTTTAGTCTCGATTATTTGAGTTTGGTTATCGGTAGTACTTTTTTTTTCATAGTTGTCGTGACTCTCTTAAATGATCGGAATTAAAGGAATTGTTGCTGCAATTATGAAAAACTTGTGTTTGTTACTAAACTTTCAAAAAATGCATGAAAAATAGAATTATATCATTGAAGTTATTTTGCTATAAGAAACTATGCTTCCATGCCAAAAATGCAATTGCAATTATCAAAGTAAAATCATACCACTCGTCGAGGTTACGAAGTATGGTAAGTACTTGAATTTGACAAGTAACTATACCGAGTCACTTGATCTCTCGCTCTCGAAGTTCTCTAATTCCCTAAATTGTATCACACAGGCGAAACATGTAATTGATCGATCCAGTTCTACGGTAGACATGCTTCTCGCTATGGTACGTCTGAAATCAATCATTGAGTTTGTCAAGGGTTGATGCCGAGCAAACAGGACGTTTAATCGAACGAATGACTTCTATAGCACAGTATATCCTTACGTATAGCGGTGACGATATAGACGATTATTGCACAGCTCTTTTAAAGTAATATTTTAGTCAAAATGTCGTGAAGAATTATTCGGTCAATATTATAACTGAAACAAAAAATATTTACCCGTTTTTTTTAACTGCGTTGCTTTCTCTTTGATAGTCTTTTTTTAAACATGCTACAAGAGGTCCTTTTTCAGTTTAAACAATATCAGGAAATTCCTGTACCCCCGTCAAGTTTCTTCGAATATATGATTTTCGTTAAAAAATCTTTATTGCTTTATGTCACAAGCCCGTGCACCATCTTCGTCCAATTTCCTGCAGCGCTGTCGTTGCTGCCGACAGCATAGCTGAAAGCGCGCTCAGGAGTGTTGGAAAATGAACGGTTCGCGTCATCGTCGGTAGCAGCTGGCCGAGTTCAAATTTACCGGGTTGTTTCCCTGGGCGCTGTCGAGTGGAATGTTACTACCTCCGCGCTCTAGTGGGTAATGGTTCCCTCGGTAGTGGATGCTCCCTCGGTGCTCCGGCTGCTTTTGTTAGGCGGGTAGGGTGTGGTGTGATGTGCGACTATTTTTGTATCAACGCCGAATATTAATTTTCAAACGCCCCGACGTGTGTAAGGTTCTTTTCGGGGATTTCTATTAAGAGTGGTGGAATAGTTTTTCGTGGAAGTATCGACAGATCTGATTATAATTCGATTTTGTGCGCCAAAATATAAATGCTATTTTGATTGGTCGAATAAATCGAAGAAAAGTGGCATAATTAATTTTAGAAAAAAGGGGATGATATATTTTTTTCTATTAACCGAAGTGAGCAGGTATTTTTGAGGGAATTAAATTATTATTTTCATTGCTATTAAATTATATGCACAATTGAAATTGCTATTTTTAATATCGCATAAAATGCAGTGAATGCAAATAAAAATAGAAAAAACGCAAACAAACAAAAACTGACCTGGACGTAATTTTTAAAAATTAATACCCATCTTTTTATTATTATCCTTTGAAATATACCAAAAATAAAGAATACATGCATATGGCTTTTCTTTGAGAATGAAAATCTAAACTCTCGACAATTCCAATCCAAATTCCTTACATCGGTTTAATTTGAAAATCTCAACAATCGATGGAAGCTTCACTGCCGGAAAGAGACGACGTTCTCTCTTTTACAGTTTGCTTTCGTATTGGTCGGCCCTCTGTCCGAAGAATATCGACAGAATCTGAACAAAAGCGCGCAATATAAAGAGGATTCGAGAGTGGCGCGTGACAGTGGGATGGAGAGCGATCCGCGGGTATACGTAACATTTATTTATATTTGTAGAAGGAAACCGCAATCCGTTCACCACGTGTCCGCGTCGCGACACACAATACGGCGAGACACAATGGTGTCACTCGGGTTACGTTAATCGTATATCTTCTTGGTATGCGAACTAATATCCCTAACTCTTTTCGCTGAAAATCGTGACCTGCGTGCTTCAACCTTCCTATTCGATCCACGGACAGTTTTATCAAATAAAAATACTCCTCGCCGCACGTACGATATCCTTTGGAACGTTTGCGCCACTGGTTGTAGATAGAAAGTTATTTAAGAAAACATTTTTTAGGCAAGATCTCTTATATGTGTATATTATGTAATTAAGCATGGATTTTTATAGGATTTTATAAACAAGAATTAAAAAATGGTCGTGGAATATTTTAAAACGGTCGTCACACCACTGCTGCGCCGTACGGCGGTAGTAGTTATGGCTGAACGCGGGCAGCCCTGCAGTCTTCTCGAGTGATTCGGCCGACGGTCTGACTTAAACCGGCCATTACCATTGCCGCGTTGCTCGGCGATAGTAGTAACGGCCGACTGCGATTAGACCAGTAGTCTTCTCGTCTAATCCGGCTGCCGGTCCGACTGAGTCCGACCATTATCACTAACACCGGCCAGCTGCCATTGCCACTGTTCGGCAGAGTTGGAGCTAGGTAGCGGAGGAATTAAGTATTGTCTTTCTATTTTGGAGATTTTTAATTATTTAACCTGGGCGGAGTACATATTTTTATGAACAGAAGAAAAAGAATATACAAGTTCATCATTACTTTCTAATAAGACTAATAAACCAATCGTCATATTTTCCCTGTAGGTAAACACTTTTTGATCATTCTCATGACTGCCGTAGAACAAATCAACTTCGAAACGAAAACGGATAGATAACTACGTGACTGTCGTCAAATGACAAACAAGCAGATCTCGAGCGATGTACCGTACCCCGCGAGCACGCTCGACTAAGCGACGTTCCAACGGACGTGACTTCCTTTTTTCCCACCGCTCAGTACGAATCTATTTATCGTTGGAAGAAAAAGTCAATCTGTTCCCCAGGCTCGACGTTCCTTTGCTCGTACGGGTTTACCACTATTCGTCTCACGAACGATCCACTTCCTCTCCATCTCATTTTTAATGCTTCTCTCTCTCTCTCTCTCTCTCTCTCTTCATCTTTCTCCTTCCTTTCTAATATCATTCGGTGCTTTATTGCATCGGAGGCAGTAACCGGATCGCCCAGGCACCGAGCGTTTTACGAGCCCCGTCCTACAATGGTCCGCGGTCGCGTACAACCGGGAAACGAAAGTTATTGGTATTTTCTCCGAGTAACTCCAATAAGCCGAACTCGAGCATCGAGTATTACCGCCATTCGACTGTCAATAACTGTCCGCCGGTGTAGGTGGGTGCTTTAAGATTCAGCGCGTACCGCGGCGCGGGATACTACGTATATTTTCGGACAACGAAGGCGCCGCAGATTCGGGGAGAATACGAAAGAGAATTGCGGGAATTGCGCGTGTAGGGGGGATGGCTCGAACTACTGTGCACTTCCGTTCTCCGTTACCGGGGCGGTCGACGTCGTAATAGACCGCGGCATACCTGCAGCTTTCCGCTGCCGTAAAACTTGGCGGGGAATATTTCTTCGCGGTCGTTGCAACGGTATTGTTGACTATTGCGTCGAATCGTAATTTTTCGATGTCCCGAAAATCTAAAGAGAAACTTATTCGTATCACAAATGAATATTATCGATATTTATACCGACGAATAAAATAAAATTTATTAAAGTGAGATAAAATAAATAGTATTTTATTTGCTGATATAAATATCGATAATATTCATTTGTGAATCAATGCAATTTCTTTTCAATCGGATGAATCTTTTACTAAAGACTGTTAAAAAAATGTTGATTTTTTGAAATCGGCTTGATTGATAAAAAATACGTATAAAATATTGCTTGAACAAATTTTTATTAAAATCGAATATATTATTTTATCAGTGTATAATTTCGAAAATATTTTCAAAGTCCAGATGAAAAATTAAATTGCCTATAGTCATTAGCCTAGTCACAAGTCATTACTAGGCTTTCCTCTATTTCCGCGGCAATATTATTTACAGTATATGTGTATAAAATTGAGAGGAACAAATGGTTCGAAGTAACGTACAAACGGCCGGAAAAGTTCTCGCGCAGAATAGTGCGGTAATTGTTGGTTTCGTTTTATCGGCGCGACAAAAAACTCGACGAACGTGTTTCGCCGCACCAATTCCCTCGCGTGCGACGTTTGATTTGTGAAACTGTAAATATGCAGAAGCAACAGGGCGAACAACGCTCACCCGCGTGAAACGCTTGGCAAAGGCAAAGAAAAAGCGCGAGCGACGAAACGAACGCCTCGACGAATAGGATCTCGAAACGGGGTGGCGGTGAGTGTGTAAGGAATTTGGTGCGACTAATGTGCGTCCATTTGTCATTTTCATCCCTTTTCCTTCTGCCCGGGATTCCTAAAACGCGCCGGGATATCCGAGATATCGTTCGCCGTCACTGCGTCGACGTGTATGCCTTACCTTCGTTTCTTTTTCAGATTCTTTTTTATAAGCGAAAATACAGACACAAGTTTGCGAGTAAGCGTGATGAACATACATATTATACCCGAATCTTACGAACGTCCATAAATCCAATCGTTCCCCGTTTTGTAACAGGAAATCCTAATCCGTAATTTTTTTTCACGCGTTCACTGACGAAATCGGATATGTGGTTAAATCTTAAAAAAATAGACGTCCGATTATGGAATATCGTGAATGATTATTCGGTAATCGGATCAATTTTCTCGAATGGCAACAATTTGAGGACTACGTGATTTATTGGTCAATTTATTATTTTTATCCTCGTTATCTCGCATCAAGGATTTTTAAACTGTGCTAAATTTACTCCTTACTTATCATTATTACTCATCATCTTATATAATATAAGATGTTGAAATACTCAATACATAACAAAATAAAATAGAAAAAAAAATTGATCGAAGCTTAATTTTTCTTTACGTCTAATTCTTTTATTGAAAATAAAATGAAACACAATTTTGCTTGCAGCAGAAGTTTCGGCGAACAGTTCATTGGTGTTTAAAGCTCGACAAATTCACTTACAAAAATAACAATTTAAGTGTAAGTAGACGAACAACACCAGGATCACCCAAGGCGAGAAAAATTTCGGGGCGATCATAAACGCGGACGAAAATTCCACGCCATAAAATCAGTCTCGCCTACATACCTATATATATTCGCTATTGCGCCGCGAAGTGTTACGATTAAGGACGAGGGTCGTTCGCGACGAGCAGTCAAAGGACTTATTGGGGAAGTTTCTTCCGAGTTTACAGACAGCTTAGAGCGACTGAAAATTCCCGAGACTGAGTCGGCGAAATTGAATCCAGCCTCCGGGGAAATGTTCCTGGCATTCCGAGTCCGCGCAGGCATCCTCGGTCCGAGGAAACTTGATTACCAAATACATTCTATTTACAATACCACCTATACTGATATACATATAAATACTCGTACCTGCAATGATATATTCGTATGTGAGGTACAGCACAGTACCGTAGACGTATAGATGCTTACGTTTATAAGCACCACTGTGTGCTCGCAAAGTGGTGTTACCGACTGACTATTATCCGCCACGTTATTGCGCCCTCCCTTTACGGAGATACAGTTCTCCCTCGTCTCACCTGCATTTCATATTCATGTAAACCACTTTCGCGCGTCAGACCGGAATACATAGTTCTCCCGGGATAAGTGCCGCGTGGATGTGAGAGAAAATCATTACGCAATTTGGGTACCTGCGGGACTCTCCTGGTAAATCGATTTTTTCCCCGTATAAAGCCTTTGCTTGCGTATGCACGTATATGTATGCATTTGGAGGAGAGAGGGGTTTGACGTAACGACTTTCTTCTTTGAAAGTTTATAGCCCGTCGATATCGTCCTGACGTTCGGTACGAAATTTTATTCCGATATTCGTTGAACGTTCATATGTATATATGAGAGAGAATAATAATTTCTTTTTATTGTTCGTCAGTTTCGTACAGCGGATATTTTTATGAGAAACATTCTGAATTCTGTAGAGATATCTCTGTTACTATTTATTGATGTATAAAATAAGTTTTCTTTTGTAATTGTAAGTCATGAGTCCTAAGACGCAGCTCGATTAATGGAATGTATAATTAGTAGGGTTTAACTTTTAATGGGCGCTCTCTTTGATATTTTATTCGGACTCGTTAAACCTTGTATGTCGTGAACTGAATACTTAAATTATCCTTTTTTAATGATATAGAAGTAAGCTATGTATTCAATTGAAGCTAACGGCCTGTGCTAAACTTCGCTACTGAGTTAAATTGTGTTTTACCCTCAACTTCTCAAATGAAATTATTTAACGATTTCTTGAAAAAAAATCTTTATGTAAGAGTGATTTCTGTCGAACTAAATCCCTCTCGATAGTTACTCTTTCCCTTTCAGTTTGAGGCGCTTTTTTAATAGAGTCATTTGACCAAATCTCAATTTTTTATTATAATTAACATAACATTCACTGGAGTTTATAGACGTGTACCTCACTCGATAATCGTTAGAGTTAATATAATTTTTCTTAGAAAACGTTTAATACTGAATAGTTTCCATGTATTTTCTCAGTACCTATCAATACGACTTACCTATTCACTAAATTTATGGCATTCCATTTGCAAACGTCGTACGTTGGAGGAAGAGTGGGAGGAGGACTTTGGTACAGGACTTTCCAAGCTTTCATATATTCACGTGAACTTCCATGCGAGCGAAGCAGAAATTCATAGTTCCCTTGGGGCAAATGCTTGTACGTATGCAGAAAGATGAGAAAATCATTACGCGAATTTTACTTAGGTATAGCCACATGTCTCTTGTATCTAATTAATCCTCATACAATCCACACCATACCACAGATACAATATTCCAGGAAAAGTTTTTGTCAATGTTAAACGAATAGCTCAGTATTTGCTCAATATTGTTTAGCCAATGTAAGCTGAAGTCTATTTTGTTTTATTTCAGTGCAAAAATACAACGAAAGTTACGAAAGAAACAAAAAAAAATTATTATAAATATTTTTAACTCATCGTAGTTATTCAGAGAAAAAATTTTGTTTCAATTTCTTTGCTTACGATCAAGTAACTCCTCATTAGACGATTCCAACTATTTCATTATTTTCAACTTTTTAATGTATGGTTCTTAAAATTTCGAAAGAGAACCGCAACACAGGCAAAATACCTACGCAAAAAAAGCTCTGAGTTAAACCTTCTTCAGTCTTAAAATCCGAAGAATTTTTATCCCCCGACTTTTATCGTATTTTATTTCGTTTCCGCGTTAGTGTGCCAACGCTTCTCGCCGAGTTACACTCCGCGGGGAGCCGGCTTAAGGGTAGATCTGGACCACCCAAGGCGGCATTCGTCACTCTCGCTCACGCCGTCAGTCAGCTTTCGGGCTTATCCCCGCAGCTTACGAATACAGAAGCGCCTGAGAGGTGTATGGTGATCACCTTGTATACGGGGGATTCTGTATATCGTATTGACAACTGTCGATATCGCTGCATACGTTTTTTCCCATATTTCAAGAAATACACTACCGACCAAAAATATGGGGATGCCCTTAAAAGGGTTATTCTACCTTTTAAACGCAGCGAGAAGCAGTAAAATTGTCTACTTAAAAGTATTTTTATTTCAAAATTTGAATAACTTTTGTATAAAAACTTTTATTGTATCTCGTTTCGTTTAAAAGATAGCTTTAGATGAATCGAGTCTTGGGAGTTGGTTACATCAAAAACGAAATCAGATAGAATAAGAGCTTTCGCAAAAAAGTCGCTTTATTTTAAGTTAAAAAAGTTTTCGTTTGAAAGGATTTATTGTATCTCCCTTCGCATAAATGATGTTTCGGAAAGGTTCTATACCTACGTACGTATGCATATACATATCTTTACATATATGTATGTATGCGTACGCATTTTTGCTACCCCATTACGAGGGTCGAAACTCGGCACGATCAAACGAGAGAGAGAGAGAGCCAATGTGAGTGACGGATTGACGATATATAGTGAGAATTTGCAAAAATGGAAGGAAGCGAGACGGAAGCGCGAAACCATAGAAATCCGGCGAAAGGTGGGAAAGGGTGGGACGACGGAGGGTGATGAAATACTCCTCGGGGGTGCGCCGGGAGCCTATCGGGAAATCGACGATTTTCTCAGAGGTAGCTGGAGAAATGCGTTTGCATTATACACCCCTACCGTCATCGAGTCTTCGCGGAGGAAAGCAACTGGCGCGCCATCGATTCGTCTCCCTGCGCGGTTAATAATAATAAATAAACGTCCATCGGATATCGAGCGAAGCTCGCGACTTGTTAAGACATCGAATATTGCCACGCGAAGAGGTTTGAGGGAGCAAATTGATTTTCCTCTCGGCGTCCATCTCGAAATTACTCGATGGTGTACCGTGAGATATATACGCGCATATATATCCACATGGAATAAAAATGAAAAAGATTTGTTATTGCAGAAGTGGCTGGTGGCCAAGACTCGAAAGTACCTAGGCGGATCGAAATACGCGTAAAGGAAGAGAGAAACGCACAGAAATATATTACGTACTCGTGGTATGATATGCTGTACGTAGACCATACTGTATAATGCTTTGCATATGTATATATCGGTGATGTGGAACCGGACTGTACTGACCGTAGAAAGTGAACGACTGCATGTTGAGATTACGGTGCAGAGCTTAATCTGTATATATGTATATATTTACGACGTATACAAACGAAGAAGACGTACAATTACTGCAGCATGAATGGCTGGTAGCCAAGGCTGAGAGTACTTTGGCGAAACGAAGCAAGCGTCTAGAAAAAAAGAGATAAAATTACATATCACGTATGAAGAATCTCGTTATAAAACGTAAATGCTATTTTTTATATTCCACAGCGGAGAGTAAAATCATATTCCTATTACATGTGAGACACTAATTAATTCCATTTCATGCTTCTATTTGGTTTATATTCTACATTGAATTGTTAAGTTGAACACTAAGTTTTTCTATACTTATGTTAAATTTAATAGTACGAAATTCAATTTTTAGATTACTTTAGAGATTGAAAAAATAAGTAATAAATGTAAGTTCATTGGGTCTATGATGAAATCGAAAAAAATGAGAAAATTTTTCAGGTAGAATTCGTTTTGTCGAGTTTCCATTCTCTAGCTAACAGTGAATGTCGAATATTGAAATCTACCGTTTCCATAATTAAATAAACGATATACCAAAATATCGGCTTTTCCCCGGAATTGATATGCATTAAAAAGGAATTAAATTATGTGTTTATCAAAACATAACAATGTTAATTATACTCAAATCATCAACATTCATTATATTGTATAAAATATATCAAATAAAATAGTGAAGATATTTTTACATCATTTTAAAATTCTATTCCGTCACAAGTGAATTACGTCAATTTAAGAAAAAAATGGGTAATCTTGTAACGGTTTTTGCCACAAAAACACTTTACGTTATTCTCAGTATCACCGATAATAACAATTCTCCACGTCTATATTTTCAACCATCTTCATTGATTCATACGCCTATCGTAGGAGATGATCGTAGAAGGTGAACGACTGGTCGAGAAGGCGACGGAAAGTTTAATCGAGCGTGTAATCGGGTAGGGAGCACGTTCGAACGTCAAAATGTAGGACGACAGGTGCTTTGGCTTGGGATTCGAAGGCAATAGTTTCCCTGGGAGTTTTAGGTAGCGCGAGAGGAAGGACGGTGGACCGATATAGGAGGGAAAGATAAAGGAATGTCGTTGCACGCGTACAGATATTCTTTCTCAATGGACTGATTCGAAATATCGTAAGAGAATTTAGCAAGGGAGACTTTCTTTGTCCCTTGCTTCGGATTCTTTTTATTTGGTGCTGCTCATTTTTTAGGCAATGTGATAATGAATAAAAAATAATAATGAAGGAAAATTTGAGGAATTGCCTAAATAATATGATTAAGGATTTTTTATACTTTATTATCTTCTTTCGAGGTATTATTCACAAAATGTACGATTATTTTCAATAATGACTAGAATTAAAAGTTATAATCAATATAAATTTGATTTTTGAATAGGAGCGAGACTTCAAACGTTTAATAAAAGAAATGGTATCTAGTAATATAGTGGAGTATTAATTCAATCGAATGCTTACAATTCACTAACATATAAATATGTGCTGCCAATACGCACTGAATGAGTTTCTTTTTGCTCTGTCTCCAAAACAGAGAACAACGTGACCTGTATCAAGTGTTTTTGTGTAATTATCGTAATTATTCATCTATAAATACAAAACGTGAACTGATATGTTGAAACAAATATACCCTATCCCAGTGAAACCAGTGGAAGGTACTATATAAAAAATGCGCTTTCATATACATATCTAATCATTTTATATGGTGCACGAATTTTTAATATACATATAAACTATAGATATTTACAATATATTATGGATACAGAGTCTTATTTAGTTTCTTCGTCCTAAATAATTTTTCAATTTCTGGTGATCCGAAGAAAATTTTACGGAGAAAAATTGCTAAGTACGGAGTGAAAATTCGAGTATTAAAGTAAATGACAGTATCTATACAAAACGTTTCTCTCTCGTGGTTTGTCGAACTTCATCGAAGGTCGATCAGAGGGAAAAAAGGAATGGTAGAACACGTACAAGAGTACCACACAACCAACGGCCCGTAATGGTGGAATCCGGTGGCAGGGGGAAATGTCCTACGCCGACGAATCTCGTGTCACCTTTGTTTTCTCAGGCTTTTCTGAGTGACAGACGAGGGAGAATTGTGGAGAGAGGAAACGGGGAAGGGAGACATCGAAAAACAAACCAAACAGAGGTTCTGCAAGATTCTCGCATCCAATACAGTTTCGATCTAAGTTTTACACGTCGGTGCTTGCATTTCGCATCGTGTTCCAAATCAACTTTGTAGGAATATACTCGTATATAGGTATTTTAATAAGTATAGGAAAAGTTTCGTGGTTCGTCACATATAGGTATATGGGAGAAAGGCTTTACAGTGATATCTCTTGCATATGATGATGACGTGTTCTGTCCAGTAAGTACTTAGAATGTTACACTATTTTTTGCAGAAATTCAAAAATCATAGAATTGGGAGACCCTTCGAATTGGGCTCTCGTTATCATTATTTGTCGCTATAATCAGGGGCTATCTTCAAGGGTTGCATTACTACCTTCTCTTTAGCAGGATTGAAAAGTAATTAAGTTTTTACTAGAAATTTATTAAATTTGAATAAACTCAAAGATAGTACTGATAAGTATTAGTATTAATGAAGAGTTCTAGTGTTTTGGGGTTGTCATTTCGATATATCGTCAGTACCTACATATACACACATTCGATGTTGATAATTAGCGTTACGTTATATCGAGGTTGATAAACAAATCATACGTACATTTCCTAGTTTCATGCAGACGAATTACGTTACGTTGTCGCAGAAATATCTGGAAAAATATTTGCTCGAATTTCCTTCTGCAAGCAAATATTTTCCGTCGAAGAAGACGTCGAAAAGCAAACAAAATCACGGATATCCTACAAGATTCTTGCAGTCAATACTTACAGTCTTAATTTATTTCTCTCACCGGTCGACGTTCCAACTTTCATCGAGAGACGGAATACGGTTGCAAGGACTGGAACTGCGTGATATCAAAGAGCCTTGGAGAGGGTTTGCCGCAAATAGAGGAAAGGTTGTGGTGCTTCTGACGTATGGCGGAGAAGGAAAATGCTTTTTTCGATGGGAGTTCTTCCTCTAAGAAAAATTTCTCCACTGAAACGTATGTCATGCATTCTGTATTTTACTATATTTATATGTACATAAAATAATACAACGAATGGTGCATTTTTATTATATTATATTAACAACAATTACATTTTTCTCATTCTAAAATCTGTACTTTTTTTGGATGATATTTATAAGGAAATGAATTTTATTCCTAGTAACTTAATTTGTGAGTCTACTCTATTATATCATATGTTTAAATATGAGAAACTTTAAGAATATTTCACAGTGTAAAAAGCTCTATATCAATGTTCACTGAGAATTCATATGCATCAAGATAATCACTATTGAACTAAACGTTATTAATTAATTATCAGCTTCCATCTCACCATAAGTCGTGCAACACTCTGTATAGATAAAGCTGAACGGGAAGTATATGTACTTCCATGTGTTCAAAAGTGGGAGAAGCGCTGCTCTCAACCGAAGTACGAGCATTGTTCCCGTTCCCTGTACAGTGAAGCGGAGCTCGTACGGAACAAACAACAAAAATCCCACAAGGTTCTCCCAGCCAGCGCTGCAGTTTCGATTTAACTCTCACTGCACACCTCGTCGATGTTTTTCTTTCGCATACTTTCCTCCGTCGGCTCTGCTCCCGTGATACGCGACCGTAAGCAGGACAAGTTCTCCGCGATCCTTCCCAGGAGGATGGGATCTCCCGCGCGGAGTAATGCGCAGCCACCGTTCCTCGCGAAGAAGAACGAGGACGCTCGGGCTCGCGCGACGGCAATCCATTCCCCGAGAAGCCGTCGAGTGGAGTAGAGTTGGCTGGAGGAGGGGGGGGGGGGGGGCAGGTAGGGAGGGAGGACAGAAAGAACGCGCTCGGTAGTTACACGGCGAGTACACCGGGGGAACTTTGGATATAAGTTAATTCGAGGAACGTTTGGCCGGCTCTCTTCTTCTGCAAACAAAAGTTTCGGGGGGCTTTGACGCAAGAAAGCGGCGTTTCCAAAGTTTGGAACGCCGCTTGCCTATAAATAAGATCTTCCGAGTTGCCGCGGAGAGAGGAGGCGGCCCACGGGCCGAACCCGGGGGTCCGCGCGCGCCATCGGAGGTTGCCGGTTCCCCTCAGACAACCGTGGGATAACGAGCAAATAAAACTTTCTTTTTTCTTTCTTCCGCGGGATATTCACCGCCGGGAACTCGAGAGTCGGGAACATTGGGTGGTGGCGGAGGTGCGAATCTCTTCGCCGACTGTTTTCGGGATATACGACCCGTTTTATCGAAGTGGAGGGGTCACGGCTTCCGCAGACGGCGTTATTACGTTTCAGTCGGCTCTGGATTTTCGCCGGTGCGGTAGCCGCGGAAACGCGATTATCGTACGGCGATGCGACGTGTGGTATATAAGGCGATCGCACGTGCAGATAAATCTGCTCAGACCTTGAACCGCTTACGATGTCTGGCACCCTGTAGACGCATCCTCTTTCACGTATCGTGCGGTTTTATGGAAGCAGATGATAATATAACATATATACGAAGAAAAACTCACGCGCTTTGAATTGTTGCTAAATCTGTTTATACCGATTTCTTTATATCAGGAAATATACCAGTCCGTAACGCAATCTCTGACAATGCCACGGCATAGGTATATTAATTTTCCGGTGGACTTGGTTAACAGCAATCCTCGTCATTATCTCGAACAAACCGACCGTGGCCTAGTCGTCCCTAGGTCTCGGCGCATAATAGCGTCCAAGTAATCCGCGATTTGACAATACGGAAACCGTGAATCGCCGTTACACGCGTTATTAGTCCAATACAAATCCCCGTTGAATGAAGGATGCTGCGGACAATGTCCGCTGGAGAACTAACACACAGCGCCACGTCGTATCGTCGAGGATTTCGACATTGGTCGACGCGAAGTAAGTAGGGGACACGGCCGGCTCGCCATTGGTCCACGCGTTCGGCGCTCGTATACGCCCAGTCTCGTAGCGTATTCGCGAACGCTCGATATAAATTGTACAGGATCGAATGCGATTTAAACTTCGAGAGGTAAATATTGAGAAACTACCTCGATGTCTATGGTCTTCCCTACGAGGAAATCCTTTCAGTCCGCTCTCATTTACGCACCGACAATCAATCGAATGGACCAATGATTTCCCAGTTTAACCTCTCTACAAGGAACTCGTCATTTGCTTTCTAAGAGAGAGAGAGAGGGGGGGGGGGAGAAGAAAGAGCGAGGACGGAAAGTCAAATATAGCGGAGCGGCGCAGAAAAGGAGCTAAAATTTTCCCCGCGGGTGTAATCTGGCTGTGAAGTCGGCGGCGGGTGGCGGGAGGTGGGCTGCGGAGCAACGCGGAGGGTGGCGGAAAGTGCCTTCGCCTCGATCTGGAAAAAGCGAAGAAGAAAACGCGGCCAAAGTAAAGGGAAGCGGCGGGCTTTAACGAGATCGATGAAGCTGCTGCCCCCATCCTCCGTTCGTCCCGTTCCCTCCACCCTTCCACCGTTCCTCCTTCCGTTCGACCTATGCTCCACCCTCCACACCGCGGTACGATCGTGTTAACATTCTTTTAATGGCATCGCGTTGAAACACAAAGAAGACGAGTGGCTAGTGGGTACGACGATGAACTTGCCAGTCGTTGATACGAGATTGAAGTCCATCAGGGGTTCATTGTCAAGTGCGAGTCGATTGTTAGCGGGCAGTTTGAAAAGTCGAGTAATGAATCGTATTGTCAATGGCAGTCATATTCTTAATCTCCAAGGTATATGACGATAATTGAAGAAATTCTTCTCCTTACATCGTCTATATTATGTAAGAAACATTTTTATTTTTAATATTCTAATATTTGAAAAAAAAGTTTGATAAAAAATAAGTATTGAATACAATACGCAGAAGTCAATTCGTAATCACTTACTGGATAAACATTTTATATACGATTATATTCAATTTAATATAAATTTTTCTTATCGCACTGAAAAGTAGCTTCTTAATTTGACGCAAATTTATTCGTACACCTGATAAAGTTGTCAATACTTTTTACATTTAAAAAATTGAGATTTCGTGAATTAAGTACTTCATATCATCAGCCTCTGCCGGCTTAAATTTTATGCATCGTGGAAATATCCGATCTAACCGTCCCAAAACAAACGCGCAATCAGTAATGAAAATGTATACGTGTGTGAATCGAGTGATCCTCTTCTACGCGGACGTGTATTTGCGACGAACTCCGTTGGACGTAATGAAACGGTCAAATGGAGTTCAATCGAACGAGTGATGAAAATATAAATATTCGAAAAGAGCGAAATTGATCGGAATGCCGTGACGCGTTTAATCCTAAATACAGCATTCGTTGAAACGCAATTTGTTATGGTCGGATTATTTCGCGAATAAGCCGTCAATGCGCATCGAGGAACGAACGATTTTATTGGTAATAAAGGGTGCGCACTTCAGAAGCGAACGAACATGGAGCTTCACACGTACCTGTATCTCTCTTTCGAACGCGCGTGCCCTCTATCTCAATTTTATATCGTACAATTTTACATATTTCCCCATGTATGTGCTAAGGAAAAATTACACGGGAAAAGTGTTGAGGGATGAATAGAAATATATGGAATATGAAGAACGCAGGGATTTCAGTAATTACGGCCAAGAGAATCACAAAGTACTTATATTCTTTAACTATTACCGTAAGAAAATGTTGCATTAAGATCAATAAAACTGCATATCAATCTTCCAATATGTTCTGCAATACATGATTATGAAAATGAATATATTATACTCCTTTATGAAATTTATATTCAATTTTTAATATAATTATATTAAAAATTTATAATTAGATACATATATCAGATAACAGTTTTATATACAATCGTAGCAAAAACATAAATTTTTCTTACGATCTTAAAAAAGGATTAAGAGGTAAAAAATTTTCTACGGATATTCATTATCCATTTCTATATTTTTTTCAGCTAAAATGTCCTCGTAAAATAGGAACGCGTAGATTCCGGAAGGTGGAAATTATTCGTGTACAAAATCACGGCATGCAGCGAAGTACGGCGTGGGTACTTTTGCAATTACGGACATGGAAATAACGAAACCGCACTGCCAGGTAGATTACCGGTTACATAGCTATCCAACCGGCGCAGTGGAGCAGCTCCGGTGCGCCGGTATTCGGTTTACCCACTCGTAAATAAGGGTTGTACGTAATTCGACTGGGAACTGCTTCGCCTATATCCGCATCAAGATACATGCGGTTAACGGCTCGGTAAAGTAGAAGAGTATGCATAGCGCCTATATGTAGCCGACCCACCTGCAAAGATTCGCCCGAATGAGAAGCTCTCCTCCCTCCTGACTGTAGCGTTATAACGTCAGCTGCAGTATTTCGAGATAACGATATAATAATGATTATGTAGATAATATTGATGTAAATTGTTTGTTCAGTCATATTTATCAGTTATAAAATTTAATCTCTATCATGCACGACCATTGAAGTGGTTCGATGAAGTAATTTTTGTGAACAAATAGAATATTATTCTGCTGTTATACTTGCAAATGAAATTATTAATGAATTTACGGATTCGAATATTTTAAAGATGTCTCTCTCTATTATAATTTGAATGCTGTCATATAATTCAACAAATTCATTAAAATAAATTTATCATTGACTTTTTTAATAAGTTCGTTCCGGAGGTATTTATACGGTGTTTGTGAAGCTGGATCGTTATTTAGACATTAGTATCTCGGTTTGTCTGTTCGAATTAAAATTTCAAATACTGCGTTCAAACATCACCCAGAGTTAAATCTAGGAGACAAATTTTACAGAGTAAACCTGGAACATTTGGGATCGGTCGTTTGATATTCCACAAAACCCAATACAAGCAGCACGGCTCCTAACACACACAATGGGGTGTTAATTGCGGTAAATTCTGGGGCTAGTGTTCCACACACAAATATCGATTTTGCGATATTCCACGACAGCTGGAGCTAACACTAAATAATTAAACAATGGTACGTGAGGCTTAAAGTGCGAGCTGTGATTTATGCATGTGTTTTCGCATATATGTGTATGTGTGTTTTTCACAGAAATCGGATGCAAATCTTATTCAAGCAATTATTCGAAATCTTTAATTCTTCTTTGTATTTTACCTTGGACTACGCTAAAATAGTAAACGAATAACCGTCGTTGAGGTTACATTGGTGCTATTATCTTTATCCCACATGAGAAAAAAACGATGAATCATATGTAACATACTTTAGAAATTAGCACGCCATTCGAGGATTAAGCTCGTGGTATTAAGGGTTATAATAAAGGGGATAAGAAACAAGCTCTACAAGGATTTAATATTTTTACAACGAAATGGAAGACCTCTGGTACGGCGCGCTCGGGAGCAATTATATTCACCTGCGCGGGAAATTAATTTGCGTAAGCGTAAGTAAATGTATAATACTCTTAGACTCTGGCGACGCCCACATATGCATGCATGATGCAGAACATTACCTACAGATATAATGCCGAATTAAGGTTGATTTATGAAAGAAGGTCGCATCTTTAACGTTAACAATATGTACAGTTTGTTGAATATTACGTAATATTATACGCTGTATCCTGAGTAAATTATGCCACGATTAAGCAATTAACAAGTAAATCATTCTCTTTATTTTTTCAATTTCTTTTTTAAATACAAAAACCCCCCTTTAAATAGAAACTTGCAAGATAATGCTATACATTTGCCGAGCAGGAAAGATCTCCTGGAAGGAACCCCAGAGACCGGAGAATGTGTCTCTCCTCGTGACTCGATTCATTTATTATTGAAAATACGTGGATCGAGTTCAGGGGGTCAAGCCGTTTATTCAGAGAAAGACGATTATCGCACGGGGACGCTTTCAACCTTTGCGATCCTTCGCGTATTTTCATTTCCAGGTCTCTTTCCCTTGCTAACTTTCTATTATTTACGGTTGGACGTTATACGCTAGCTTGACTGTAACTCCGGAATCGTGACATCTTCGGAAAAGTTCCTCGCTGCTATATTATGCAGATGTACTCGTACATGCAAGAGATTTACCTCGCCTATATATAAAGCATTTTCTTCGGAAAATCGGCTTCTCGTGGAAAACTAAATAGTGTGAATTAAGTTAAAAAATGAGAATTAACGAAGAACATGTTTATATCGTCCGAGTTTGAAAATGGGAAAAAAATTTTGACATTTTTACTTATGGATTTTATCCAGATATATAAATAAAATTTTTTGAAGTGATTTCGAAATAAATGCCCGTATATAGGTGTATTGCTTTACCTATACAGTACTTAGACATAAAAAGCCGTTTTTTTAACTTTTCTCTGACTGCCTGTCTGTTTGTCCGGATTTAATTCAAAAACGACTGAACCAATTCTAATGAAACTTGCACAATTTATACAAGATATTCCGGGTCATGATCTGCTTTATGTTTTATCTTGATATTTGAAACAGTTCCGAAGATACAAAATTCGAGATTTATAGGAGCGCAGATTTTAAACGTTACGGGTCATATCGGATGACTTGTGCACTTCGGCACGTGTTTACACTACAGCACGCGGGCTATCGGACTCTTATTCTACGAAGGCTTATTGGAGTCGTCCGAAATATTTCAAAATCAAATTTTTGGATCCTCTGAAATAATCTTGATATTATCTTTTGGGTCGACGTGACACGGAGAAACTTAAACAGTAAATTTTATCGTATTCAGCACTAAAAAAAGTCCACACAAATAGCACTTTCCGGGAAATTTACTGAACAAAATAGTACATTTTACCGTAAATTCAATGCATTTTACTGCTATTTAATATATTTTACTGTTACTGAATACATTTTGCTGTTCTACGGAATAAATTTCCGAAAAGTGCTGTATGGACCTTTTTTACTGTTGAATACGGTAAAATTTACTGTTTCAGTTTCTCGGTGGTGGCATCCTAAAATGCCACGACAAGCGTCCCCATCATATTCCACCGAAGGACTATTGCATTTTCAGTCGGTCGAAATATTGCAATTTTTTTTTTCAGCTCCGAAATAATGTCGATGTTATCTTGCGGGTCGATCCGGGGTACCCTAGAAAGTTTGAATGACGAATCAATGACCCTATTCGTATGAATAATATCATAAACAATATCTCTAGTGTACGAAAATGATACAGCAATATTATATTTCCAGTTTTTCATGAAGAATTGAAATACCGAGGATAGTACAGTCGCCAAGGTACACCCGGTGTATAAACGTCGCGCAGAAGCTTTGAAAAATATACGACGTCACATAAAAGAGTGTCGGGGACATTTTCATTGGTAATACGCGGAAATACGCACCGAGAAGAAAAGACATTAAGTACGCTATACAGATGTGTTTTTTATTACATTCCGTTTTTCAAATATTCTTCCACGTTCGCGCGTCTCGACGTTTATATTCATCAGTCGGTGCTATAAGGTCTATGAATATTTTTGATGCAGTACACCGCCACAAAGTAGGTACACTATCATCCGTAAAACATACAGTCTAGGCTATTTTTATCCCTTAGTTTTCTCATTTGTAACCCAAGTCCATTACACTTTCTTCTCACATATTTCCGATTTTTCTGGACAATTTCGTTGCACATCTGACTTTCTGTTCTTCTTGAAGAATCACGTCACGTTCTTCATCTTCTCTGATTATATGAGACGTATAAATATTAAAAAATCTCAAGATATATATAGCATATCAAATTATTGAGTTTTGGTGTCTGGCCTACACCGTTCATTTCCCCTTGGCTGGTATCGACGCCGGCTTTTCACTTCGACATCGCCGTGCGGCCTGGATGACAAAAGTTCCCTTCGATATTTCTCGGCCATATTCGGCCGAGGCAATTACGCATATATTACGCCATGCCAAAGTGAAAGTTAGTGGTGTGTTATTGGCTGGCCAGGATGAAATGAACGGCGCAAGCCACACACCAAAACTCTGTAATTAATTTGACATACTGTCTAAACATATTCTCCCAATGGAACAGTTACAGGGATTATGGGTAAATTAATGCTCTCTCTATGTAGATGCGGAGTGCGAAACACAGATATCGAGAGAAATCAGATCAATTAACATACCTAATCATTGTTCGTGCGCATCATATTGATATGACGGAGTAATATACGAACGCCAGCCAATATGTCAATCAGAGTATCGCGCATCATTACTGGTCGCTGTTCCCACGCGTATCGTTCTCAAAGCCTTATGTCGCATCATTACTATAGTTCCTATATATTGGTTGCATTATTTACCTCTCCGAATGGTGCGCGAGGTCGAGCGGATCGTCAACACGACAAACCGCGCCACGCATTTTATTACCTTTGGTCTTGTTTTCGACGATACGTGACTGGTCGTTTACCTATGAGATTTGACAAAATGAAATTGAACGCGGATATGATGAAACATGCGAGCATTTATTCGCTTGTACGAAATTCCACGCGTGTCACATAAATGCCATGGACAGATCAAAGAGATTGTTGAAATTTCATTTTATCTAGCTCTTTACCTATTTGTACGTAGGTTCCTGTATAGGGAAGGACGATTCTGAATCTCATGACCATAAGTGCATAATGATATCTTGTTGTATATCGATGGTTATTTATGGCAGCTAACATCCAGATACGGTATTTGGAAGATAGAAAAAATTAATTTAAAAAATTTAATTAAATACAATTGAACATTAAATTAAATGAAACCAATAAAAAATAAATAAATATATTTAAAATTAAATTAATTAAAATTTGCGGATGATGAATTAAGTTAACCGTATTTACATTGACTCGCATTCACTTTTCACTTTTAATTCTTTGACGGGTACTTTGAGGATCATCAAGTCCTCAGGATTCCAGAAAGTCCTAATCTGCCCATTGGAATTGCTATAAGAGAAAATAAGAAAATGGAAGAAATTGAGAGAGAAAAGGTAGTACCTACGTATAATGTGTCACTACCCTTCAAAGGTTTAAACGCGAAAGAGATTCCATTTTATTCACTGAAATAGCATCAGACACGTGCTTTAACAAATATGCAAGAATTTCGAAATTGATTCCGAAAGAGACCCGATAGCTGCATTTCGAAAATGGATTCCATTCGTACCTACATAGTTTTGCTTTTATAGTTGGTGCAATCCCATCGTTATCGATTTTTTCCTACTACAGTTCATACACAGACATATCCTTACGTACACTATATGTGTACAAATGCTTTATGTATATAGAATGTTCCCCTCAGAATAGTCACGGCGGGTGTGGTCTAATTTTTCTATACTTATCCCGCCGATTAATGATATACAAAAATTGATTGATTGTCAGAACTTGGTTGTCAGTCAATATTTTATACCGTCAATCCATCATTGGTCGACCGGACAAGTATGGGCAAATTAGGTCACAACCGTCATTATTATCCTGAGCCTAACACCCCGATAACAATCGATGAGTTTCGCAATAACTATAATTACGCGACGATACTACTCTTATAAGAGCTATGTGTCCAACACACCGGAATCAATAACAGAATTAATAAAGAGCTTCCCAATATTGCCTCTGGGGGTACAACACTATACCGGGTGGTCCATCGAGAAATCCATATCAACTGACGTATCGTTTCTCTAAAAATAAAATCGTACAGACCAATTTTCGTATTTTTTCTAAAACTGAAAAAAGTAACGTATCCGAATCTCGTTTCATTTCAACCGATAAACTACATGAAAAAATTGAAGAACGTTGAAATAAACAAGTCGATCGATTTATTCTTTCAGTAGTAACTTTTCTAAAAAAAATACGAAGCAAAATCAAAAAACCGTATTCACCGATATAGTCTTCTATTATTTACGCTAAAAAAATGGAAAATACAGGAAAAGATTTTGTCATTTCCGTCATTGCTTTTCCTACTAGGGGTGCTATCGATAACAGGCGTCTGCTAATGCAGACTCGACCCACTCAGTTTAACAGCTCTCACAGCAGGATATAGGATAGATGTGATTCGGCTAGAGAGGAGAATCTATTTGCATCGTCGGTTCATTTGTAGATAGACACCTACATGTAAACGTGACACGTCATCCTCGCTATAGGATCAAAGCAATGCTCTGTTTGAGCAATTGGAACGATCGCGAGGTGCTTATCGGTGTAAGGTACTTGCTGGAGTTTGTCATTGTTCAATTTAGACGAGGGTAAACAATTCGCTTTGCGTTAAGTCATTACTTCTGGACGAATAAGCTTCGGGAAGTGGATCATCTAGTTCGATTAACGGATGGGAAGAATTCTGGATTGAAAGAATTATTACGCATGTGGCAATGAAATATAGTAATTCTAAATTATTTAAAATAAACACTAAAAGTGACGATAAATATGTGTTTTAGATGTAAAAATCAACAAAGCATAGTGTATATTTTCAGCAATGCTTGCTCGTGTACCTACAATCAACATTCTCTCAATTATTTTGTAAAATAGCGAAAGAGGAAACCAATTACTGCGCGTCAGTCGCGCTCCATTTTATCGAAAGCGAACTTCTCCCTTCGATGCCAAGAATGCACGAAGCGGATACCACCGGGTCGGAATCAATTTTCAATCTCCAGCATCTGCCCGCGTTCGCCAGTCGATATCGAATCCAATAAAGCTGGGAAGGCGAGAATCCTTTCGGTATCCCGAGGAAGACGGTGCGAAACGAAATCTCGAGTTTCCTTTGTACATTAAGAATTAAGGTTTGCGGCTGTTTATCCGGAACACCGCGCAAACTGCTTCATTAACTCCCAAGTCTCGCGAGGCAAGACTCGGGCTCTCTCTCTCGGTTACGTGTCGGGAGTACTCGATGGTGTTCGTCTCGTATAGGAAGTTACTATCACTTATTTTCGTCTTATTTAGTCGAGCAATGAATTGGCTTTGATAAGTTTTCCGCCATACGATCGCTCGAAAAATAAATCAATCGAATTAATTACCATTCCAATACGTTATTGACTTTCAATTAATCAATTATTAAAGGTCCATATTTGCGGATGTACAGTGAATCGAATCAGAGAGCGGAAATAGGGATAATACCAAATCAAATAATAGAGTCGGACTGTTCAAATTATTTCTGTATAAAATGATTATAACGACTCTAATAATGAGTAACAACTAGTTGAAAAAGAAAGATTAAGAAAGCTAAATAATTCTCATCACTAAAATACAAGACGTAACGAACAATCCGACGGGTGCAAATAGTAACATCGTAACTCGATAGTAAACATCGTCGAGTTACGATGTTACTATTTGCACCCGTCGAATCGAGTCAGTTAAGTAAAATGTTGGTCGGTGTCTCCAGTGCTATGTGCGCCCGGGTAAAACTTCCATAGTAAATCTCAACGTTGGTGCATTCCTGTACAGGGTGTAAGGTCTAAGAGGTCCGGAATAGAAGGAGTCTCGATAAGGAGGAAAAGCGAGTGCGAGTCTCCAGCACTCGGAAAAATGGGCACCTGTCTCAAGACAAACGAATCCTATTTGGAGAAAGGGAGTTGGAAAAAGTTCTAGTAAAGGAAAGGAGAATGAAGTGAGCAGTTTTGTATTATTCAATTGTAGTAAAAACGCTATTACGGGTGAAAAAAGCAGTTGTAACAATCGAATTCGATCAAAATCAATCTATTAATTCTATTATCGGTGGAACTTCTTTAAAAGCGAATCGGGGTGACTATTCGGGGCGCACGAAATTAGGACAATTCGAGAGAATTCATTTTATTTATTGAAGTTCTGATAATTTTTCGAAGTGAAAAATCCGTTCCGCGTTAAACTCGCGACTAAACGATTTCGACGGAAATTCCCCAGCGCTCTAATATTCCACGGACAAAACCTCGTGTCGTCACAGGCTCGAACATTGGCAACGCGCGTCACCCTATCGCCGCACGGCATTTGCAAAATATCGACAGTCATTTAGCAAGCATAACAAGCGGATGCGTCTGGCGTGCCTCGTCGCGGAGCAATTACGGTCGGAGTTATTGTCACTTTGTTGGGCGACAAATTGCTTCGGAATCAATATTTTGCGCATCTCTGACGCAATTAAACATTCGTTCCTTATTTTTGGATGTGAACGATTTTTGTATTTTTCTTTCTCATTCAATATCTTCAGTTCCACGCTAAATAGGTAAAAATGCGAGACACTTAAATTCCAGTAAACTTACTCAGGCGCTTATCAGTGATTTTATTGAAAACTGCACATGACGAAAAGTCAAGCATCGTACACGTCGTATCAACCAACATTAAAAAAGTGAAAAACGAACTAACCGTTGGAGGGTTGCAAAAAACCGAGACAGAAATTACGCACGTCCGGGCAAATCAAATTTCGGCATTCCGACGAAATTATTCCAGCCGGGCGAGTTAAATTATTTATCTCGACGCGCGCATCCGCTATAGGCGTTTAATTAAATCCGCGCGGAACGTTCTTCATTTCCTCACGGGCGCGAGTAGGCGTATCTTTTTCGCGACCTACTCCCGCGGGACCGCGGGCGCGTCAACCGGAATATCGCGTCCGAGAGAACGCGATTCGATGATGACGGCGGTTCCATTTCTCCCGTTACGGCCGGCATTGCTCCGCTTAATGCATATTAACGAAGTTTTTAACTTTTCATCGTCCGACTCTCGCCGCGCCGAAATCGCGCAGTTTTCTGAAGCGAACACGAAACTGCGGGAGAGAGAGTCGAAATTAAATCAGCACGAAACAGCGCGAGGATCTCGCGTCGCGCGCGTCGAGTGGCAACTGCTCGAACGTCGACAGACCGAGCCCCTCGGCGATCGAAGGTTAAGCTCATAATACAGGGTTCATGCTCGCAAATCGACGCCGCCCCGTTGCGTCACGCGCTCGCCATTAAAGCGAGGAGTCCTCTCCGTAATGCCCCGAACCGCGAAGGGGTTGAATAATTAGCTATTTTAAACTTTAATTAAAAAAACCGTGATTACTCCTACGAAAGCACTTGAAAGCGAATAATGGGCGCCCTCTCTCGGCCCGCCTCGCGAACCCTCTTGTTCTTAGCCCGGTCTACCTTCTTATTGTTTACATTCAACGTAGATAATTGCTTTTTAAATTAACCCGAGAATGAATTAACATACCGAATGCCAGTCTCCTTCGTTCCCATCGCGCGCGCGCGCGCGCGCCATCCGCGTGGAGAGAGGCCATTCCTCGGGCGCGTCTCCCCCGCACCCGCCGACCCACCTTCCCCGGGTGCTTTTCACTCTCCGAACCAGGAAATTAGAAGTCCTTAAGAGTTATCCCCGTCGCACCCCGCCGCGGAATGGCGACGCGCGACGAGAAATCGTATGGCGAACCCTCCCCCGTCTATCCCTTCCGCCCCTTTCGCCTTTAAAAGATTTTCCGCGTTGTTTCGCTCGGTGCGAATTTTCTTCGGAATTCCTCGAGGCTACGATGACATCGCGAGGGTTTCGCATCGCGGCTGCGAGAGGGGGCGGGGATTGGCTCAATATCTCATCCCGGTCTCGATTCCCGGATCATTCCAGAAGTGGAGCGGGGAAAGTGGAAGTGAGAGCGTGCTGTGATTATCGTACGGGAACGTGCGCGTAATGATAAGTCATTGTAGGGAGCGCATGAACACATCGACAAAATCATATTTCGGTAAATGGATACCAAAGATTTCGCGTGGCTTACCGTCTATGGTAAGTGCGCGTTAGGCTTGTTTGCTACGGTCTGAGTTAAAGTTTTTGAAGAAAAATATCCACCCGTCATTTGCAAGCAGCGTCACACATATCTCAATGAAATTTAGCTTACGTTTGTTCGAATTTTATACTGCATTATGAAAAATAATCAATAATATTTAAAGATGTTTTCACGCTAAATTCGATTCTGCAAGCACAATGTTGAAAACACGTGAAGATTTTGAGAAAAATAGCGTTAAAATCCTCCTAGATTGCGATTCTTACCGACTTTGACTTAACCTTTTTTTTTTTTTTTTTTGAAAACGCGAGACGCCAGCATAAAATAGAAAAGACATTTTAAATTAACCATTCAACATTCGTATGAAAAAAAAAGTCTCATTTTGCGGATCAGTACATTTACCAAAATTATAGCCTCGAGAAATTTACCGTCTAAATAACGCCAAAATCGAGCCAAGGAAAAATACTCGTCACTAGACGCAGGACATTCGCTACGCCTCACACGTGGAAAAGTTACACAAAGGGGCCGTGATATCGATATCACTTCAAAGTGAACTTACCCATCCGCACCGTGTAATCCCTCCTACTTTATTTTGCATAAGCTATTCACACGGCTGAAAGCAAACGGCGGACCGGAAACATCGGCGATCCAGATAGAAGACAGACGGAACGCAGGTGTAACGCGAAGCTCGCCAGCTCGAGTGGATACACACGTCAGCGTCGGTACGCGCGATCCCCGTCACACACGACGCGGCCGCTTCGCATTCACGGCTTGCCTAAAATTCTCATCGAGATTCAGAGGGCCACCCCGGCCGGCCTTACACTTTCCCGCGTAAAGACCCCGGCATTCCCGTGACCGCCCCTCCTCATTCATCCCGCGCGTCCTCACTATACGCGGCTAGTCCGCGGCTATACCCGTCGAGGAGCTCCTGAAAGGCAGTCTCCGCGCCGGGGCGTCTATACTTTATTGCCACAGTTAAACAAGCAAGCTTGAATATTTGATTGGCAATTTCGCGGTTTTGCAAAGGATCGTCGTTGTCGTCGTCGTCGGTCGGTCCCGAGCCCTCCGTAAGCCGATGCCGCGTTGATTATACCTTCCTGCTGCAGGGACGAGAGCGATCGAGCTTGACTCTGTAAGCACTTATGTGAGTCGCCGCAATGTACTTACACATGTGTATATATAACGTGCGACGACGTCTACGCGAGCGTGTACGGGCGAAATACACGCGTCTAGCCCGATGGCTTTATTCGCGATGTCATTAAAACTTCCGCTCGTCCCTCGTTCCTGCAGCCGGCAGTGGGTATCAGCGGCGGAGGAGAATCTCCGCTGCCTCCGACTCGGTTTCTTCGCTCGGTTGATGAACGTACAGAGTGATTTTCATAATGGAGGTCATGGGACGATATGAAGGGTACAGGAATGAAACAGGGAATGTCACGAAAACAAAATCTTGAGAAATTAAGCTTTTTAAGCTTGGAGATCTCTTGTTTTATGCCTGTATACTAATATTTTATTTGCCTTTTCTGTGGACATCTATCGTTTTATTCCTGTAACAGTCCTACCACCAAAAAGTACACATAAAATACTATAGACAGCGATAAAAATTCTATTTTCGACGAAAAGCGGAAAGTCCCTGTTTCATCCCTGTACCCGTCATATGTGACGTTGCGTTTTGGAGACTACAGGCGATCAGACACTGCTTTTGTCACGGTCTGATATCGCTGCTTTGCTTTGAGAGGGGCATAACTCGAAATATGGTAATTTTACAGGAGACGACTTTGAAAAATATGACAAAAGTACAAATGTGCACTCGAGCGGAAAACGACTGGTAACAGAAATATGCCTGTTTTCGTGATAAAGGTTAATAAAGTAAGAAGTTGATTATTACACAAAACGCGAAAACGATATTTTTTTAGTTGTACTCTTCTCAAAGCAAAGCAGCGAGTCATCTCGATGATTGGCTGTGGCGACGTGCAAACAGGTTTCGCCAACGGTTCCGGAAGAAGATCTTTAGTGTCTGATCGCCTAAATCAGTTACTAGGGGTCTTTTTTCAAAACGTTTGTCAGGCACTGCACGCTATCGCAGTCAATCATGCAGTGTCCTCGGACCAACAGCGTACAACCTGTCGTCTGCAAAACGCCACATAATCTACCATCCTATGACCTCCATTCTGAGAGAGTCACTCTGTAAGTAACTATTACCACCAGTAGGTATACAGGGTCCGAACTTGGATCTGTAACATAGCAGATATACCGTAGATAATTTTGTAGAAGTACAGATGATGAGCGTCATCGTTCATCGGTCGTCGTGGGTGGGAAAGGTTAAGCAGGATCGGCATTTGCCAGTTATAAAACTCTTCAATCGGGAAGGTACACCTGATCCTTACCAGATTTCACTCTAGTTCTAGTTAGAATCAGGCGTACCTACCTTAATTTGAATTTCATCGTTGACAGATGCCAGTCATGCTCACGACCGATCAACGATGACGTTCATCGGCCTATACTTCCACAAAATTGTACACACTATATTTGCTGTGTTCCAAGTCCAAGTCCGAACTCTGTAGTTGCGGAACTTGCTACGTAAATGCGACAAATTAAGATTGCATTCAGGCGGACAAATAAGCTCCGTTGAAGTTTCAAATTGTAAATAAGAGAGGGTGGTGAACCGTAACGCCGCGGAGGGCTAATCTCGGTGTGCGCGAGAGACGCCTTTTACCGAGTTTATCTTCTTTCTCTCGCGGTCTGTTTATTCCCGCGCGTTTGTAGGTACGCGCGTCTCGAGGATTCTCGCGCGGCCGACTGTAGCGTACCTTTGATCCGCAAAGTCACCCGTTAACTATATCTGGCTGTCTCTACTGCTATTTGTCGCTATGTTGAAATCGGGGGAGGTAACTTTACACGGTTTTCTTACGGCTACGTTTAATCGGTTCTAGTTCCTGCGTTTCTTGCTCTTTCGTTCTTGCGACGCGTATACGGGCAGGTATATATGTATAAAGGAGAATAGAGAGCGGTTCGCGTGATATACCGGGTGTCCGAAAATTCGAGCCGAATGAGTACCTACGGCGGATTTCTTGCAATAGAAAAGTAAAATTTATTCCGCGCAAATTTTTATTCAAGTGCGCCGTTTTCGAGAACATTTTTTTCAACCTGTTTCGTAGTTTTTCGTAAGATCCCATGAATGCCAGACGGCTTTATAGCTTCACTAAATCGAAACATATTAAATAGTGAAATTTTTTATGCCTCCAGTGCGTAGTACTATTTGAGCTTCAAATCATTCGGTTGCACAAGTAAATTAAGTACGCGCCAATGGTTCGACTTTGTGAGTCCTTATCTCGAAAAAGGAATATTTGCAATAGGTGTACAACTTTGCTTCCGCCGTTTTTTCTAATAGTCATCTATAGGAAAACGGTGGAAACAAAGTTGTACAACCTGATATAAAAAATTGCGCATATTAAATTATTTTTATTTCTTTGCGAGGAATCCGTCCATGCATTTTTAGGCGTGAACTTCTGGACACCGAGTATAGGAAACCTGGAAGTGCCAGAGCAAGAACTTGCATGCATAGGTAAGTATAATGCGAAAATAGAACGGTACATATGAATCGAAATAAATGTTATATAAATGTGCCTTTGTATCTAGAAAAATTACCAATATTACGTCATAGAAAAATAGGGAAAAAACCGTTAGCCAAGCTGTCAATATCGCTGCGCTAATTATGACAAAAATATTCTCACTTAGCGTCCAAAGATATGAGATAATGTCGCCGGGCATTAATTTTTAACCAAGTTAGTTACACAGCGTGCACCCAGTTTTACGCTCATCTCCTCCCTGCAGCACCTTTCAAAGTAAGATCCCTCGGGACGAGGGAATTAGATTTTCCACAGTCGGTTGAACTTCAAATTATCAACTTCTCGTCCCGTGTTTTCTCCCTTCTGTGCTTCTCTTTCTTTACTAATTGGGCTGATATCCAGATGAATTCCGACCCGCTTTGACCGAAATTCTTCAACGATCGATGTCAGCCCGAAATGCCATTGAGTCGAAAGCTGTGGTTTAGCATGGTAGAGCTTCGCGGCAGAGTTTAGTCCCTCCGAGGAAACGGAATAAGTTATCAGAGCGGCCGCGAAGCTTACATCCGTCGAGAATCGTCGGTATATAGGCTTACTGAGTGAAAACACTTTCTGTTTGACCCGGTGGAAAATCAACCCCGTTTCCGGACGTGACGACGTCGCTATCCCGTAGCTCATCCGCGGAAGCTGCGTCGATGGAATGGCAAATGGAGTAGGAGCGCGGAGAGACGCGTATTATGCGAGAAGGTGAATATCGACGAACCTTGCCTATTTAACGGGAAAAGCAATCAGACCGCCGTGTGATTTTCCGACGCGAGCGCTCTCGCGTATGTTTGAAGTGCTTGCACGTGAAACTGCGAATCAAGAGTGGAAATCGGGACCTATATTGAGTCGATTTCCCGTGAGAAGTATGTGGGTGAGAGGGGAATCGTATTATATTCAAATAAATACACTCTATATCGACCGAAAATATGGGGTAACTGTCAAAAGTGTTTTCATCTTAAGAATTCGCCTTTGATGTTGATGAAACGCGACAAATTGGAAGTTTATCGAGAAATAGGAGATTTATCTTCCCACAGAGCTGCTCAAGTTTGACTTCAAATTGTGAACCAACTCTCTAATGCCCCCCGAAATATCTTTTATGTATATCTTTTTGCTAAATGTCAATTAATTTATTCGATAATAGTATTCACTACCGATAAAAAATATTCTGCAAACTCTCTTAAAAAGATTATGGTAGAATCTTTTGGACAAAAATATTTTTGTGTTAGAATCTGAACAACTTTTTTATGAAAAAAATTATAGTATCTCGCTTTACATAAAAGATATTTCGGAGGGCTTTACAGAGTTGGTTCACGATTTGAAGTCAAACTTGAGCAGCTGTAAAAGAATATTATTAAAATGTCAATTCCTCCGATAATTGAATTCAAGAGATTTAAAAAGAATAATAATTTACATCAATGATTTTTGCTGGAGGCAGTTGGCTTGTTATATCTGCATTACAATATTTTTGTATGACTTATAGAGCTGAACTAATCGTAATTTGTCTTTTTTGCAAATATTATTACACCGAAAAAGTTCGGTGTACTTGGTTATCCAGTCGATTCTTAGTTCGTCTATAAAGCACGATTAATCATGTACCGGTAAACTATGTTCGGCGTGGCGGAACATATAGCGCGCTGCTTGTCTCGCTGTCGTTTTATTTCTCATTTTCTTTTTCACTTATACGGTAGGTATACGAGGAAGCTGATGTGGGGTGAAAAAGCAGGGCAGGGTGGGAAGTTACTTTAATAACTATATATGACACCACCCTTCGTTGGCACTCATGCACGCTGATCCTCCACCGCGCGAGAAAAATTGGTCGGCCTACAGTAGCGTTCAAAATGAACTACAGATTATTTGAAACAAATTTTTACGATTTTATCGAAAAGATAAAGGCTTTCTAATGTCCTGCAGAGTTGATACATGTAATTTTGATGAGAATTTACGTTACGTTATTGTGTGTTTTGCATTTATCAATAAATAATCTGAATGAAAAGACCCCTGTTTTTTATCATAAAATCAGCTGCGCTGAAATACGCAGCTTTAGAGGTCCGAAATTTTGTTTATATATTTGTTTCACATTAAGGTACAGCACATATATTTTTCAAGATTCTTAATATGCTAGTTTTTGCAAAAAAAAATAATTAATTTTACGAAATCGTATTTTCTCAAAATCGGTTCAAAATCGTAATCACTGATCCCGAAAAATGTATATATCGCCCATGGTTTCAATGATCCATTCAGCAGAAAAAAGTGCTCTTCAAAGGGTTAAACAATGCGAAAAATGTAACTATTTCGAAGTACCTAACGAGAGGCTAGTTTTCTCGCAAAAAGTCGAAACCAACGCGCATTCTTTACGATGCGATTTCCCAGCCAAGTAAAGCTATTTCCATAAACGCCTTGGTTCTTCCTCTCGCGGGACGAAACAGAATGGAACTTGGTACTTTCCTAAAGAGGCCGTCAAAACCACGCAATTGAAGGAAAACTCTAACAAACTACTTCAAAGGAAATTAACTTCGCTTCGCGTTAGACTTTGCATCAAACGCGGACGTCGTTGTCCTCGCGGTACTCCAGGAGAGGCTGTAGAGCTCTTCGACTTGAAACGCGGATGGCTTCCTCCTCCGGACTTCTTCGGGAACGATGTAATCTCCAGACTGCGAATACCGTCTTTAGATGTCTTGCAGGACTTGTCGTTCATGGAACTACGAATTGCCCATACCCGGTGTACGGTGTGGGTCGATAACGCTCGCAGTGCGGTGCACTGAGAAGGGGGTAGATGCAGAATCGTTAGACGTCATATAGCTGCGGGCTCTTTCACATTGCGAGTTGTAGTTCAATTTCGCTGAAACGAGGGCTCGATCGATTCGAAGTACGTTGTATACTTTTATTATTCGTCGGGGAAAATGAAATGGGAAGTATATTTATTAGTGTAAATCTTTGACTTTATTACTGAATATACCGGTGTGCAAAAAGATACCTTTTTTCATCGTCAGACATGAAACTGGAAGGATTATATGAATTTTGGAAGGCTAATTCCAGAAGTTTTTTTCCGATTTCCTTTATCATCTCGCGTTTTCGAAAAATATTAAATAAAGTAGCCGATACATAAAGTTCTTGAGAAATATACGCGTACACCTCGATGAAATTTACCTAGTCCATGTTTGTTTCAGCTATAATATATTATTTGCGTTATGAAAGATGATCAATGTTTTTCATGGACTACTCGACGCTGAATCCGAATTTGTAAGCAGCGTGAAGATAGCACGATGAATTTTTGAGAAAAATGAAGTAGAAAACGCCTTAAAATACGACTTTTGTAGCTTTTACTTCAATATTTCTCGAAAATTAAAAATCAATGCCTCGAGATCTATACAACCTATTTGTTTTCAATTTTGACGATTTTTTTATTGACCAGCAATATTTAGGTACTAATTTACTGAGAAGTGAAACAATTGATACCTACAATGAAGAGAAAACATTTGAAATTACTTCAAAGAAAATTAACTTTCGTTTCATATATCAAATTACTTTGCATCGATCGATATTGTTGTTTCCTTATTAACGATTGTCATTATATTCTACATTCTAGACTATTCTGAAAATCCTTGTCTCGGTAAAATTCTCGAAACTATACTTCTGGAGCAATAGACTTTAATGAGGAGCCGGATATAGTTGTCAAAGAGAAATAAAGCTCGCACAGCTGCGAGTAGCTTTTTTAATCTACGTCGTTTAATCGTAGTATCCATTATCGTTCGTCGTTAACGTCGTCCAACTCGTCCCGAGCAATACGAGCCCTGAAGTAGCCTTTCAAGAATTTAGAGCCGTGCGGAGTGTCTTCCTCCTTTTTAGTTTTACCTCTTTACATTAAACAATGCTAAGTGGATTGCACCCCGTGCAGTTCTGTAAAAAAATTGCGCGAACGAGAATAGGAGTTACTACAGAGAATTGCCACGGTATGTGTAGTTACATTATCAATGAACGAGGTGTATTAGTAAATTACTTCTCTGACTTTCTTTGCTATTTAACGCTGAAATAGCGAAAATTTATTACTAACTACCTCGAGAAAACAGCTTATTAATATTTAATAAATGTAATTTCAAATACGGCGAAATAAATATTTCAATAGGACAAGAAAATATATGTTAATTATTAAAATCTTTATTTGATTCAAATGGTTGCCTCTCGAAGGATCTATTTGTGTCAAATAAATATCGTAATAGTTAACGAATATTTACTCGTTTTAACGAATACTTACTTGCTCCATTAAAATGTTTATTTCACCATATCCAAACAAACATTTATCAACTACAAATAAACTGTTTTCTCGGTGTGTTGTGTCGATTTATCGCTCTGCTTATCGGTACTTCAAAACAATAGAAAACCACTTTCCAAAGATTTAAATCCACAGGAGGAAAAGTTGAAAACGGAAGATGAGTTTCCCGTCATATTGCGAACTCCATAAAAACAGGGGCCTACTTTTACGGTATTCGCATACATACATATACGTATATAGCCCCCAGTGTGTCCGAGAAGGGTTAAGCGCAGCCAATTCCAAAGACCGTCATTCCTTCTCGCTTATAAATTTTAATCCAGCCTTCTCTCCTTCATTTCTTTAATGAAAATACCCAGCACAGCCACTACCGCACTACGTGTACCTAATCGCTCCTATATCCATTACGAATCCGCCATCAACATCCCGCGTCGAGTTCACCCCCTCCCTCGAAACGGCATTTAAATTTTGCGGCTCGCTCGAACGCGACCGCCGACACTTCGTTACGCTCGTTCGATGTACACGTGTACATATACGTGCAGCCGGAAAAGGGATCGATGGAAACCCGCATGCACCCCGTGACGACTCGCCCCCTGCTTTCCTCCGTCGTTTCAACGACTCGAATTCCCGGTACGCGGTGTACGCGGAGGAACGTACAACGTGACGTTAACGCGACGCAACGTCTACGGGAAGCGTCGCGCGTCGCAGTTCGTGACGCAGATCGAGCGGAAAATTACAAATAGTTGCAGAACCGAGGACTTCTGTATACGACCGGGGCAGGAGAGGGTGGGTGGGTGTTCAAAGACAGCGAGGCGGAACCGGAGTCGCGATAAAATAAAGAAATGTATCGGGAATGCGAATGCGAATTTTTCTAACGCGGCGACGATAAATAACGGGAGCCCGTCTGGCCCGAGGTTTTGGTCCCTTCGTATTTATCGCTCGTATTTTCCCTCGTGGGTCCATATATCCGTATCTGTGTTGAGGTATTGGTATAAGCGTCCTCCCCGGGAATATCGCCGATTCACGCTATATTACGTATGCCGAGTTGGCTGCCGCTAATGCGATTTCGCATACGCGGAGCGCGAGCTATCCGAACGATTTACCGCCTAATGGTCTTCGATAGAGCGTTCGTCAGCTCGCGCGGCGCGAGAGGATCTTTATAAATTTTCGAAGACGTCGTAGCCCCGGTCGTTTGCGGGGTCCGGATGCCGCGCCGGTGGCAAATCTCGGCTCGCCGAGAGGAGCGCGGTCCTTATCGGGCGAGTCTCAGCGAATATGTTACGGGGAAAGTTCCCGGAAGGCGCGCAGGATACTCGAGTAAGTGAGTTAGGTGGGACGGTATTTTTTGTTTTCAAGTGCGACACGCGGCAGTTTCGTCGATGTCGAGTGGAAATTACTGGAGAGACAGGTGGATGCTTCTCATTCCATACGGAAGGAAAAAACAGAAATTTTTACCGCTTCATCCTGTAGCGTTGAGACTCGAGGTTGTTTTCAAGAATTTGCAATGAAGAGGGATTTTTATTTATTGTTGTAAACAGTACACGGAGCAGTGTCCTCTGTACGAATTCTTGATAATGAGCTCGATTCTCAGAGCTACTGGATGAAAGAGTAAAGATTGCTGGTTTTTTTTCCTGGCGCGGTAAAAGAGAGGCTCGCCATTTAATTATAAGGTTGAGCGAATTTGATTTGGTCAAACATGACGTAAAAATGTTAGTAAAACTCCGGGCTCGCAGGACTCGCTTCCGTTCACAAGCCTCCTGGGAAGGTTGTGCTCCCTGAGTCCCTGACCGTATTCGTTTTAACTGCTTCTTTTAATTGTCCGTATATAAGCACGAATTTATTAATAAGGTTTTACGAGGTACGAGGCGTGAAAATGTATCGAGAGATTGATTTCGATTCTTTTTTCTCTCCGGCGATACCATGGCTTCTCGATGATTCGCTTCGTATGATGAAGTATTCGTCGTATACTTGGCCCATTTTATCTCTGCTTAGAAATAAATATCGTTGCGCGATAAAGATTTCCTTTATTTTGCCGTAAGTTCACTCTCGATTTTTTGTCAAGAAGAAGCGGAAGACATTAGCGTCCAATTGCAATAAATTACACGGAAAAAAAAAATTAATTAGATCTACTCCAAATTACATACGGGGTCGACAAGTAATTATTTATTTATATCGATGAAATCTTGTAATCCATTCATCAAATATTTCTGCCTTACAATCATGTGGAACAGTATGTGATTGCAAGAAAGAAATATGAAATTAATATGAAAAAAGATCAAGTTAATGTAAATAAATAATTACTTGCGACCCCGCAGGTAATTTTTAGTAGATGCAACTAATTCTCTTTCTCAGTGTACCACTTGTCGAATTTTGACGCTCTTTGCAGAAATATAAACACTTAGTCAAGGGGAATAGAGCTGGAGAAATGCAATTTGGTATCACGTATATTGCATTGCCTTTACGTATTTTGCTCTTGCCAACTTTAGGCGCGCGACTCTGTATTCCATCCTCCTACGCTTTCGCAACATTCCCTCACTTTGGCATCGCATAGCGCAGTACGTTGTGCGATCCATGCGAAACATGCGGAGTAACGAAACTTTCGTTGTGTAAAATACTTGATAGTCAACTATGTATAGGACACACCAATAGCAATGAGAAACAAGTATTCTGAGCCCAGTCTCCACAGCTGTAAACCACGATAAACAAACTTTAAGCTTTCTCGATCCTCTATAATATACCAGTACAGTTACAGGAAATTGTTTGATTACTTAATTTGGTTGGCTGCTTAATTTTAATCAAGAATTAATATAATTGTAAATTACACACCGGACTACATTTATTTTATTTCCTGTTTACATAATTATGGCGACGACAAAAACATTAGAATGTGAGAGAAGTTTTATTTGTACGCTAAAATAAACATTATCACTTTGGAACGAGAATAAAATCGTATCGAAATATCAATTTAAAAATTACGAGATGAGTCTATTGTTTAAAAGAGATAACTTTGATCGTCCCGTTAATGTGCCACGGAAGAAAGCACCATTGCTCGCCTAATCAATTTTGAATTTTATCGCGATACTCCGACGAGGTCTCCACTATAAATAACACTTAAGCGGAATGTTTATCGTGAAAGTTAGATTACCGGGATTTAATTAAAGATTTTCCGGAATTACACCTTACGCGCGCGCGCGCGCGCGCGTGCTAAGTTTAGCTCTTTGACGGTATCTCTGATAGAGTCCGCAGCCCTAATGAAAAGAGGAGAAGCTCGGGAGGGATTTTGAATATGCTAAATCGAATAACACTGAAGTGTATATTATATAAAATGCTTATTTTCAAAATCGAGTGTCGAGTACTTAGTTAATTATAATTTATCATGAATTACCCTTCAAAGGGGAAAGTTTTTCTAATCCGATGATCTCTCCGGTATAATGAGACAGCGTTATACAGCAGTCGTTCTGCGAAGAAAATGAACTCGGTTGGTACTTCGGGTCCCGCGGAATCGTTTTCTCGGCGGCAAACTACTTTTAATCGGAAGTAGGTGTACCCGCGCGTCTAGAGCTATACACTGAAAAGGATGAAAGGCGGAATGTGTGCGGGGGAGTAACTCCCCCTTTCCCTCCCGTTCCTTTTCATTTAAGAGGGACGACGACGACGACGACTCGTCGTACTGCGCCGTAATGTCGACGACGACGGAGACCCTCATCCGCGACTCGACGACACTTTTACGTGCCGTTTGTCGGTTTGTCTCACGGGGTTGCCTGACAAAACTCCGCAAAGTTGTTCGACAAATCGTGGAATTTCAATAAGAGGGAGCGCTTCTCTCTCTCTCTCTCTCTCTCTTTCTTTCTCTCTCTGCACGAGTGTTGCTAAGGAAACCACCCCCTACCTCTTGATTGCAATTATTAAATTTCACCGCCCTTTCCTGTACGAGCTGTCTCGCGGAAAAGTTGCGTCACGATGACGTAGGTTGGAGGGGGGCGAAGACGAAGAAGAAGACGACCGACGCAACCACGAGATAGAGAACCCGCCGACGGCAGCGTGACTCGGCTAATTGATTCGACGGGAACGCCCCCCTCCCCGCCGGAAAGTGATTGACGACGACGGTGACGATTATTATACGGGACGAGGGTCGTTTCGACTCGATCGACACCCAATAAAAATCCTACGAATATTTCCCCCTAACCCGAAACTTTCTTTCGGACTACCCTCGCGTATATACTCTCTCTTCCTCCCCATTCCCTCCGCGTTCCGGTCAATTTCATCCCACGGGACGTTCGAAAGGGATTTGACCGCATTGTCCGTGACATCCGTCGTGTCTGCGTGAGATTGGGAGCGTCTTGCGTCTGTGTATGTATTCACGTACACGCGCAGTTGAAAATTTTGTGTGTTAAAATCAAATTATTCTTTGTGTTGATTTCACTGATCTTTGATATTAACGCAAAAAATGTTGGATTTAGATGAAAAATCAGTTGATTTTAATATAGAAAAAGTTAATGGACCGACTCCAATCCGAGATTTACAACTGTGTAGCGTGGGGACGATCTTTTTTTTTGAAGGTGTTGTAGGAGGCTATCGAAAATGGTTTATCAGAAATGGGTACACATACTAAAATGGAAATTGCATGATTTTCCGTTTTCCGTTCTAAACGAGTTCGTCAAAGTCGTTTTGCATTCGACGCAAATTCGTGCTTAGATTTCTGGGCGGCAAACTCGATATTGAATACGTAATATTAACCGCGTGCATATGAATGCAGGTTGGTTTGATCTATTTTAGATCAGGGAACCTTCAACCCCGTGTAAATATGAAAATTCATACGTGACAATTATTTATACAGTAAATTGTAAACGATTCTGCGGTGTGGACCTATGTAGACCATTTTTGTCGTTAGATAAAAATGACATAAGGCTGAATAACCCAGATGTGGAACTACATCGGTGAAATGATGTTAAAAATGAACATTACTTCTTTACCGTGTACTCGATGATCGAAGACTGTTCGGAATTCTCTTTTCAAATTCTTTTCATTATTACGTTGATATTTTCTAACTTCACAACGTCATAAAGTATATTTTTCACCACAAAAAATAACTTGGAACTGAAAAGCGTATGCGAAACTTTCCACTGACCTAAGCTACCCTTAAACATTCCGCCCCCATTTCGGTCAATTGGACTCTACCGCGTCAACTCGTGCAATTGCAGGGACGCGTCTTCGTCCATGCAGACCGCGCGACAGGGCGGGGGGAGACGGAAGTCGAGAAAGCCCGAGTGTTTCAGCAACGTCGACTAATTCGCCTCGTACGCAGCGTATACCTATACGTGCGAGAACTTTCGGCACACGCGAACCGCCGAGGAAATTGCAACGGATTAGACGCTTCTTGCGTCGACGTATTTTACAAGCGATAACCCCACCGTACGGCGGCAACAGTTGCGCAAAGCGTATACATGTACGTCCAACTTAAATTGCGCTTTGCATTTCGATCGCGCCGTCAAACGAAATTCTACCGCCCGTGCAATTTTGCGGTCGGAGTCTCGTTTCGAGTTTCCGGAACTCCTGCGCCATCCGCGCGGTGCGTGGATGTATCCTTCGCGTTGCGAAGAGTTCGAAGGAACGCGAGAGTAGGGACAGGCAGGAGCAAGGGAGGTTCGTTCGTGCGTGGGAAGCTCAGCGGGGGAGGCGCGACTAAACGGAGTATCCGAACGTTGCGTGGGGTTGGGACAGCGGGAGCGGGAAAGTCGAACGTCTGAGAGAGTATCAGAGGGGAAAAAACGGCGGATGGACGGTTCTTTCAGGCTTCGTCGACTGGTCGTATTCCCGTTTGCTCTGATATTGACCGAACGTCGCGCCGTCCGTTGGATTCTTTTCTCGTTATTTTTTTGCCGAGTTCGTCCTAGTCGTTTCTAGAGTTTTGTTATCGGCGTCTAGAAGATTTCATTTTTTTTTCTGGCATGACTCTATAGGCCTTTCAAAATTCGGTATTCGTCACGCGCGCGTGTGAAGTTAATTAAGTATTACATGGAGGTACACGATTATTTATATGGTTCTATGTGTGAAAAAAATGATACGAGTACCTAATACTTGCGATAATGCATTATTTTAATTACCACAATGATAGAGGAACGAAGTGCAGCGGATGGTGGCGAGATACTAATTGTAATTAGCTTACGGCGTACGATTCATATTGGCCCTTTGTTCTGTTAATTAAACGAAAGCTCGCCATTTCCATCCGAGATTTTTGAAGTACCATTAATCAATAATTACGTCGACGAAACCTTTGCATTGCGATCCGAGTGGATTATCTTTTCTCTCGCTTTTCCTTTATTTCCTATGTACACTATTCCTTTTTTAATACTGTATATATTATTACAGATTCCTCTCTCCATTATCTTTCCATCTCAAAGTTCTCGGTACATAGTTGTGGTACGAGAATAGTATAAAATGAGATAAATGCATCTACACTCCAGATTATAAGTCTGTCTTATAATTTCTTTCGTATGTGTTCCCCATCTGCATATTAATTCTACTAAATTGTTTTCCTTGTTTAGCAACATTTTCCGAATTATTCTTCGTATCGCATAATCATATAACGGGTAAAGATGAATATAACATCACCGAAATGAACAATTTACATTTAATTATTGATCACGGCATAATTATACGGCAACTTGAACTTCCTTATCTCACGTAACAATCGGCAGAATAATTTCGTCAACGAGAAGGAAGAGCGATTAAAGGCCGCGCGATAATCGACCAATCGAGAAGTTATCCGACAATCGTCTTCCCGTCTCAGTAGTTCTCGCCACGGGGAAAATACTTTCGCGTCTCGCCCGCCGCGTTGCTCGGTTTAGTCGCGACGCTTCCGCCTAGGTGTTGCCGAAGTTCGAGACACGACGAGCGGAGGCGAAATTAACGGACTGCCGTAACGCGAGTTAGTTCTAGCAGCCTGTCGTCACGTCCCGGTCGGTAATTATTCCTGAGACGTCTGGACCAGGCCGGATTCACCGGACCGTAGAGCAAAGCGGTCTCGAGCCGAGCGACGTACACCGGGGGGTACCAAACAAAATAGCTTTTCTCTCGCTCTCCGCGCGGGTTTCCTTCGTCCTATTATCTGCGCTTGGTGGTCCGCTCGCCCAGCATGCATACAAAGCAGTATTTATAGCCCCTTCTACGGTAGCCGAAGGGGAAGTCGGGTAAATATTCATCCGCGGATCTCAAAACCAAGGCGAGTGCTCCGAGACGTGCCTCTCGCGGTTCACTTCCGTTCGGCGACTCGAATTCGCGGAGAGACGTATCCTTTGGACTCGAGCTCGAAAGAGCGAATGGATACTGGTATTCGTGTACATAGATCAATGGATTATCGATGAGTAAGTGGGGAACGGTGTATGGGACGAATACTGATAAAACCGATATAGGTATTCGGCGGTACTCACGCGGTATTATTGGCATACCGACTCGATATATCAAGTTTGATACGTATGCATGGTCGAATACCGGTACTAGCGGGAGAAGAATTAGATTTCGTTATTTTTCGGTCTCTGGAAAAAGAAAGGAGTTCGGGGGATCGAGATGCGACAATTAAAAAACTCGATCGCTCGGATGCATTTTGCAAACTGAACGTGTTGCGAGGGATGGCTAGTTAAAAGTCGACACAGCGGACAAGGTCGTAACGCGCTCAACTCTATTACCGGCGCCTATGCGCCGAGCCGCCGGATTGGGTATAAATCCGAACGCCCCGGGGTGGGAAAATATGTATGAAACTTCGGAACGGTCATAAACCGTTGGCTTCATGTTTCCGGGGTTTTTTGTCAAATTGAATCCCCCGGTGGTCGCTGAATACAAAATATTCAACCATCCGGCTCTTCCTGACGTATTCAACATTTTCCTTAGAATTGGTTCGGGAATCAAGTCGATGAGAATCTTCCGGAAAAAATTGACAATAGGAGCTCTCTCAATTTTTTCAATTAGTTGAATTTTGATCATTTTTATTGATATTCAAGATTACTTAATTTAAATCTGCCTACAATTTGTATTTATTTTGTTCTGGGTCGAGTATAGAAATGCTCGTACATATATCTGAAAACGGAATGGAGGTTCTAGCCATACGACTTTCCACTTTCGACGCGGTGGAACATCATTTCCCAGATGCGCGGAAGCTACCGTCATTCCGGTCAGGAAACCCCGCGATCATTTAGCCAGTTTCACGGTTTACTGAATGACGCCATGGATATTACATGCAGATGGATATAGGAGGAGTTATGTCGCTTATCCGTATCCGCACGCATAAAACGTCGTCGCGTATGAGAGTAATAAAGCGAACACATATCGACGCGATCCGATATATAATGCACGCGTTGGGAGGACGGTATCGATCGATCTTTACGAACGTGCGAAATCTGTACTTCGGAGGGGCACAAGCCGACGATAGTCCATCAACGTTGGCTCGTAGAATATTCGGATTCAGGTGCTAACCACACGCGCGCGAATGGGGTATAGGTCCAGTACAATGACCGGCGGTTTCCTCTATATACGGTTGTAAGTTGCAAATTCGAACGTCTCTAACTATCGGCTGCATATATTCTGATGTTTCCCTAACGCGACTGGACATGAGCAAAGGATTTATTCGGATTCGACATACAAAAAACACATGCAAACGAATAAATCGTAGCACTTACAAAGTTTGTGGTAAATTTTGGAACAAGGCCAATTTATTACGATAACTGCAATTTTAGTAAAAATTAAAGTAACATTTGTAGAAGTTGCAAGCGTTGCTGGAATTTTTATTAAATTGTAATTATCATAACAATAATTTGGCCTTGTCCCGAAATTTATCAGAAACTTTGTAAATCCTAAGATCTATTCTCTCATGCAGTTAATGAGAAATTGAAATAATGAAACGAGGAGACTGATCTATTACATTTATCCGTTTTCTGAGATATCACAAAGTCGATATTTAAAAAATTTAAATTCTTTTCCGAATTCTTTCCATACAGATATTCTTTCGAGATTCTAATGTCACGTTAAAGACCACCTCATAAAATCCTGTATTTCTTTCCTCTCACAGCAGACATCTTTTGCGCGACGACGTAAGCGTGTAGGTATTCAGCAGAGAAAATGCTCGCAAGAAAAGCGCACTCCTACCTACCTGCATTTCGCGACACAGACGAATACCTACTTCCCACGGGTCTCCTCTCGTCGACCAATCGAATTTCTCGGATCTCGTTCCGTCAATTTTCAGCCGCTGCAGTATTTCAGTGACCAATCTTCTTCGCGATGCACCTTCTCCGATACTGGCGTCAGGTAGCTCTTTCCGCGGGAATCGTATACCGCACCTATATACGACACGGGGCTTTCCCGGAGTCTCTACACTCCTCTCCGTGCATTCCCACACCCTCCCTCGCATCCGAGCGCTTCTTTGCATCGCTCGCAAAGCACTCGGCGCTACTCTCCCAGTTGTATCGACCTTTAAGTAGAATTTATCGGGTGCTCGGCGAGGAGGGAACGTCTACGGGGTGGCGGACCGTCGTAAAACACTGAACCTAGTCCGAGCGCTCGCGGATTCCATTCCATCTCCGTTCCGAAGCGTGAACACCGGGACCGAGCCGCCCGCGCCGGGTGAATCAGGTGAACCGAGCGAAACGGGCGAACGAGGGTGGCTGAGTTGGCAGCAACGGGAATCTCGCCGCAACTACAAGCCCACCCTCCAATTTCGCGCGGCGCACCGTCGTCGTCGTCGTCGTTCGCGTTCGTATGTACGATCCACGCTCGAACGAACCGCGACACGCGTGCCGATTACAACTTCTTCCTTATCAGCGATTTAGTGGCGCGGAACGATTCGCGGGTGTATTTTAGAATTAAGGTTTTCGAGCGGCACAGGGGCTTTTTCCCTGCTAAAAGTTAGTCCACTGAAGTACAGTAACACTCTAAAGTATGTTCTTCGTGCGATGTGGCAACAATGTTTGATGTATAGTAGTATGTGCATCTGTGAGTTCAAAAATGGATCCCAAAAGATCTGGTCATACATCTGTACGTCATGCAACGTTGCCACATTGACTTATCAAAAGTTAAATTTATAAAGAACAATTAATACAAAAATAACGGGCTTCTTAATGAACGTGAAAATTGGTATAGATGATTTTAATTCGTTAAACTTGCTGTTCAAAAAATTTCAGAATTTTTTCACTATTTTTCTCGGAAATATCGCGGTTTGTTGGTTATAACCCATAAGAACACATGTTATTTTGTTATTCAAAAATCTTGAAAATTTAACAGAATTTCTTTTTACTTCAATCTACCGAATGCAATCATTTTCAAACATTTCTCACTATTTTTAGTATAACACTCGAGAAACCTTAAGCGTTCGACGCGCGTTTGTGGCTCGGCTACAAAAATTGCAAAAGCGTGCGCACGCAAAAACGTATCGTCGTCTCAAAGTAAAAGCGGAAATTACGAACACATGCAACGACGCACTCGAACATACGAACACCACCAACCCCTTTGAACAGCAGCAGCAGCAGGGCGAAGGAACGTCGCGTGCTGCGAAAATCGCGCGCGAAATAAAGGGAAAAAACGGGTATCCGAGATCAGCAAAATGTAATCGGCAGAGAGTGCAGGAGGATATTTCCCGTTCTGAGAAAACGAGAGAAATCACTCTCTCGATGCTCGCGGCCTGTATACACGCGGGGGTGTAAACAACGTCGTCGTCGTGCTTGGAATTTCTGTTCCAGCTTCTTCCGATACGCGTCTCTCGGCGACGTATTCTCTCTTCCGCCTTTTTTCTGTCTCTCTCCCCGAGCGGGAGGGCGCCGGTGGCAACGCGCGCAATTATCGCGTCCCGCGCGATATGCTGTGCGACAGCTGTCGTTCGCGAGAGCTTGGCGCAGCTGAATTGCAACTCCGACTCTACGGAACGACCATTCGTCATCTCGTTTGTCACGAGGCCACTCTCCCGGAGCATTACTCGCGCGAGAGGTGGAGTGTATGCGGCTGTGCATTGCTATCCACATAGAAGAGAGAGAGAGAGAGAGAGAGAGAGAGAGAGAGAGAGAGAGAGAGAGAGAGAGAGAGAGAGAGAGAGAGAGAGAGAGAGAGAGAGAGAGAGATGTAGCGTGTTAAAGCGAAGCTAATAATCGTTACATGGTGTGCCGGCAGTATCATCGCCACCCAGCAGATTCAGTCGACGTGGAAAGATCGCGCGAGATAATCCCGCCGCGCGCTTCCGAATTGGAAGTTCGAACGGTTATGTCGGGCGGTTGTAACGCGCTCGCTTCGTGAAACATAGCCGTCTTTAACGTTCGATTTCCAATTTCGCTACAGCAATTTTGGGTCGTAATTGGAGCGTAACGATTGAGGATAAAAGTGCATTAAATCTCGCAGTATATCTTGTAATATTATATGTCGATATATGTACGGTTACTAGGTATTCAAACCGTAGACGAGTTTATCTATTTATAAAAGATTCGTGAAAGTATAATAATAAGAAGAAGAATAAAAATTATCCGATAGAAAGCAGACGTCGTTCGAGTCGGCTAAAAGATTAGAAGGAATTTAATTAAGTTAAACGACAAATTCCCGTTTTTCATTAGCAATGGTAATTACCGCGAAAGCCCGTGATGTCCATCTATCGAATTCCAATATTAATTGCGGTAGCGTCGGTTAATAATTATCCGGGGTAACTATCAGTTATCGAAGGTATGTAAATACGCTTGTTCATGTACATACGTACATATACTCTTTCCCGAACGGTAACCTTTAATTAACGGCGCACCATGAATATGATAGTTACACTGATTACGTAGAAACCGACCTATAATCAGAAATTTCTACCTCCACTCGCCAGAGCGTAGGAGTTAGTCACGGGATTTGCTTAATGCAATCTGCGGACCGAAGTTTGCCAGAGAGTTGAATACGTGCTGAAATAAAGACAACAAGTCGATCGATCAGAGGGTAATTGAATCAACGTGTCCTGTTTTTAAATCAGGATCCTCTCTCTGACTGGGTGGGGGGGGGGGGGAGCTGGAAGGGAATATTAAATAGACCTCGTCCCACATTCACTCGTTAATTCGTTTTTATTATAAAATATAGTAATACGTAATATTTAGTCGTGAATATACCGACTGCCCCGTTCCAAATTAAGTGAGAAATTTCGTCGGAGAAAATGATTTTCAAATTTTTCCAAAACTCTTCCGAGTTTAATCGAAAAATCGAGACTGATTCGTTTGGGCATAAACTAAATGTTAGTTCTGTTTATTTTTCATTTGATTTACACAGAACCATGTCTGGTTTAGACTCAGACGTATGGCAATACAATGAACGATTCGGATCAGGCTTCCGTAATGTTTGATAGCCAAACCAAATATTTTTCCAATAAATTGCGGTAAAACATAACTTCTCTACTATGAAATTTTGGAAAAATCTGAATATCCCTGCATATCGTTAGTCGATTTCTTCGTTTGGCTTGGGACGAGGCTTTCCGCATATCTATATTTATAACATGTATATATACACATATATATACATATTATATATATAAAAGTATATACAGTTTTACTTAGAGCCTAACGTCTCGTTCTGTATACATATCTATAAATTACGTGCTTATGTACATTGGCGCAAGTACACTCTCCTCGGCTTTAGTGGCCCTTTTCATAAGTAGGATATCTTCATTTAACACTTAAAGGGGTAGCATCGGAATAAGGGACAGCCACTCAGTGGAAACTATGCACTTTTCCACTAAAGCCGCCGCTGTGGTCTTAACCCTCTGGGAGCACGCTCAAATTGGTCCCTGTCCTCGTTACGTGGTCTTAAGAATACCATGGAGAATTTTAAGTCCCCTATAGAATGTGTATAAGTCCCTTGTGTGAGAGAACTATAAAGGACAGGTATAAATAGCGTGTCCCAAGAGGTCCTGACGGTGGAATACCACCTTCTGTTCTCTGTTTGAGTACTCAAAGCGTCACTTGATCGCAATTATCTCATTACCTAGGATCTTTCGACTTAAGTTAGTAAAATACTTTTTAAAAATTACATTTCGATTTACATATAACAAATTTCTATATTAATATGGGTCAGCAGTTCTAAGGTAACGAGATAATTATCTATCAATATGAACGAAGTAATTTTCTGCGCGATAAGTTCATCGTAAATTGGAGATCTGATTCAAAACCATCATTTTTACCTGTTTCTCATGCAATAATACACTGAAAAAAGGTATAACTAATTATCATAACGAAACATGTAAAACAGTTACTTTCATCGATATCAAAGATTGAAAAAAAAATCGAAAGGTTAAAAAATGCTGAAAAATTCTCCGCTTGCGAATGAAAACCAAGAGTTTATGCATCGCGATAATCATAAATATGCACATTTGCATTATTTTGAATTTTAGATTAGTCCCTAGCCTCACACAGTTACGACTGTCACAGGGGACTACCGAGTACGAACTGTGCGTATTTACGGTTAACGCGTGTCTTCATACCAGGCCGATTTTCGGTACGTCCTTTCTGTTCACGTCGTAGGACGTCGATGATAGGCGGTTTAATGCGAACGAAGCTGCCGCCGCGCTTAGCCGCGGTACGCGTACAAGGTATTGAAATTCTTGATGACGTTGAAACCGGTCATGCGTGTGCAACGAGGCGTCCACTGTAAAGTCACGGCTGCGGGCCATCTGCGTGCAGCACATCTGGCAAAGCCATAACCGTCCCGTCGGCAGCATCGTTCCGAAGCATCTATTCCTAACTGAACATCGATTCCCTTTCGCGTCCTCCCCTCCTATTTTAGGATAGAGACATTCATTTTTAGCTCGTTCTCCCGACCCCGCTAATCTCGCTAATGAGCCGTATGGAAAGGATCATTCGGGGACCACAGGCACCATTGATTCTAATTCCCAGCAGTCCCTGTCCGACACTGAGCTTTTTTAGAATGAAGGATTATTAGGCATTGCTGGAGTCTCCATAATTAACCTTCCTTTTGCCAACGAGAATTTTCATATTCTTATAGATCTTCTTGACTGTGTTAACTGGTCCTCTATGGCATTTAAATGCAGTTCTTTAGAAAGGCCATTCAGGGGATGATATACAGAGCCTCGTTGCCCTCAAGTTTCCATCCCCAAGTCTTGGAGATAATACCATTGAACGCTTTGTTATCCACGAGCAAAATTAGCAGGGTCGACGATTGCCCTCCCCGTGTATCAAACAAAGACTCAGTCGAATCGAAAACACGATCAGAATCGACGGCGTGTACTCGCGATAATTACCGCGGCTTCTCTGTTCATTATCGCCGACGCCCTCTACGTGGCGTCGAAACGGGGAGAAGCTTCCTTCTAATCATCATGTGGGGATGTAATGTAGGCGTAATCTAATATACGAATAGGTCTCATTATCATAATTATGACATTAACGGTAGCTTCTCCACCGCCTCGTTATCTGTATTGGTTGTTAGCCTCTAGCCTGGAATGTATATGTACACGAGCGAGTATATCATCCCGGCAGTGACGTCGGTTTCCATCCGCTGGTCTTACCGAGTGTTAGTATGTACAATCGATTGGTATCGCTAATTATGTATAGATACAGAAGCGAATGCATTAACGCATTTTTTGTTTTGCACCTTCCTTCGAACGACTGAACCGTTAAAAAATTTCGATCTATCATTTGTCAAAAATAGGGGGGTTCATTTTGTCGTAAGAATAATTAAATAGGTACTTTTTCAGGATAAATCTTCAAACTTTTTTTTGTAGTATCCGCGAATATTTCATTACTCATCGTCAATTATCGTATTTTCGCGAGTCAGCACGACATTTTTCTCGGTGAACGAATGATGGTAGTAGCATTTTTGGTTCAATCTGAACCATGTGAATTAAAGGTACCATAAATCAAAAGATGGGAGTTTACCTATACGTCTTCTTATAATACATCAAACTTTAGTATGTACAATCATTCTTCGTTTCTAAATATAAGTACAAGCGCGAACGTAACGTCCACTGCGAATTTTGTTATCATTGACTGATTAGCAAAAGCTGGAAACTTTAAGTATCCCGGCCACGTTGGGGGCTTCGATTCTTCTGCTGCTCAATTATTTATCGTTTAACGAAGTGTTCAGGTAGGCCTACATCATTGGGTATAATTCATCAGTTAACACCGGTCAACGTATATATACCCACGTCCTTAGAAAACGAATGTCTTCCCTCATCATTTTATATCAAACGTTAATATGTACAATCATTCGTCATCCGGATTGATAAAGTCGGACCTCCCTGGATCGAAATCATACAAAGCTGCTGGAATCGCGCAGGAATTGAACTCTTTCAAATAAGTCTAAAGACGATCATTGATGAACCAAACAATTTCTGTTCTCCAGATTGAATGGAAAAGGTCGAATCCACGAGTCCCCGAGACCATCGATCCTGGGAAGTCCGACTGCACGGCTTGCCCACTTCGAGTCCATCTGCATGTCGATCGATCAGAGAAACCTTCAAAGAATCTAACTACCAAAAGCCAAGTTCTTCGTTTTCCCTCGTACGTGAATAAGTCGAGTATCCACGCCTCAAGTCGACATTTTTATTTAGCTACTTGGAACCTTTGCACCCTTTCGTTCTTAACGATCTAACGAGACACCCTCGGTCATACGCTTCCGTCCAGCGACACGATTAAATATACATGGAACCACCTATCGTCACGAAACACGCTCCTTTCCCTCGCGGTCTTAACACTAGAACTACCGAATGGTCGCAGTTTAGAAGACGGTCGTTTTGGCGGGTGATTATCTCGTTATCCGTGGATTTTTCGTCCACACTGCTATAGAACTTTTTTGTAGACCGAAATGTGCCCTACAAAAAAGTGTTCGACCAATTTTCACAAAAATCTCACGGGTTACGAAATAATCGAGGTTGAATGGAACTCGGAATAAGACACCAGTCAAATTGACTGCCTGCGGTAGTTCTAGTGTTAATGAAGCGGTCAATCGGCCCACGTCGTGGCGTTAATATTTGAGCCAGCAAGTGGGGTTGCGCTAACTCCCCGCAATCCGGTGGCAATCTATCGTCGTCGGTCTTCGTCATCGATGGACGGGATTCCGGCGCGGGAGGGTTATACCCCGACGATACGAGAGGGAACGGAGGCTCTCGAGGGACGATAAAAAGTAAGCGGGGACGATTGCGAAGCTAGGAAAAGTGGGCGCGCTCTCACGGACTTCGATTCGGAAGTTCTCGCGCGTGAGGCGGACGCGAACGACACGGCCGACGTTTTATCGACTGCGATAGATCGCAACCTTCCATCCTCGCAACGACGACGATTGCGATCGAAACTTAGAGCGCATTGTGGATCATAGAATGGAATCACTTTCATAGCCTGATTCATTTATAATTTATAATATAAGGATAACAGGTGTACGAAGACATTTCCACGAGAAAATATCGCGACGAGTTTCCGGCAGTCCCCAGATCCGCTGATCAATTTCCCTCGTTGTGGGGCAAAATGCGGGGGAATTCTCATGTGAAGCGTGTGCCTTTTTTTTTCAAATCCGAAAAATCGCGCATATCTGGCGCTTTCGAACGGTTCGCGTTTCCGCGGCAGACTGAATGTGGGCATACACGTAAGATCAACATACGGTGACGAAAGAAAGGGTGGTAGTCTTAGGCGAGGCGTAGGCGTGGATGGACTGGGAATACCTCGATTGTCAAATGCGCAGGGGATCCGAGTGTAGGTGGGACGGCTTGTGTCGGGCGGCGCAAAAACTTAATCCGAAGCACAGCATCAGCAGGGCTACGGATCCCACGAGAAGGTGGCTCGACCAAGAGACGGAGCACTTGCCTGAAACCCATGAAATGCAAAAGATTGGATAAGAAGATTTTATAAAGGAAATAATCGCGACGAATAAAATCTTCGCGTTATTTATAGAAAATTCATACGCTTCATTTTAATCAAATATAACAGCTGGAAAAAGTGAACTATAATAATATTAGGATACAACTTTGCTTTCGCCGTTTTCTTAACGTAATAGATAGCAAAAACGGCGGAAACAAAGTTGTACATCTATTATTCAAAAATTGTATTCATCAGTGTCGTGATAATGCACGATTTGGCACAATTTCCAGTGAAAAATATAATAATACCAACAGCAGAGATCGTAATTCAGGTACTTTAATTACTATAAATATGATATATTAAATTGTACTTTTAAATTTTGAAGTAGAACGAATATCAGTATCGCGATATGAGAGAAAAACGCGTACGATCGATTAATCTAAATAACTGACCAAGTTCAAATCGATGATTCATTTCACTTTGCTACTTGCTACTTGCGCATTTTTCAGTTTAGAATAACTCGTGGAAAAGTAAGGCATTACGGGTACGCTAGTAATTTCGAGGTCGAGAGAATAAGTTCAATAATCAACCAATTTCAAAACTTGATTCGCCTTACAGCCTCCTTCTCTACTAAGAATCGTAGAACCTTAACGAGAGCGTGTTAAGGGTCTTTCGCCAACTAGGCGTTTACGTAGCAGGAACAGGCACGAGCAAATCCAATTCGAACTTCTCGCGGGGAAGCTACCCCCGAGCTTTCGAAGGCGAACTCTTCCGAACTTGCAAACTCGAAGGAGGAGGTTCTTCCTAAGATATTCCCGGGCTTCGAATTAACTTGTAACAACGGCTTAAGCGTGCTTCTTATAAGTGTACGACGCGGGTGCCTGCCTTTTATAACGGAGGCTGCACTCACCAAGATCGTAGACATTGGCTCCTTTCCCGCAGGATTCCCGCACTTCCCGATTGTCCCACCCGATCGGGTACATCACGAGTCCACCGCATATCATCACTGCTGTAACGTAAAGTCATCCTCGTATATTCGGTCTGATCTGGACTTTGAACTCGTTAGGGAAGAAATTATGAGGATTCTTTTTATTCGCGAGGGGAAGGTTATCTTGGTACGCCCCTCGAACCTGGGTTGATTTTTTGATACATTTTAGGGGATATCGAATTAATATTCCATGCGAAAAATATAACGACTTATAAACACTTGTTTGTTTTACAAAGTAAACATTGAAATATTTATGATTTTCAAGATATACATTAAGGGGGACCTTCCTTGTTAGCGGACGATAAATTCAAACGATATATTCAACAAAATCTACATATTGCTGCTTAAGAAGAAGACCGTCACAACTCAAAATTTCAGTAGGAACATTTAAAGCTTATTACAAATTCAAATTAAAAGCTATCGTAGAATGAGTTGTTTTCTGGATTTTTTTGACTTCCACTAAATTCTGACAACAACTCATTCTACGATAGCTTTTAATTTGATTTGTAATAAGCTTTAAATGCTCCTACTGAAATGTTGAGTTGTGACGCTGTTCTTCTTAATTAAGCAGCGATATATTCACTTGAGCGAATTAATAGTTAATGGATTTTCAAATATAACGAAATAAATATTTCGTCGAGATGAGAAAATATATGTTAATTATTAGAATATTTCTATAACTTCAGCAGTTATCCTGAAAAATGTATGCGTGTCAAATAAATATCGAAATAGTTAACGAATATTTACTTGGTCCGACGAAATGTTTATTTCATCATATTCGAACAAATATGTATTAACTGCAAATAAACTATTTTCTTAGACACGACTCGCGTGACACCGATCCTGCAGACAGTCTCTTAATCCTCTCGTAGATTGCGCGCGAGAGACGGCGCCCCCCGGAAATACGGACGATTTCGTTGCGGTCGCCGCTGAGCGATGTTCCGGAAATGCGAACGCACCAGTGGGTATAACTGGCTGCGACGACGCGCGGTTTCGCCCCGGGTCACGCGATGACGTGACGCGCCGCGGTACAGCGTGGAGCATGGATATACTCGTATTTTTCGCTCGCGATGCGGCGAACACTTTATACACGAAGTTACAGCGCGTCGGACCGGGACGTGCAGCAGCGGTTGCTCGCCGGAGAACGTATTGTTTCGCCGTGCGTGGCGTATACGTATACAGCGCCGGCCGGAGGACCGGTAATTTCGTTCCGTCAAGCTTCGGGAATCTCCGCCAATATCCCGCGCGAAACGGGATAGATGTTGGTCCGACTGCGGTTATCCTCGCACAAGCCAAACCGCCGAGTGGCTCTCGCGAAAAGACTGGGCGGTTTTATTTTTTTTCGCGACGAACGCACTTCGCGAAGGGCCAAATCTGCTCAGCTGTCGGACGGCATTCATAAAATGGTAAAATAATGAGCTCCCGTTGAACGGAAGTGATCGTTTACAGGCTCATTACGAGGCAGATATCGATTCGCCCGATAATGAAAGGCAAACAAAGAGAGGAGAAGCGGTTCAGTTGTGTCGCCATACAATTTCACGGGCGTTGTTGAGCAAACTCGAAATGAATTACACGGTGGGCGTTTCCATTGCGTTAAAAGATTTTGAAGAGCGCCGACCAGATTGTTTACGACCGAAACGAGCCGTGCAGTTTCTATACGCTCGTTTTTCTTCCAACCGCGTCGTACCGGTCGACGAGCATCGATATAACGACGGGTTGTTGATCACTCGGTGTTGGCTTCGGTTGAAAAAAGGAGTGGGGTGGTGTTGCGTCCGTGTGTTTCGTATAACGGAAGGTGATATGGGTCTTATTGTCGATTCTCAGTTCCATTTTCACATTTATTTGTACAAGCATAACGTAACTATGCGCAACGGATCGTTACGATTGATTTTCCCTCCGTTCTCAGCTCTCTAATTAATCAGCGCGAGCGACACGGTGACGATAGCGCGCAGATTACGAGTATAATACGTCTTTTCCACAAATCCGACCTAATTTCGAACTGTACGACGGCGTCTTCCGGTGGAACCGACGTCGCGAAGACTGGATTAAACTGGTTCGTTATCTATAATTAATTGCTCGTTAAAAGCCTCCTAGGGGAAGCGTAACAATTTTATCTTCGCTTTTTGCGTTATACGTTAACCGTGCATTGAATTCCTTCGCCATAGGGAACGACATTTTCCTTGCAGTCGTGTGTGTCGGTTATATTTCCTGTCTATCTCTTATATTTTTCATCACGCGATAACCTTTAGTCTCTAATTTCGGTTTCGCATATCTTCATGAAGTCCAAGAAAAAACTTAGCCGTGGAGGGCACCACTCATGCGCCCCAAACCCCTCGATCCTCTCGCCAATCATGGTCAAAGGATAATATATCTCGGAAATACGAGCGATTTCGTCGCGTTCGCGATGGGAATTATTCCGGAAATATGACCGCGGGATGTGATGGCTACGAAGGGGTGGCGTCCTCGCCCCGGGTCATGCGATGACGTGACTCGGCGACGTATAGAGCGAAACGTGGATATTTTTCGGCCGACGGCGGACATGTTATATATGGAGTTATGGCGCGCCGAGAGGCATGCTTGCTTAGCGGGAGACATATCGTTCTGCCAAACGTGGATATATGAAGTAAAAGCGCGTCGGGAGTATCGGATATTTATTTGGCCATAGCGCCATCCTTTTCGCGACCGCGCGAAAATTTCCCGGATTGCAATTGCGAGCGGAGCGAGTGTGATTGCGATTTTATTTCACGATTTATTACTAAAGCTGTCCGACAAAGAAATTAATTTTTTTCTGGCTCATTCCAAGGTTTTCCAGAAATTTTTACAGACGAAAATAAATAAAAATATACGCGCATAGGTATTTTAACGTACACGTCATAACTTTTCTTTCGATTTTTAAAAATTTCAGTGTCTGGTAGTGTGTTTTTGTTCGAATCTTGAAATTTTCTTTCTTCTCATTTCAGATAGTAACAATATTAATTTATACGGGGGTTTCGAGATCGCTGAGATCGAATCTGTAGTCAAATTTTAAAAATTCAAAATGGCAGATAAAAAACGGTTAATGTCAAAATGCTAATTTTATTAGAACGGAAAAATGTATGCACGAGTTTAAAAAAATAACGAACCACTGACGACACTAATAATTTGAAATATAAAAAAATTAGACACGTTCGTGGAAAAATGTCAATGACGTGCACCTATTTTTATTTAATTCATTCAGTTAGAATTTATTGAAAACCTTCACAGGGCAGAATCACTGTCGAATAATGTAATAATTGCATGTCCATTTTCAAAGTTTTTTCCCTAATTGGTCACCAAGTAATGGAAGTGATCAATTCCTGTAGAAATTGAAACAGATTGTACTTCCGGATAAGAATAATATTTGTTGGAACTACATTGAGATATGCTCTTATTTGATTACTCTCTGTTACCCAAAGCAGATTGAATAAAATTATTGATCATGGTTAAACACAATATTCGTATTAGTGTCTAACATCCAATATCACTGATATGCGAAACGACGTTGACTCTAGAAGATGAGCGAATTCTATTTCATCAAACTCCAAAAGACCATTAACTCGTCCCTTCATCCGCCCGCCTCGTCGTTCATGGAGATGCGTAATAACGGCCTCTATAAAAAAAGGAAGCAAGCGATAAAAGCAGATTTTACCGGCTCCGTTACAAGGTATCGATTTGCATGGTAATGGAACGAAAACAAAGATAAATATGGTCGACTGCGAAAGGACACAATGTTTCGTAGATCATTGAACAATCACGAAATGGATTACACGATGATGCCTCGTTCATATCATCGTTGGATTAATCAATTGCATACATCGATGCATCGGATTTTAGTGTGAATAGAAAATAATCTTATCGAGAACGAAAATAAAGATAAACCCTTCAAAATGACGTCACATTCCGAAACGACGCACGTATACTTACGTATAAAACTGAACATCTTTCATATCCGTGATATAAGACCTATTTCAGAATTCCAAGAGTTTACTGACTATTCCTATGAAAATCGAAGTTTAAGCCGAGTTAAACCGGTCCATATAAATCTCTCTTATGAATAATATCGAGCGGGGACGTATATCCACGCCGGAAGAATCATTTTCCGTTCGCGCACCCTCTTTCCTATTCTTTATATTCGGTTCGAATATACTTTCCTCATTCCAGAACTCGTAAGTCGGTACAACTATGATATTCGAATGTAATAAAGAAGTCGGCGAACTCGCGCAGTTTCGAAGACCATTAGAGTTCTAAAATATTTTCAGCTCCGCCATAGATTACCATCTGAATAAAGTTGATTTCTCGTTTTCTCCATAAGTGCGTTATATCGAATCGACGCTTTCGTATTTTTTTTAAACTGTATTTTTTTAATCGAAACACTGGCCGAAGTGCAAAGTTTTGAGGCGATGATGATCCAGCCGCTCGTAACGCGAAGAAGCAAAGCTTTTTTGCTATTTATGCATATGCCACGATACTTTGATGGTGATAGGTGGTGTGCAAAAAAAGATCGGATAAAAGGGAGCAGTGTAGGCCTCCTGGAAGGTTTCGGAGGGTCGACGGGAAGTCTAGCCTCCCAAGAGACGGCTCGGAGAGGGCGAACCCCGAAGAACTTCGGCGAGTAATGCATCATCATTCCTCCCTTCATTGTTATTAACTTTTCGTGTCAACTTCTTCGTGCGTGGAAAAAAAAATTCGCTCATAGAAGAACGCTTTCGATAATTCGAAGTTTGAAATTGGAGTCTATAGTGATAATAATTGCTCGTAAACAAATTTCGTGCAAACAATGCATCGAATGCTACGTTAAATGCAAAGTGCAACTTAAATTTACAGAAGACGAATTGCAACATTATCGAATGTAATTTAAATTTTGAGTAATTCAATATTAAGAGGAAGTCGCCTATATCGTACCACTACTGATATAATATGAAACAAAAATATAATAGTAGAGCATATTTTATAAAATATCAGTGATGGTACGATTTAGGCAGTGGTACGATACGTGTAAGTAACTTCCCCCTCCATAAACTGTAATTGCGTTTATAAAAAAAAAGTAGTACGAATTTTTACACACACACTGCTCTAATTTTATAGACGCAATATCTTCAGTATTTTTCCGCGTGGCGGTAAACGAATCTCAAACACTACTACGAACGGAAAGAAATCATTTTACAATTTCAACAAAATTAGGTTTTGCTGAGAGTTTCTTGCTCCCATGATAAAAATATTATCCGTAACAGCAAACGGTGTGTGTGTGTGTGTGTGTGTGTGTGTGTGTGTGTGTGTGTGTGTGTGTGTGTGTGTGTGTGACAATAGTAAAAATATTTTCCAGGGTAGCAAATATTTTCCCACAAAAAATTTAACTGCAATCATAGTTACATTTGCCATCATTAAACATATCTTCTATCGTTATAGATAATGATATTTCTGCAGTCACGCTAGCAAAAAGTTCCCAGCAAAACCTAGTTTTAGCGAGACTGCAAAATCATTTCTTTCCGTGCGCGGCCTTCGAAGACAAGCTTCGCAGTATGCAACTCGCGTCGCCCATAAGCAATCTCCCGAAAAAAAAGAATTTCATTACGCCTTCCGATCCCACACCTCTCTCCTCTACGACATCACGACGTACGCGCGCACGCGTTATAAATCCACGTCGGAACGCCCCGAAATTCCCGGAGAGCACGGCGTCATTAACCGAACCCGCGCAGCGGTCCGTCATTTCAATTCCGCCCCAACGGTCCGAACCAGCGACGTCGCGTCGTCGCGAGACCGCGCGACAACAAATCTACGCTTCCCCCGCTTTTCCCTGACAATGACACTCGTTTCCCGCGGAGAGATATCCCGCTCCTCAACCCCCCGCCTCACCCCTACCCGCCACGGGATCCGGCAAAATCCCCCGATATCTTTCACGGCGAGTGAGCCTCTTGATCCCGCCTTAGCGCGCTACGGTTAGAAACGGCACGGCCGGACGAGCGGCGCGATACTCACCAGCGAGTAGCTGAAGGGATCCGAGGGTGCGCGTGTGCTTCGGCGTCCGCAGGACGTGCGGCAGGAAGGAGGATGCCGCGGCCAAGAGAGTGAGCGCGCCGATCACCGCGATGGCCACACCTATTCCCATCGTCACGGTGCTCGCCTGCCACCAGGCGCTCGGGATGTCCCAGAAGCTGGAATTTCGAGAGGACGCCGCCGCGTCAATTTTCCGCCGGGTCTGTCCCGCGCGCATTAATCTCGCGCCACGTCGTGTCGGGAAGTTCGCGCGGGCGTGGTGCTCGGGTGAAGACCCCGGAAGTAATCTATACGGCTCGTCGCGATCTCACTTATTCCTTTCGGCGGCAAAGTAATTACTTACGCGGGTGGGTATCGTCCCTGGTATAGGCATACAGCGTGCCTTCGGAGGAGGAGCTCTCGTCTATACGCGAGTCTCTCAAACTTGATCTCAATTACTCGTTACCGCGCGGCGTGTGTTGTAGGCACCCAGCGAAAGGGCCTTTTGAGACGACGCGTCGTTCGCGGTAAGAGGAGAACAGTCACGGTGAGACGGAAGGATGATGAGGCGGTACCAGCTCTACGTAGTAGAGCGTACTGTATACGGTTTCGGTGGTGAGACGAGGAACGAGTAATCGTACGTGGAACAGCTATGTTCGATACACATATAGAGTGGTCTGCTTTGAATGTTGCATTTTGATTACTTCGAAAATATACATTTTACGGACAAATATTTCAATTCAAAATTGTACAGCCTCGAGCGGACAATTTCAGCGTGATATTAGTGTAATTGTAAGTGATACCGACTTAATGGAAATTTGATTTTAAGGAATACTATTTTTCTTTAGAGATTTTCCTTCAATTCTCTGTATTTCTTTATATAATTCATGATTTGAAAATCCCTGACGATTGATCGTCGAAAATAAAATTTGTGTATTCAGTTACTTTCACGAGAACAAAGGGAAGTTTTAAAACGACCATTTCATATAGTTCAGTGTTACAATATCGTCGCACGATTACCCCTATTTCGTCTTTCGAAGCCACCGTAACATCCAATAGTTCGCGGTGCAGCGACTCGAATTTTTCTCGACCAACTGCGCGATAGCGTGTATCAAATAAAACGCGTAAACGCGTCGACCATAGATAATACATAGCCAACAAGCGACACAGGTAGTCGCGTGGATTCCGGATTCGCGCAAAATGCGGTACGAGGGGAAATTCTCTTTCCCACCCCCGAATCCGGAGAGCGAGAGAGCCGTGGTTTACGAGATTTCACCGCGATCACACGAACGCGCACGCGCACGTACGTGGGAACTACAAGTATGTACACCGCGAACACGCTACGCTGAAATGTACGTCAAACGGAGAGAGGGAAGAACAGTTTCCCGGAAACCAACGCGAATGTGACTGATGGGCTCCGTACATTCACTCCGTACATCTGTATACACTGTATACGACCCTCGCATCGCGAGGGAATGCGCGTCCGCTCGTACGTACCTTGAGTATCGCGCGCACTCGTACACTATTTCGGGTGTGGCATTGGGCGCTCTTATTCGTGGATAGTTGCAGCGCCGGAAGGAGCTGAAGTAAGCGTCCGCCTTTCCCAGTAGTCTCCCCTGAAAGCAGCGAAAAAGACGACAAGGTTGGATCGTTCCTTTTCCTTTCTAGTCGTTGCATCGATTCACTGAGAAAAATAACTTAAACGAGTTTAGTTATTCTAACTAAAATAATTGTCAGAAGAACTAAATATTTAGTTATTATAATCGAATGTTTGGCCATTCTAATCAAATGTTTAGTTATTCTAACAAAAAATTGGTCAGTTTAATGAAACAGATGTTGAATCCACACGGAGGAAGAGAATTAGTTGAATTTACTCAAAATTACTTGCGGGGTCGCAAGTAATTATTTATTTACATAAATTAAATCTTTCTTCATAGTAATTAAATATTTTTTCTTTCCATTCACATACTATTCCACGTGATTCTAAGGAAAAGATATTCAATTGATGTATTCAATAATTTGGCTGATATAAATAAATAATGACTTACGATCCCGCAAGTAATTTTTTGTAGATCCGACTAATTCTTTTTCCCTGTGCATATTTCATCAAACGGTTTGGTTATGATCTCCAAGATGATGATTAAATTAATATGGTTATTTTTCTCAGTGTACGAACTCTCGTGTTTACATGGGAAGGAGAGAGAAAGAGGAAGAGAGAAGCGTGGAAATAAAGTGGCATAAGGCGAAAACTGCCAAAGGCAGATAAAGGCTATCTTCCGCATTCCCTCCCTTATTCGATATTTGCCCCGCTCGCTTTCGAGCACCACTCTCGCGCTCAGCGCGAGCGAGTTATTTTTAACGGTATGTCAAAGCAATCGAGCATCCCCCACCTTTTGGTAATTAATCCTCGTTTCGGAACTTGGGGGGTTTGTCAGAAACGGAGTTTACGATTTGGGGTGTTGCACCTCGTTACGGGTTGGAGGGTATATCGTAAGAAGGGCGGAGGTGAAATGCTGAAAAGACAGTTTATTAATAGTTAATAAATATACTTTTAAATACGGCGAAATAAATATTTCGTTAGGTCGAAGAAATATATATCAATTATATTCACAAACGTTTATTTCAATCAAATGGTTTCCTAAAAGGATCTAATTATGCTAAAGAAATATCATAATAGTTAAGAAATATTTCCTTGTTTCAATAAAATGTTTAATTCGCCATATTTAAACAAATATTTATTAGCTACAAATTAGCTGTTTTCTTGACGTATACGAACGAATTTATTGTGTTCGCTCTGATACCACTGGTCGAAAAAAAAGTATCAGAATTGTGAGTGAAACCAAATGGCTTACCTACGTAGATCTTAAATCACTGATTTCAAATTTTTCTTCTATTTTGCTGTACCTTTACGTCGCATTATTGAGAAAAATTTAGGTGAAAGCCATACAGATGAAATTTTAGGGAATTTTCAATTTAATTTTTTCAGTGTCAAAAAATCCATACCTAAGTATTATTCGATATCGGAATACCTATACATCTTTCAATATTCGGTAACGTCTGAGTACTCACTTGTACTCGTAAGAACGAAAATTCTTACTTGAATTTGTGGTATGTACCGAAAGAAACTGAACGTAACAAAGAGCTCCCTCTACCGTTCTCTCTTAATCCTCGCCACGATCCGCAACTCGTATGCGGCAGAACGTATACGATTTTCCGAGAACATTCGCGGCGTGTCCCGCGAAAGTTTTTTTTTCGCGAAGGAAGGCAGAGACGAGAGAAGCGAAGGAAAAAGAGGAGCTAGAGGGAGAAAGCTTTTACTCGCTTAGGTATGCATTTATTCATCTAGGCGGTCGCGGGTACTCTGTGCCCCTTTTGGAAAAGGGCGACCCTCCAATCTTCTTCGCAAAGGATATACAGGGTGTTCGGAAAAAACACCGATACAGAAATAGGGGTGATAGGTTACGTCATTACAAGTATTTTGATATAAGGGACCTATACCCGCAAGCGCCCCCTTCTGGAGATATCAACTTTTCATGTTTATAACGACCGAGGTTGATCAAAGTAGAATAATAAGAAACGTATCAAGATGGTAACGAATATTTAATTTTACGAGATACAAAAACAATGTACTACAGCAAATGCTCAAAATGACGGCCACCCATGTCCATGCAACATCGGAAACGATTCTGGATAGATGTGCCACTGTGCAAACTGCTTGCGGAAAGGATAACCGCTTGGCTCAAGTCCTTGTACTTTTCGAAGATGATGCGGATACAAGGAGTTTTCATTTGTTTTTCAATTGTACAGGTAGACAAAAAACTCAATATTATTCTACTTTGATCAACCTCGGTCGTTATAAACTTGAAAAGTTGATATCTCCAGAAGGGGGCGCTTGCGGGTATAGGTCCCTTATATCAAAATACTTGTAATGACGTAACCTATCACCCCTATTTATGTGTCGGTGTTTTTTCCGAACACCCTGTATATCGACGTCGACACGCAAATACTGGGAAAATTTTCATTAGCGTTTTCATTCGTTTCTTTCGACTGTGCGACGGCTTTGCGATAGTTTCTCACACACACACACACACACACACACACACATTTAAAGTATTTCTTCTTTGCAAATATGTCTCGCGTATTTTGAAAAATACGTCAACCCCGCCTTTCTCTTCCTTCTCCCTTCTCTCTTCGCTTCTGCTAATTTTCTCTCCCTCCCTTAAATAGCTCATTTATTTATTTATCTCTTCTTCCCCTAATTAAAACAATCAGAAAAATGGAGGAAAAATCTTGAAAAGAGGGTAATATTATATCATTTGGTGCGGCGTACAGTTGATTCGGTATTTTCGAATACAAAAGCAAATTAATTACAGTAGCGGATTTCCCAATATGTAGACTGACTCGAATTAACGTATGTTACTGTACCGCATATTCGTGCCCGAAGCGGATATGATTTATCCATTCGAAACAGAGGAACATATACGGTTTGGACACTGACGTTTAATACTCGTATAATAGGTAGGTAGGGATAACCAATATTCCTTTTTACCACGACGCACGATCGTGGCATGTAGACGAACTCTACACGTTCATCGCTTTATTACGGTCGTATAAACCGTGCTCATAGGGTTTTAATAATATCATACTTAACTACGTTTCGAAAGCTTCGCGGGCAACGTAATATTCCCGTTGTCATCGGACCCGTGTATTCATTTTTCGTACGTCCGTAGACAAATTCTAATAACTTTTATTTCCACAAGAGTCAATATTAATTTCATACTTAAGAAAATAAAATAGTATAAAAAATTATGACAGATCTTTAAAATGCATAATAATCGAGTGATATAACAAGAGTTAATCTCTATACGGAAATAAAAAAGAAACAGTTCTTTTCTTTCCGTGAATATATTTCGATGATATTGTTTATACAAATTACTATGTAAAACAGCAATGAATATAACAAATTGTTACGTGTCATTCGACTACTATAAACTTTAGCAAACCATGTCATATGTTCGCCCGTACATAGGAACACCATAAATAGCTAAATTTTGAATGTTTTCCAGATAACGCGTAACTCATTTATTCTCCGTACATATATGTACATAATTTATTTGTCCGTAGACGATTCCACTGATACACAAGCGCGCGCGCTGCAACGTATTATATACGACATTACCGATATAATAAGCCACGTGCTTACCGTTTAACGCGCGATACGAGCAGGACAGTTGTTTCAGTAAATCGCTACCAACCGCACCCCCCACCCTTTGCCCGCGCTACTAAATCTCGAACAACCCCGAAACGTTGCTTCGATCGCGCGCACCGATACACCCTATCAAGTTGCCATTGGGCGGCAGATTTTTCTCCGCTCCGCGCCTCCTTCGCCGCAGCAGTCGTGATGCCATTAGGTTCGATTTACCACGACAGACGAGACTGCACGCCGAGAGAAAAATTTAGTAGACTTAACTGAACCTTTATTTATATATTATTAACTAAATATTTTACAGGCTAGATTAATATTTATTTATCCGAACAAATATATTTTATTGACTCAAGTTGATACAGTTTATCGAGAAAAATATTTTGTCGGGACAAATAAATATTGCTTGAACTAATAAAATATTTAGTTAGTAATATGCAAATAAACTTTTAGTTGATTCTGCTCCCTCAGTATATTCACGTATGGATAGGTACTCGCTCCTCTCTCGATTACAGGCCACAGCTTACGTAGAATCTACTCCTTCATTCGAATGAACTTTGCCGAATGGAAACTCCATCGAACTTTGCGCACCGGGGGAAGAAAATGAATGCATTATTCCCCGTGAACTCGAATCGGTGCGGTTCGGAGTTGGCGACGTCTTATATTCGACACCCGCTTCGCCAACCTACTTACATCGTCTTTAACTCCGGGAGGACGGATGAAACGGGTCTTCGACGATTGTTATTACGTTCGCCACGAGGGATGAGGCATTGTCTTTCGAGTCGAGATGACTTGGTCGATATTTTATATGGATTTGAATATTCAATGGTACGATACGTTTTTCATCGTATGTGGAGCTATAAATAGAGTAAATAGAGTTATTAATAGGAGCAAATAAATGTAAGGAATCGTTGATCATGGTTACTTGACCGGCCTTTTGAAGTAATTAAAGTGTTCCTAATTTTCAGATTAGTTGACAAACTGCGATTATCTGTAAAGTCGGAACTGATGCAAGGATACGCACAGCCGACGAAATTACTTATCTGATATAAACTTAGTGGAAAATTGACTTACAGTAAGTGGGAATTTATTTATAAATAATAATTCGAGGAATCTCCAATTTATATCGCATTGAGGAGTCAATTCTCAGAAATGTGTATGTATATCGCAACGAAACTGGAGAAGAGAGGCCGTTTGAAAAAAAGAGCAACTGACAAAATTATTTACACACAGAAAAAGTTTCTACGCGGCTTTTTTTCTCGATTCCAGGAAACGCAGCCGCGTATATTAAATCGCTTCCGCGTTCCGTATAAATTATACTTTTAGCCCCGTCACGCGATAAAACGAGTACCGCGAAAATTGACGCTAGTCAAACAACTCGGCCCCTCGATGAGCTAGTCGGGAAATGCCGCGGCCGCGGCACATCCGGTTGCGCGTGTTTACCGGCACCGCGGGCAGATATTTAATCCGCGAAGCACTCCAGACGGCGCGGTAACAGCGGCAGCATTTTTCACAGTCTACATCGTTACGCCGTTCTACACACAGCCGGCTGGCTTTTCGTACCGACGTTTTCCAGCGATCGCGCGCGCGCACGGCGCGTCCCGTTGCTCTATTTTTCGAAAACGCGCACCGGCTACGTCTCTAATTTGCCGCGAAGCGTTGTACGTACGCCGTGACACGTGCAAGCTACCCGCGAGCAAATTCGCGCAGACGCTGGGTGTTTTGCTTACTCGCAAAATGTACCTATTAGTTTTGTAGTTCTGTTTTTACGCAATGAATATGTACGTACGATCGTTTTTGTCGATAACCGAGCTTTTCGGAGTTAGAGCAGAATTTGCGGAGAATTTACGTCGGGTAAAGTGAAATTGTAACGAGAGATCAATATAGGAAGATACAGCGAAACAGTCGTTGGTAGGTGAAAATTGGAAGGTATTAATCATTTAAGAAATTTTAACGATTTAGAATGGATGTTGATAAAATTTGCTATTGATTAAATAAAGTGTTAAATCAGTGATGCAAAATTTAAATGGGATTTTTTCGAGCAGTGATAAAATACTACGTACTTACTTTAATCACCGGGTATCGCATTATTGGATACCTGTTAGTCCTATCGCTAATTCCAGACGAAAGTTGCCACTATTTTCTCTCATAAAGTCTACTTCAAATGACATTACATCTATTTTTTATATCTAATGCGCTTCGTAGATCACAAAGTTACCCGCATATACAGGGCGGGACTCCAACTTTCCAGTTAAATCATGGAAATAGCACCTAACCGGCGGAAGAGTTAAACTTCGTTAAGGGAGTTCCGCATAATAAATCGCAGTTAATTAATACGCTATCTAGCGCCGAAATGTAAATTATTTGCCGAACGAATTAGCCATTGTTCCTGAACTTGAAGTCGAGAGAGCGGATTGGATCGATCACATAATGGCCTTATGATTCACCGAGTAAAATAATACCTAATTGCCAGCGCTGTGATAATTAAGTAGAGTTGTATTTCCAGACCCCTTTCATCAAGCAATCATTTCACGCACCCGTCGTTTCATCGAGTTCGATCAAATAATTAGTCCCAATTGGTATCTACGTCTGAATTCCAAATGCGGCATGTATGTAAGTATACCTACCCGTCGGGTTGCCGATAATTGCCGGTACAGTTATAGAACGTGGGCAACCATGATCCATTGTGGAATAAAAATACTTGCAGTGGCGAATTTTTTTCTGCGAGATATTTTAGTTCCAGATATATCCCCACGGGTATACGTTTTTTTTAAAGGATCTATATCATACTACTTTTTTATCCGTCGTTTAGTATCAAAATGTAAAAGGAAACACATTTCTTTTAGCCTAAATGATACTTTTATTAGAGCACATTACTCCCCCAAATTATTTTAAATTCCCTAAATATGAATCAGTAATTATAACTGAAAATCAGTGAATATAAGGCCATCTGAATTTCAGTAACATTATTTACTGCGGATTTTAGTCATCGTCACAGATTCAGATTTAGAAAGTAAAATATTCATGCGATCTCCTAAACACCGCTTCCATGTATGTACTCCTCTTCCATTAAAAAGTCAGTATAATCTTCCCCGCGCTAGTAGGCTACTCGAGCTAGGCACTCAATGCGGATGCGCAAAAACACCACATCGATGTTACATTATTCACAATCGAAATTCAATTTATAATCGAATCGAGAAGATGCGAAATTCATTGTAACTCCTTCAAAAGCTGATATTTTCGATTACTTTTCTCAAAATACTCGGGTGCAATTGTAAATTGTATTCAAAACGTCAACGGACGTAGAAATTTTATTACTTCTCATCTCATCATACGTTTGTACTTACGATTCATGATATAAACTCAATAGCAAGCTTTTAATATAATCGAACGCCTGCATTATATCGCCTCTAAAACCGTCAAGCTTTATCAATATCGCTCCAATCACGGCTCGTCGCAGAGGAAATACACTTGCAATATATAACACGCGGTACGGGTACTCACTCATACGCGCTCGAGCAGTTCTCGTATGTGTGCTATTTTGGTATGGAAACGGGTGGTAATAGACGTTTCATCTATCGTCATACCCCGAAGCGCACAATTATAGGTTTCGTGTGGTGATATATAGGTTTCCGCGAGTATTAATACTACATGTGCATATTCGCGATCGTAAATTCTGCCTGTGAACGAGTCTCTAAAATAATTGATAATTTTTAATTCAATTCAATAGTTTCCAGATAAAACTAAATGACAAGTTCCGTTTAACTGGAGTTCCAAATTAAATTTCAACGCGTATTACATAGTGATTAAAGATTATTTTAGAAATTTTTCAATACCAATAGAATCCGCTATTTTCGGTACACATCCACTGGAATAGATTCGTTTGTTGTATTAATTTGTAAACGAAATTTTAATACGATACTGAAGTTAGTTATACGACTTTTATAATAACTTCAAAACATTATAATTTCCATCTCACATTTTGATAGTTGAACATTCTTAATAAACTTTAATGTAAAAAACTTATTCAACAGATAGTTTTTTAGATTATATTTACTGGATTTGCTATAAACCGTGTGTGGATTGAATTTTATTTTCAAAAGTTATTTAAAAATTGTCCAATGATAGACTTTGTATGACCGCAGATATATCTTCGGTATATATGTTAGGGTTAGAAGCGGAATTGATAGGATGTGTGGTGCGTAAGATACCGCGTGGATTCGTGCTTATTTCTGGCGACGCCAAGGCGCATTACTGACCCTGACTAATAATAGCCACATTTTCACTATTCTGTGAAATTGAATGAGATGATTAGAAAAAAATGTTCGGTTTTACGATTACCCACAGAAAAAAGTACTTTTCTTAAATTTGCAGGATTTTCCGAAACTGAGAGTTAGAAATTTCTTGAATTTTCTCTTGTAACCTGCCGATTTCGAAAATTGATTGAATTCTCTCTATAAATCGTAACAATACATAGCAGAAGAAGCTCTGATTCAGGTTTGACTTCATTTTAAACCGGACCTTACGAAACCTCTGCCCCGACGCGGTCTCTATTACGAAGGACCAGACCCTAATCCAACCTAACCAAACCAAACGAAATCCAACGTCCCTTCAAAGAAGTCTCACAATTCTAACCCCATTCTTTGATGTTGATAAGCATCCACCTAGACCGTTCAGTAGATTGGAGCAATTGGCTTTCCAATTACCACCGAGCAATTCTACGAGTCAATACTTCGTTCCGAAGAATTGTAAAGGTGACGTGACGAAGTGTTTCCCCACCTCCTCCTGCAAAGCTCGTTTGGTCAATTTTCTCATTCCTCCGTTAATATTTGCTTCGTGCGCTGGTATATAAACGCACGGATCCCGGAAACTTTGCGTCTCGAGTAATTCGTGAAATTAAATTAGCCTTTGGAATTTTCTCAATTTTCTTTTTCCATTACACACCTACGTGATATCTTGGGTATAATACGTGTACGTGTATTTGTGCATATCTTACTTTCTCTAGCGTGAGCTTGGTTCAAGATGTAGACACCCGTATCATGGCAACTGGACAAACACGAGCCCGCACTGCGTAATTCTATAAGTAGGTCTCTATATTTGTATACGATTGTTGCAAAAGCCCGTAGCATGTCTGATCTGAATAAGCTTGGCTGATGATACAGCGCTGTAGCTCGTCAACTTAACGACTCATGTATCTGCGACACTTCCAAATCACTGTTACTCAAACAAAAACTTGTTGCGTGATATCAATATCTCACGCGATATTTGCTATATCAACCTGGAAACCGTAATATTGGTTCGACGGAGCGCGCGTGGTACACCGAAACTTTTATTCTACTATATAACATTTTTTATGTCCGCGAGGGTCGTCATAAACTTCCAGTACAGCTTCGTGTGTGGTAACTCCTCGTAAAAGAAATTAATGTCTTCGGTAATCTTTAGTTTATATTTGTTGCGTTGTGAAATTTATTTTTTTTTACGGCTGACTTAAAATCGCGTTACTTATTCAACCCTTCATCCGGCGTGTACGGTACCTCTCTGGCGCGCCCGATGATAAGGAATCGATTAGCCGCGTGTATTGTACGCCGGGAGAAGAAAAAGAAAAGTTTTGGGTTAAATTAAAGGTTTAAGAGAGAGTCAATATTTAAGAAATTATTATGTGTATATAGACGTGGATACTTTATTTTCAGAGTGTGAAACGAAGCGAGGATATATACTACATATAATAGAGCTGAGTTATAATCTTTAGGCCTTGGGAAACGTACGCATTAATTATAGCATCGATTAACTCCAAAGTGTATCGGACGAATATAAAGTTGAGAAGATCGAACTTCGAATGACTTCCCATACGACGCTCCCCGAGGAACGCGAGATATCAAACTTAGCGCACTCTCTCTCTCTCTCTCTCTCTCTCTCTCTCTCTCTGCAGTATGCATCGCTTTGGATATTGCGACTGCGAATTAATAAACCAGAATTCAAGGATATACTCCATCGCAAAGTGCTTTCTTTTCCAAATATCGTAGCAGTAAAACGCAAACGGGAGGTACGTATTTTGGATATTAATTCATTCGATTTCTCGCGAGGGTATTTAGAAAGGGTATGCTAATATAATACAATTTGAAGAGTAAAACAACTGTCGCGTTTTCGAAGCACGAGACGTTATACCGCAAAATCGATTTCTAATCATTCTAATCTCCTCTAATCCATTAATAATAATTTATTAACAATAAATAATATTAAAAAGTGAATAATAATAAAATTAAGAAAAATCTACTAATAAGTCTATACTATTATGATGAGCCATCTAGATCGACGAGAGAACTGTTAAAGTTCCACGTGTCTGAAGTTTCGAACGTTTTCATTTGAACGAAAAACTTCAATTTTAAAAGACATGGCTACTGTGGAAATTATTAATGACTTTACCTATAGATATTTTTACAAACTGATCGACTATCTGAAATAAAGTAATGAATAAACTCAACATTGGCCATGGTCTTTTAACGTCGATATTTTTCGTTCAAACGAACGTTCGGGACTTCAGACACATAAAGTTCCCTCGAAGGATATATGATATGACAAATCGAAACTCTCTCTCTTCGAACGAATTTTCAGGAGAAAAATCGCTCCAGAATAATTTGACATCTCGTCACCGCGACGTCTCAAGCTTCCGACTCGTCGATATTGACTGTCAACGATCACTTTACCTGGATCCAATAGGGCAGGTAGAATCCGGAGCACGCGAGGATCGACGCCACGGTAGACAGAGTCGCCCAAAATACGCACAACACTGTCATCTCATCGGTTTGGACGATCGCCTCGAGGTGCGCACACCACTAGTCGTCCGTGCGAAGGTACGCTTTCTTCTGAGCGGTGCTTCCAAGCCCGATCGTATCTTCATTCGTATCACGTTACGTATCCTGCCCGCATCACTATACGACACTATACGGATCCTTGCATCCTCCTCGAATAGCCACCCCACTCTCTTCGTCTTCCCCGCCCCGCCAAGCGAGAATTCCGTTGCGCGGGCACGCTTGCTGTAATTAAAATTAATTGATCTCACCGACTCCTAATTAAGATGCAAACTTCGAGCGCGCGCTCTCTGCGTGTCTCGCCGGCGAGTCGCGTGACGCATGGGGCCGTGCCGCTCTCTATAACGAGAGTACGCGGCTCGCTCTCATCCAGTCGATGACTCCTCGAAGATCGCGGATCGCCGCCGAGTCTCGACGCGCTTGTCGTTGCAACGGAGAAAGGAGAATCACGTTCATCTGAACGGGGGTGTCACGCGTCAGTCGTCGAAGCACGGCATGTGTTCGTCAAGTTCATTATATCGCTGGTCGAAGGTCGACGATCTTCCTTGTTTCAGCTGATTGTCGATAAACGACTGCTCCTCCCCTCGCACTTAATTTTTATTTAGCTTCTGCCGCTCGGCTCGCGTGTGATTCGCGTAGGATTTCTTCCGTCGAAATTTAAACACTTCACGTCACCGAAAAATTAATCGAGGGCTCTCTCTCTCGCCGCTTCCTTCGTTTCGATAGACGCTCTTATCACACGTGCACCGAGTACGAAGCTCCGACGGCTCCACCGAAAACGACTCTACATCTGCGTCTTGATATTTCCTCGGCTACGCTCGCAGCGATCGCTGCTGGCCGCGCGAGACTATTTCCACTGGAACCAGCGCGCGCGAAGTACACAGTCTCGAGGCGACAACGCGCGTTAATTATAGACGAGAACCGCCTCGTCGGGTGTCGAGTACCCGCGTTCGACGGAGAAACGAGTTCCCGCCGCGGGACAAAGGCTTTTCTCCGGCTCTCGCGCCGCACTACGAGAGAAAGAGAGCGAGAAGGAAAGGAAGGTACGGCGAGACTCGACTGCACTCGCACACCGGATGCGTCCACGAGAGCGCGACTCGCAGCACTGGGTGTCCGTGCGTTTGCCGCCGGTAAAACCGACGAATCCTCGACGGTCGAGTCGTCCCGCGCGACGCCAACGCCACGGAGCGGTGCGAGCGCGTAGACCGCGGCGCGAATAGTGGCGCGTTTATTTCGGTCGACCGTCGTACGGCGGTTTCGGGACCGGCGCGGCGCAGCTCCGGAACGACGGCACAGCAGGAAGCCGCGTGCGACTCCGTGTCGAAACTCCGACTGATCCGTTTTCCGCTTTCCGTTTGCTCCCGCGGCTCGCGAAATCGCGCGCAGTCGACGCATCTGGCAAACACGTATATATATACCGGCGAGAGAGGGACAAATATATGTATAGGTATATGCGTAGGGCGCGCGAGAGAGCTCGTGCTGTTTTGCGTTTGCGCCGTGTGACACCGCCCTCCCCGCTCGCGCTCGAGCCCTTACACCTCGTAGCCGCGCGTCTCTCACCCCTGCGCATCCCTCTGACCACTCGACGAGCGAACCAAAAACCCCGCCGCTGTATAGTTTCCGCCGCGTCTGACACTCGTACGACCTACCTCACGCGTCATCCGCCCTTGGAACTTATAATCGTCGAGTTTATTTAAGCGTTTGCTCGCACTCGCGTTTAGAACTCGGATCGGCGCAGGTTCAACGGGTGTCGATCGGCGCGGACTCTCTTTGGAAAAGACGGGGATACGAGCCTCGATCTCATATTTAAGTACGTTGCTTCACCCGCGTCGATGCATTTGCCGGCTAATTAAAGGATCGTAATAAAAGGGATAATTGAAATTTTCTATCGAATACTGGAAGTTATTTTCTCGGATAAAATGTTCTACTGTTTTTTTTTCAGAAAATTACGTAGATCTAATATTTAATGCAGTGAATAAAAAAATAGAAAATATACGAGTAGAATTAACGCTTCAACTATGAAGAATAACGCGATCTGCGTGATCCTAAAAACAGTATCCAATTAAAAAAAGAACTAAAAATCTCTCATAAGATGTATATTATTTCGCAATAAATAAAGATAACGGCGATGTTGGTTAAAGTTTTAATTGCATCGCCAAAAGTCTGTCGAACATTTTAAGAATGTAAGACTGCGGGATTTGAAAACTCTGAGGATAAGGCATTCGTGAATTTTGAGTAGGTAAATTCCGTTGACAGACTATACATATATTTGCTTTCACACGATCCACCAATCTGTTAGCCGAGAAGTGTTTTTTCGGTCCAGGCTGAAACTGTCGACAGTGTATCCAGAGCGCGTGTCGCCCTTGGAACTTACATAATATAACCGTCGAGTTTATTTAAGCTCCCACTGAGGAACTTGCGTTTGCGTTTGGGCCACCGCTAACCGCGAGTTTGTGGCGGACTCATCGATAGTGGTCGACGTTGAATTTACTCTTGTAAAACTTTACTTATACACCACTTATACAGTTCTCATTAAACAAACATTTAATCGTTACTTGCGTACAAAGTATCTTAACACTTCTATGAGTGTTTCTAAATAAATATAATTTCCGTTTATAAACAAGCTATAAGTAATGAAAATTTTAATTATCCTCGTTGTATATTATCTTTGATCGTACAATTTATGGAAAATAGCTAATTACGAAATTACTGGATGCTTATGATGCGTTTTACAGACGCTTAGGTCTAATTAGGTAGAAGAGAAGTTTTGATGCAGGTCTACGTTACAGTTCCTCAGATCCGTTGGTAAACATTCCATGACGAGTCTCGTTACTACGTTATTATGGGCCGCTGATCCGTTGCAATTGCGAGCGATTAATTAACACAACTCCGTTGAAACTCCATGGAAATAATCTTACTCCGTTAGAGGTATATTTTCGCAACGTTAGCGGAGAGCGCATGTGTGCAACCCTTAGTTCCATGCACACATCTATATTTAACGAACTATTTTCCGCGGGCTCGCGCCTTTGGCGTAAATCGAGTAGCCGAAAATCACGAAGCTTCTGGTTATTGTCTGCGTCTGACAGGTTGTCATGTTGCAGCGTGACGACCATAACATTCCGCGACAGCAATATACGTACCGTTAAAGGATGTGCTTCGTGGTTAACCCCGACCTCCCGCGTTTCCGTCAATCCCCTACCGTTACACGGTTCCACTATGCGTGGCTTTGATATCAGCCGTTACATATTCAATTTTAAATGCGCAGTAATTTCGAATAATTTACAGAAGTGTTATTGAAATTCGTAATAAAGATTGAGTATGAAATTTTAAAAAATATATCCTTCCCGTAAATGAAGCAGCGAGCCGATTCCTTGAGAAGCAGTGGTCGATACATATACGATACCATCTCATTTCTTAGTTTGTCCATTTTTTTTATTGTCCCTTGCGATTTCAATGGACATGATGGACTTTATTGTGACTTTTTGGAGTCCTGAGTGTCTCCCCCCTACAATTTTTAAACTCGTGCCGCGATCGCGTCGCCTCTGTATTATACATGCAGTGCAAATAAATATTCGTTCGCTGAATTCGATGGGATGCTGCATCTTCTAAATCTCTCTCACATGGATCAGTTTTCTGTACTGCTCGAAACGAAATAGAAATATTGTTTTTTGCAACAACAACACGTTCAAAAGAAGCAATAAATATGTTAAGCTACTTTCGGTACATCTCAATTAAGGGACCATATGGTTTGTGACATGGAAAGCGATTAGCAGATGAGCCATTTGCTTTAGTTAGGTTTTGTTAGGCCATCTTTGCAAGCTTAATCACTATATCTAACTTCTTCTTTTACCAGCATTAATTTCTTAGTAACTTCATTATTGGTTTTAATAGTTATCGATGATATTTTACTAATAGCAGTATCGCAAACGCATTGAGCCACAAGATAAATTCACATTCTTCAGAGAATGCTTCCACGTATCAGCTACACTGTTATACATTATTCATTTTCATGCATGAAAAATCACTATATCAAAGATAGGTACATTAACTTTACACAAATTTTCCAACAATTTTCTTCATTTCACACATCAATTCATCGCAGCATCCCACCCACTACACGTAACAACAACTATAGTCAGCGCACATCCACTCGACGTTCGCACACACAACGCCACTCTACATTTACAATAAACTTAATTAACGAACACGAATTATTATCCAAAACTCTCAACCCCGTCGCTTGTATACATGCCCGATGTTCGAGCAATTTTTTGCCTTTGACGCCATTCCCTCCACCACCACGTCCAAGCATCACGTTCATAACATTCAATGGCAGATATACACGCGCAATACACGGTCGGCGCTTGTATGCAGAATCCCGTTCTGTTCGACAAGGCTGCCCTGTACGAGTATTTACCGCAAACTTGCCTAACGAACGCGCATTAACCGAGGCTTTCGACTTTATCGCGTTCGCGGATGGTTAACGCGATCGATCGACGCGAGAGCGTCGACGAGGAAACATCGTCGAAATACCCGCGCTAGTACCAGTGCTATAGAAACGAGCTTCGCGCCTCGATCCGCAATATTACCAAAATGTCTCGCCGCTTCTCTCGCGTTTGCCTCTCGCCGTTCGGCGAACGATCGCGCGCGCGCGAGACGCTTGCCTGCTGGGAAATAAGCGGCGGGGCCGACGCGACGGTCTGATGTTCGTTTCGGGGAAAACCGAACGACACTTTCGCCCGCTGCCTAGCCGCGTATACGTATATACGTACCCGCGCGCCTTGAGTAGGGCGGCGGGTGGCAGCGTGGGTGGCGGGACAATAAACTCTCATTTCGGTTTAAATTCCATCGAGTTTTATTGCGAGGGACGCCGCCGAAATCTCGTTTGGCTAAGCATATTTTTATGTGAACGTCGCAAACATACCGCTTGGCCTGTGCCTCCCTCCCCCTCCCCTCTCCGACCGCCCGTGCCCGCCCTCTTGCCCGTTCTACCGCAGCCTCCCCCGCGCGCCACCCCGCGTAATAATCTGCAGCGACGCGTTTCCATAATCGTAAAACTGATCTCCGCCCCATCATCCCCCATTTCGGTTCTCGGGGCCTCCCCGTTTCGGGCGCAACCCTAAATCGATTACGTCCTCGATTTATTTTTATGGCATTGAGTCTCCGCGTTGTGAATGGGATCCTGTCACGGTCCTCGTGGCCGCGTGTATAGGTACGCGTTGGTCCGTCCGATATAGATATGTACGCGTGCGTATTACACAGGCGTACGGGAATGCACATGTGTACCTACCACTTTGCCGGAGAAATCACTCACGATACTCGCTCACTCGTACCCGCCGCGCGGTTATACGCTTGGCGCGGTTGTTATAACGATAAATTTTCTTAAGGGATGCCGCGTTCGTCGGTCGCCCTCGGCGAAGACCTCGCCGCGAGCTTCGCAGATTATATCTACATTATTAGAGCAATTACATGGGGAGATACGAGAACCGGCGATTTTCTCCACATGATATCTGTTAGATCAATACAATTATGCAAATTTGTGTAACCTATCCTATGGATTCGCACCTTGACGCAGTTCTGGAACGCTTTCAGGGACAATTTCATACAAGTTGATGAATTAAAGTCAATCTATGAATGAGTCTTGGGAGTAACCGGAACGGGTGGGTTGGCTTGCGTGTTTTGAGGACCTAGGGAGCCGGACCATAGGTACAACCATATTGGAGGGGTCCTTAGCGAGAAACCAGACGAAGACGAATCCCCTGATATAGGGCAGCAGCTCTTTCAGTAGTCATGTTAGCAGAGATCAAGGAGATCGGTATGGTAGCATGACACCCCCTCTTAACTGCGATGTGGAAGGCAAAGGGAAACCACCACATTATAATTCCCAGGAATATACCATTCCAAATCTTTAACAAATATGATGGCGTCCTCCGGAGTAAAATATTCCGGAGGTAAAATAGTCCCCCAATCGGATCTCCGGGTGGGGACTACCCCGGGGGATGTCACAAAAACTAAGTGCAATAAAGGGAGGTGCAATAGGCGAAGTGCAATTAGGGAGAACTCAAAGTGCAATTGGGGAAAAACCAAGTCAGGACGGGGAAAACCCGGCATTCTACGGGTCGGAGCATGGAATGTTAGGAGTCTTAGGCAGGCGGGGAAATTAGAAAATCTCAAAGTAGAAATGAATAGATTAGAGTTAGATATAGTAGGAATAAGCGAAATGCGATGGCCAAAGGAAGGAGATTTTTGGAGCGGGGACTACAGAATTATCTATAAGGGATCAGAGACGGGTAACGCAGGAGTAGGATTCGTGATGAACAGGAAGTTAGGACAAAGAGTAGAAAGCTACTTACAGGTCAGCGATAGGATTGTTATGGTAAAAATTAGGTCGAAACCAACAAACACAACAATAATTCAGGTATACATGCCCACTTCGAGCCACGATGACGAGGAAATAGAACAGGTATATAATGACATAGAAGAGACAATAGAATACGTGAAAGGAGACGAAAACTTAATAATAACGGGCGACTGGAATGCGGTAGTAGGGGAAAGGAAGGAAGAACAAATAACAGGAAATTATAGCTTGGGAATTAGGAACGAAAGAGGTTCAAGATTAGTCGAATTCTGCGATAAACATCAATTAGTGATTTCCAATACCTTATTCGAGCACCATAAAAGAAGAGTGTATACCTGGAAAATGCCGGGGGACAATGGTAGATATCAAATAGATTATATATTAGTCAAACAAAGGTTCAGAAACCAGGTAAAAGACTGTAGGAGCTACCCAGGTGCAGATATAGACAGCGATCATAATTTAGTAATGATGAAATGTCAGTTAAAATTTAAAAGACTTAAGAAAAAAAAAACGCCCGCAAAAAGTGGGATATCAGTAAACTCAAGAACGATAAAGTAGAAAAAGAATTCCAGAGTAAAGTTGAGAAACATTTAAATCGTAAGGGGGGGGGATGTAGCCAATAATAGCAAAGCGAGCACAGAAGAAAATTGGAATCATATTAAAACGAGTTTAGAAAATGCAGCAGAAGAAGTACTAGGTATCAAAGAAAATGAGAGTAGAAATCCGTGGATAACGAGAGAAATTTTAGAGTTGATAGAGGAGAGACGAAAGTATAAGTCTAGGGTAGATGAAAACGGACAGAAAATACAAATCCCTGAAATGGGAGATAATTAGAAAATCTAGGAGAGCTAAGGAAGAATGGATAGAAGAAAGATGCGAAGAAGTTGAAAAGAAAATTAAATTAGGTAGGACCGATGCAGCTTTCAGACTAATAAAAAGAAATTTTCAAGAATACAAACCGAAAAGTAGAAATATTAGAAATGAAAACGGAAACATGTTGTTAGAAAACGCAGAAAAGACCGATAGATGGAAAGAATATTTAGAAAAACTATACAATGGAGAAGAACTAAATAACATATTGGAAGAAGAAAATAGCGTAGATGAAAACGAACTCGGGGATCCTATTATTAAGTCGGAATTTGAGATAGCACTTAAGGAATTGAAAAACAATAAAGCACCCGGGATAGATGGAATACAGGCAGAAATTTTAAAGTTTGCAGGGGAAGAAGCGATAAGTAGGCTATTTAAACTTGTGAGTCATATGTACGAAACAGGAAAAATGCCAAAAGATTTCAAGAAAAGTATAATAGTTACCCTTCCAAAAAAAGTAGGCGCGGATAGATGCGAAAATTTTCGTACAATCAGCTTGATACCGCACGCATCAAAAATCTTAACAAAAATTATACAAAGGAGAATGGAACGGAGAGCCGAGGAAGTATTAGCAGAAGACCAGTTCGGATTTAGAAGGAACAGAGGAACGAGGGAAGCGATAATAGCGCTAAGACTAATTGCAGAGAAAACATTAGAAAAAGACGAAACACTATATATAGGATTCATAGACCTAGAGAAAGCATTCGACAATGTTCAGTGGCAAAAAATGTTCGAAATACTGAAAAGAGTAGGAATAAAGTACAGAGAAAGAAGAATCATACATAATTTATATGAAAACCAAGTAGCAGTGATAGGAGTAGAAGAAGAAGTGAGAGAAGCGAAAATTAGAAAAGGAGTACGACAAGGATGCACACTGTCGCCTCTAATCTTTAACTTATACATAGAGGAAGCGATGAACGAATTAAAAGAAAACTCAACTTCAGGCATTAAAATACAAGGGCAAACAGTGAGCATGCTTCGGTTCGCCGACGATATAGCGCTACTAGCATCGAACAAAGAAGAACTAGAAAAGGCGCTTAACGAAATGGAAAACATCCTAATAGAGAACTACAATATGAAAATTAATAAGAAAAAGACAAAAATTCTGGTATGTAGTAAGAAAAAACGTAAGAGTAAAACTAGAATAAATATAGGCGACGAAAGCGTAGAAGAAGTACAGCAGTTTTGCTATCTAGGTAGCCAAATAACGACAGATGGAAAGAGCCTAAAAGACGTCAAACAAAGAATAGCGCAGGGAAAACAGGCTTTTAATCTGAAAAAGAAGCTACTATGCTCAAAAAACGTCAGCCTAGAGAGTAGGAAAAAATTTCTCAAAACATACGTGTGGAGTACAGCTTTGTATGGGTGCGAATCTTGGACGATAGGAATGGTAGAAAGGAAAAAATTAGACAGCTTCGAAATGTGGTGCTATAGAAGAATGCTAAAAGTAAAATGGACCGAGAAAATCACAAATGAAAAAGTCTTGAGGAAAATAGAGGAAAACCGGCGGCTCTGGAAAAATATAAAGAAAAGAAGGGATCAGCTGATAGGCCATATAGTGAGACATGAGGGACTGCTAAGAGACATCTTAGGAGCAGAAACGGGAAAAAAGAGAGAGGTAGGTAGGCCGCGGTTAGACTACATTTCGCAAATCATTAAGGACGTAGGTTGTTCGAAATACAGGGAAATGAAAAGACTAGCGGAGGACAGGAAAAGATGGAGAATGGTATCAAACCAGTCTTAGGACTGATAACTTTATGATGATGATGATGATGTGTAACTTAATGTTACTGATTATTTTATCCCAGCGGACAGTACTGCAGCAAAAGTGGGTTAATTGCAGTAGTGACGACGATTGAGAGCGGCCGGACTGCAATCGATCACCACTACTGTCGGCTGGTCGATGTCGCCTGACTGCAATCGATCACCACTACTGTTGGCCGGTCGATGTCGCCTGACTGCAATCGATCGCCACTACTGTTGGCCGGTCGATGTCGCCTGACTGCAATCGATCGCCACTACTGTTGGCCAGTGAAAGTCGTCAGACTGCAATCAGCCGCCACTACTGCCGGCCGGCCGATGCTGCCTGACTGTAATTAATCGCAACTACTGCCGGCTGTTGAAAGACGCTTGACTGCAACCGGTCGCTACTGCTGTACGGACGCCAGTCCGCTTACCTTCTCCTATATACTCGCTAGAATATCTTATCAATTATTACGTTTATCGTCTATACTTTTCAAATTGTGCACATTACATTATACTTTGGCTAAAAGTAGGATAAACGCCCCTGTCTCTATTTAATTTTGAACGCGACTATCTCGAAACGCAGTGGAGATACGTGGAAATACAGGCAAACCTTTTTCATTGGAATCTTTTTTCGACATCTCTAATCGCCTTCAAGATAATCGAATTTGAACTTGTGTGTGCAACTCAACCGGGACGTTCATCCCGCCTTTACGCTACTATAACCCGCGAGCTCGTGGATACCGTATATCTCTATATACAGGGTGACTGGTACCGCGACGTATTCCTTTTTTTTTTTGAAGAGGTGTTAGTAGAGACAATTTGCAGTCGATTGAACCACAATATGCATACTTAATCCACTTGTTGATAGTTTTCGAGATATTTTAATATTTGCGTTTTCTTAGAAATGGACTATCTTATACTATTAATTTTTTTGTTGTAATTTTTTTTGCCTCTACAGTTAATACACATAGTAGTTCATGTTATGTAACAAAAATTATGTTAAATAGTTTGATATGACAAAAATACAGCGGCTAAAACCTAAAACACAAAAATTAAAATATCTCGAAAACTATCAACAAGTGGATTATGCATATTGTGGTGCAATCGACTGCAAATTGCCTCTACTAACACCTCTTCAAAAAGGAATACGTCGCGGTACCAGTCACCCTGTATATTGTACATATACGTAGTGAGTTTCCACTCGAAGAAATTCATTCTCGGACGCTCAATTACTTTTTTTCGCCAGATGCGCGGAAAAAATACTCGCACAATTAGAGGGACGGGTGTATCTCCGTGTAAGTAAGTCCCCGGAGCAACGGAACCCGATCGATACCGTGGATCCAGAGGAGTAGCGCACCACAGCAATTCGGAAACGATGGCTACCGTGCTCGCCGCGCGTAGGACGAGTCTCAGAACATGAGAATCGGGCAAACGGCGGACAGCGCATGCTAATGAACCGACTCCACGTTGCGCACTTTGTCATCGGCAATTCGATCAAAGTCCGCCGACTAATTACGATCGCGATGCGGGTTTCGGACATGCTCGGCGGCGAGGAGGCTGCCGTCGCGCCGTTTATCTTGTAGGTACTCCCCCGATTTTCAAAATTGAAAGACCCGCACGAACGCCTCCCGAAGGGCGCGCGTTTAACGTTTAATCTTTTCCAAGGGTCTCCTATCTGTATAGCGGAGCCTGCCGTGGAACGACGGAGAGGGAGATAACGTGCGCGCGAAGAGGGAAAAAGAGGAGAGTTGAGAAAGAGAGAGAAAGGAGAGGGGACAAAGAGAGTTCGTTAATGTTCGTCAGGGATACGACCGCGTCGGTAGTAAAAGTTCGGGAGGAAGAGGACGCTCTTCGCGTATTGTGTCGGTGGAGGACAAGGACAAAAGTACCTTTCTTCGTCTCTCCTTAATATCTCCTTCGCATTTTGCCCGACGGGGGAGGAAAGTATTTCCGAATTTCTTGCCTACGAGGAATTCCATTATGCGCGGACGAAGGAGGGGCTGGAGGGGGGAGGGGGGAGGGGGAGGACACGAATCGGAGCCTCGCGTTCTCTGCTTGCAAACGCTTGCGGAGCATGCTTCGCCCTTCTCTGTTTCGGAGAATCGATTTGCACGCGGGGGATGCCTTGCTTATTTTCGATACACTTGCCGGACCGCGCGCGCGCGCGCTCCACTGGTGAACAGAGAGCGGAAGCGACGGCTCGTGTCTTACGTTATTGCCGCGTCCCGTCCGTGTTTACCTTTCACCACGGGGGGATGACGGCCGATCGTTTTCCGTTTACGCGTGGGAACGCGCGTCTCGACGTCGTGCGTCGGTTCCCGTTAGTTCGACGTGCGGCCGTTCGAGATTTGGAATGCTGATTAGCTTTAATGGCAATGGCCGATATGTCGCGTCGCTGCTGTTGGGGCGTTGACGCTTATCCGAAGGGGTGTGTTCTCCTCTAACGAGAGATTGACAGAAGCGCGGAAGGTCGGGGTCTATTCACAAGTGTACAATATTATTCAATTATCTTCCATAAGTGTCGTGCTAAATTGAATTAGTTGATTAGTCACTTATCACAACTTAATTGCTCAAAATCAATACTCGGTGAGAATGCTTCATTGAGTTTTTTGCAAGTATTATATAAAATTGTATAACCTCTGCGCTGTTTATTTAAAAGTCTACTTTGTTTTCCAATCGTACTTGCAATCAACGCTGACTGGTGTTACCTTCAACATGATCCTTTTCAGTCAACTTTTACATACTTTTGTTGACCAGGAAGTGGTAAATTGATAACAAATATGCAGCATTTGTAATATAGGTAATAAATAAGTTTCCAATGAGTAGTAAAAATGATGCAATAAGATGAAGTCAATAGCGAGTGGCAAAAGAACAGAAAAGCAATTTAAAAATATGGTACAATTTTCCAATGAATAGTGTAAAATATAAAAGGAATGTCTACCTATCCCGCAAATATAGGATTCTTTTAACGTACAAGAGATATATTCGCCATAGATAAAAGACGTATGCGTGTTTGAGGTTCGACAGAAAGCTTCGATCCGTCTTGCTTTACGTCGGCTCAATTGACGGTAGACGCGGGAGCAAAAGTTTCGACCGTGATCGAGCCTCTCAGCCGACGACTCCCCGTAAAACCAACTCGAACTAACCATCTCGAGCGCCGACCAAACAGCACCGCGGAGTCGAACTTTAGGGTAGATAAACACAAATGCATCGTACCGCTCGGTTTACCGTCGGACATTCGGTATATGCATAGCAAAACCGCCGGTTTCGATCGAAAGTGAAACACCGAGAAACGAGCCGTTGGAACGATAACGCGAAAATACCGGGGCTATGAATATTTAATGAAATACGAATGTATGCGTACCCCCGCAAGCGGTTCCCATCGACCTCATTTCAGAGTAGCTGCGCAGGAGTCGACGTAACTTCTCCGCGGTTATCTATATGTGTACGTATGGGTATAAGCTCTCTTCGATTTTCCAAATATTCGTTCTCCTCCCTTTTCTCCATTCAATGCATATTCCACTGCCTGCGCCACTTCCGTACGCATACGGCTCGAAGCCGAGAATCGCAGTTACCCAGGTGAAATCCGGTTAATAATACGGATCCTCTTTCCATTACCATTATATTATTCCATCATATTGTACGCCAACGAGTTCCGTTCTGTGTTCGGAGCGATGCAGAGTTTGCGAGTGGTCGAAACTCCACAGCATTGTGCACGCCGCGGGTACGAATTATCGGGATTTTTCTCCCGCGCGTGGCTGCGAGCGCATTGCACCTAGGCGAGTTGCAAAAGATTGAATGTGGAGCAAGGGGAGCGCCGCCGTAGGTAAAATTTGAGAGAAATGTGTAGTAATGTAAAATTGATCGGTATGCGACACTCTTGTAAATGTAAATGTAGGAGAACCTGTCTTTTCTGGGCGCTTCTCATTTCCACGCCTCTACTCCGGTTATTCGATCGGTTACTCGGGAAGAAGAGGCAAAATTGGGACGACACCTATCACATTTATGTATATTTCTACACTCGGTTCTGGTTCCGTGAATTAATAATGTTCAATGTCAAGAGAATACCCATGGATTCTGGGCTGTCCTCCTGCAAGTATACAGAGGAGATAGGTTCTATTATAGGAATTATTTGAGGGGAGGTTGCGCACAAACATGGATGCCTGTACTGTCTTTCGTATTGTTATCCGCAATAGTAATTTTCTGTAGATGATGCAATGAATGCCTAATAGTTGTACGAATATGAAGATAAAAGCTATACGAGTTTTTCAGTTCTTGTATACATTTTCCATTCAGAAGTACGACATATAACTACCGCTTCCGTCTGTTTACAGCGCCGAGCTGCGAAATGCTCTTGGCAGTTGAAATCCGGGCTATAATAAGGATGCTCTCTCTTTCCCTGCCTTACTTGTACCACAATGAGTTTCGCCCTGTATTCGAAGCGCTGCGACGCGGAGTTCGAATGGTCGGAACTCTCCGCAGCGTCGCCCGTTGGACAAGTTAACAGGATTTTTCTGTCGCACGCGCGACTTGCAAATGTATGTACATGAGAGAATTGCAAAAGTTCTGATTGAATTTGCGGAGAAAGAAAATGCGGCTTGGCGTGTACACGTTGGGCGAGTCGGATAGCCTTTGGCGAATTATTCCGACTATGCGCGAGCTATTTCCTGCGGGATATTAGTGGAAATTACCCAACACGTAAAGCCACTCTCAATCTGTTGGTGTAACGATCCAATGTGGTGCCAACGTTGACCAATAGTCGACTGAGTGGTCACGCTATCGGTATTCGGCAAACATTGCCAATTGGCCGATATATCAATGGTGTGGTCGCAGCACTTTGTAGTATATCGGCCTATTGCTTTCCCCGTCATTGCATGTTGCTCCAGTATTACTTGTATGCTTAGAGTGAGTATGGACGAGTATTTAGTGTGGTCAGAGGAGATACAGAGAGCCTGTTAGAAAAAGAACGGAGAAGAGAAAGACGAGTTACAAGCGTTTCAGAAAAATTTTGAATAAGTGGTATATTGAGCATGCATTTCTCAATATAACAAATATTTTACGTGTTAATGAACACAAGTGTAAAAAATGGACTGGTGGAAAAATTGAGTTGATTGAAAAAGAAATTATTCGAAAATATTTGAAAGAAATGTTTAATTAAATTAAACATCTAATCAGTTGAGAGATATCCATTACCTAAGTTAATAAATATCGTTCAACATTTTGCCAAAATTTGAGTTTCTGGAACTAATCACTCGACCACCCTGTCCTTTCATATTTCTTTGTGAAAAGCATAGTTATTAGTTCCATATTTCAAAGGAAATGTAATTATTATTATGTTTTCTCTACAATCTTGTTATTTATTTGTTTAGAAAATTTCATATTTATTCGACGGCGGTTGGAATGACTTCTATATCAAAGTTCTAATGATGTTTTGTTTCGTCCGAACGTTACCACGTTCCACACATCAACGCACACGCTCCAACGGTTACGTTGTACTTCGGTAGGTGCAACGGACTGGCTTACCACAAAAATTCCTATCGGAAATCCGGCCGAGCGCTCGAACGCAACTTCCGATAGAAATCGATGGTTAATTCGAAGAGAGCGAGAGAGAGTTCATATATCCGCTTTCTCCCGGACTCCATCATTTCCGTCGTCATCCAGCAACCCTCCGCATCGCTACCCTCGTCCCTCGTTAAGCTGACTTTAAATATTTCATTGTCAATTTCACGATTTTATATTTTTCCCCACAGCCCCAACTGCTGAAACGAGAATGGAATATTCAGGAGGCGAGCCGATTTGGTCTCACGCATCAACGGTTAAAACTCGGCCGGGGGTGGGAGTGGGTACGGCGTCTTACGCTCCTCGCTATTCCCCCGTCGTTGTGCGACAGCCGTCTAATTCGCGAAACATTCCCCCCTCTATATACACAACACAATTAGGTAAATTTAACTTTCTTATTTCTTACTGCTTGGAAGAAAGAGGGGAAGCCTTGTCAGGGGATATACACATGTATAGTGCGAATATACAGTATAATTCTTCTTAGGGTCTGTAATGATGGATTCTGTTAGAACAATATTTTGAAATTGCATAAAATTCTAATTATTGCAACACTAATACGTGAGTAAGAGGAGTCCAGAAAGGTGATCATAAAGCGATACTTGTACTTATGGGACTCCTAAGCGTAACACGAGAGTTTAATCTACAGCAAGTGATATGAAGTAGCTATATAATAATAGGAAAATCTCTTTGTCATTTTACTGCATCGTAGCGGTAAAAGTATCAACAGGATTCTAAAGCAGGTTACGTCGTATGGACAATATCATCCCCTACTGAGGCTCCTTCTTTAGCCCCCTTAATGATCGCGGTGACACAATTTGATGAAAAACAACTCTAATTACTGGGGCAGGAATGTCTTTAAAAGTTGAAGTCTTCAACTGTATGCCTCTAACAAATGGTACAACTATAATGGTCGGCGAAATATATATCGATCAACCCGAATGTTGGTCAATACTTGTTCCGTCGACTACTGCAGTTTCGCCGTTTATACAAGTTTGCGAATTTTCACATTTCTAACCAAGTCCATAGTTTTCTCCCTCCGGACAATAAAAGTCTCGTACGTCGCCCATAAAATTCACTTAGACTTTCAATTTACCTTAATAACCATTACATAAGTAAGCAGCGTTCTCTAAACGAAGAAGTTTTTAATATCTCAAATAACTTCGCAACGAGCGAAGCAAAATAATCCACAGACGACGTTAATAAAGGAGATTCAACTGTATACATTTTACTCTCTTTTTACGTACTTCTATCTACCAGCGAGTGGTTTATATCTATATCTACCCAGGCGTAAGTACCCATGGATGAGAGCATGGGTTACGTGTTTAAAAGGTAGATTCCAGGCACGCTTTCGAACCCGCCGGTTATTTCCCCGGTAAAATCACAAAAATCCTTTTGCAGACGTGAGGTCGCATACGCAATGTCACTCTTGGCTCCACCGATCCAACCCCGTCCTTCTCTCTCCCATCACCACACGCGTCGGTCTTTTCTCTCGCTCGCCGCTTTCCCCTTACGCGCACGCACGCACACCGTCCCATAAAATCTCTATGAAACTTTCGGCACCCCGGATCGGGCAAAAACGCGGGGAACGATGAGCACAGAGGTATACACCTCGGCGAACTCCGAATTTCGCCAGTCAATTGACATCCGACATCCGGGTGAAAAGCGTTCGACTCCTTCCAAATCTCGGAACGGGGATCTTCCCTTGGATCGAAAGTTCGTATAGGTAGGTATACTTCTCACCCGTATGATGGGTACAATGGAAATATCGAAAGAGTCGGACCAATGATATCGCGACAGTTCTTGCCCCTTATCTCGTCGACGACAATGAGGAGGAAGCCCGGAGATTGGACTTCGTCTTGCGAACACGGAGAGGGAATTTTTTTTTGATTTAGCTTGCGGAGGAAAAGGCGATCGTCCAGGCATTCTTATATACTATAAAGCGAAAAATACGCTCGCGACAAAGCACGCGTACCTATACACACGCGCGCGCGGAAAATATTTGAGCACGCTTTTCCCGTACAGATACACGTACAACGGTTCCCTTACTCCGTCGCCCTGCTCTTTTCCGCTCCCGATTATGTTTCCTTTGGTTAGGCGGTCTCGCAATCGATACTTCAAAGAGCAACCGAACCGTGTCCCCCGGCCGTCGAGGGAAAAAAATAGGAAAGAAATGAATTATGCGCGGAATCGAAAATGCTGGTCACGACGGGAACTCAAGGGTATTGTCCTGTCGTCTCCTCCCCCTACCTCTTCCTCTTCTCCCTCCCACTCTTTCCCCGTTCCACTTTCTTGCTTTCAACGCCCGACGGAACAGGGGCTGCGGGAGGAGACGGAGAGACAGAGACCGGGAGATAGAAGGAGGGAGAGGGAAAAAGGAAAACGGGAAGAAGGGAAGGGGAGAGCTTATGATTTGTAGCCGAGGGACGCGGTATTACGGTGTCTCTTCCTGATGGATGGCCTCTCTTACGCTCCTTTTCTGCAAAACGGCGAGAGGTCACACGACGAGAACTTGAACTGCGATTGCTTCCGAATCGTCCCTCTATATAATGCACACTTATTGCAGGAATAACATACCCGATCCGGAAATAACGCGTCTGCTGTAACTGCGCGCCGTATCGCGTGGGAAATTGTTTGTAAATAATAAAGGGCTGCATCGCGCGTAGCGGTGCTATTTCGAGTGCAGTGCGTCGTATGCGCGGTATACGTGCAGCCGGCGGTACCTCGCCTCGACTCGTCGAGGAAGGAGTGGGGGAAACCGACCGTTCGACGGTCGGGCGGAATCAGGCGCGCGCCGGTAGGACGTCCAAAGTATAGTAATAAGGCGCGCGCGACGGTCGGCGACGGTCGGCGAGACCTACCGCGCGCGATCCAAATTTTCAATTCTTTCTCTTTCGCTCCGGGCGTAACTCGTCAAACTTTGCTGCTCCCCTCTAACCTAATTGGCTCGACTTTCAAATAGCGTGTCATGGTTGCCGGATTCGACCAACGAGATGATAACTCAGAGGACCAACAGTGTTAACGCCCTCTAGATCGGCTTGATGAATACGCATCCCCATTGTCAGCAAAGGAAAAGTGCCCTCGGGTGGTACAATAGTGACGGATCCGCCTTATTTTCGAGCTCGTCGAGTTCTTCGTCGTAACGCGGGGAGGGAAATCCGCGAAGGGGGAAGACGTTTAATGCTAGCCATCGATAATGTCATCCGCCGCGCCGAGCTGTCGGCTGGGAAGGAACTCGCTTGGGATGAGCGGTTCCGCGTGGAGTTAAGGAGTGACGTCGCTACGGGTGAGAAGTAGGTATAGCGGAGCGCGGCGCGGCGGGAGCCGAACTAATAGCAGTCAAACGATTAAAACTAACGATCCCGTTGCGTCCCGGGTTCATCCCCACTCGCCCTCAACGAGGATTAACTGCCGGATAACGGCTGATCCATCCAAATGAAAATATAGAGACGTCCGACGCCTTTCGATCCCATTCTCGGGGCGCGCGCGCCACCTTGGAATCACCTTTGCGGCTTTTCGACCGGCGCGCGTTGCGTGTTCCCGCGCGTCCTCCCACCCTCGTGTTATACACCCTTCACCCAAAGTAGGCCCGTTAAAGAAAGAAACACGGGCCGACGAACGAGCCGGTTTTTCCCCCTGCGTACGCTGAGAAAGTGCTTTGTCACTTTCTCCAGTGCCTTCTCTCACCGAGATGCGAGGTGCGTTCGATCGAATTACCGTGCGGACGCGAACGAGGGTCCGCAGGTTGCGCGACCGTCGAGTGGTGCTACTTCCGGGGTAGAATTTCATCCAATGAAAACGGCGCGAGCGTTCGAGCGCGTACCGATCGATGGTGCATCAATAGAGGGTGGAGGAACAGAGGGGGGAGGGATATTAAAAAAAAGAAAGCGCCGCAGGACGCGAAGCGTCTCTAATTGCCGGGAATGAAAATTAAATCTGGATCAGAGTGTAATAAGAGACGCGCGCCGGGGAAGTCGCGCGCTCCTCCCTCCCTCTCGCCACCCTTATTTCGACTCGAGCACCTAAAGCGCGTCATACGATTCCGTACGGTTTTCGTTGTATCCGTATACCTGCACCGGAAATTTAATCATAATTCCGAGAGAGAGAGAGAGGGGGAGAGAGAGAGAGAGAGAGAGAGAGAGAGAGAGAGAGAGAGAGAAGTAGGAATTTCACTGGGTAATATCGCGCGGGAGTGCGGGTAGGTAAGGAGTTGCGCCAGAGGGTTACGTAGGGTAATGTACCCAAGGTAAGGGAATCTTAATCTCGTTGGAACGACGGAGCGGTGGCGGTGGCGGCCACCTCGCAGATTTTCCACCTGGCACTCGCAGCCCTGGGGTGTAATTTCAGTAATTTAATTCTTCGGCTTAATAGGGGGACCCTGGCGCGCGAGGCGGGCGGGGGAGGGACGTAGGGGCGAGGAAAAAAAACGTATCTAGATACTGGCGGGATTGGGCTGGTAAGGAGTTAAAGCGGACCTCTTTACTGTGTGGAATCCGTATATCTGTATAACGCGCCCACGCGCGGTTGGGCAATGGGGATCGCTATCAACGGATCCTTCAACGCAATTTGCTGATAGGTACGGGCGTAGTATCGACGTCCGTTCGTTAGGCGAGTCAAGGAGAGTGTGTTTATTGGAGTGGTTTGTTGGTCTCGAAGATTCTCGGAAGAGGAGAGAAAGAAACAGCTAGTTATTTGTACATATGAAAGGACATGTTCTGACTGACTAACTGACTGACTGATTCATCAATGTCGAGTCGAAACCACTGAAGCTATAATTATAATATATGGAATTTGTACAGTAGGTTTCTTTTGTGACTTAAGCATCCACTAAGAAGGGATTTTATGAAATTCTTCCCCTAAGGTGATAAAGTAGGGGATGTAAGTTGTATGAAAATCCGTCATTTTTGGAATTTGATCCATAAACATTAGTATTTGACCTTTCGGTTAGAAATTAAGAAAGACGTGTTTCAGGATTTTTTATTTATCCCTTAAGGAGGTCAAATAGGGGATTAAAATTTCTTTGAAAATTCCGTTATTTTTATAGTTGAAACCATGAAAATTGGTATTTAGCCTTTTGGTTGAAAATTAAGAATGACGTGTTTTAAAATCGAAAATCGTCCCCTAGAGGGTAAAATAGGGGATGAAAGTTTATGTGGAATTTCCGTCATTTCTGAGGTTAAAATCGGTGGTGGAATTTTTCAAACCATTCATTAGTCAGCAAACAATTTCTATTTCTATTTATTTCGAGATCCACGCGGACGAAGTCGCAGGCGGAAAGCTAATCGATTATAATATTCTACGGATGTCACCATAGGACTTTAAGAGCGTATCAATTTTTAAGGTGGTTCCATGATGAAAAGCAAAAATATTTTCCAATCACTGTACCAAAATCGGGATAGTATCTTGTACTTTTGCTTTCGACAGAAGAAAAAAATATCAAATAAACGCGGAAAAAATTGTCGTGTTATTTACTAACTTTTAAAAGTACCTCATCCGAGGTATGTTTTCTCTCATATTGACGTATAGTACGATTATCAAGATAAATAGCACGAACGTGTCAATCATGGCTTAGTACCAAATCGCGGATTACCACGTCCGCCCCAATAATGCTACTCATCTCTCAACATAGATAAAACCCGATCCCCATCGAAATAACATATTTTTAGATGAACTTTATTAAATCGACCATTAAATTTTACTGCCATTCAGTACATTTCACCGTCACGTATTAGTAGCTATACGTTTTACTATTCGGCTAATAGATCCATTTCATCAAAAGACATCCGTACAGGGCCGATGAGAAAGGGAGGCGAGTCACAATCGTTTCCATTAACACAAAGCTCATTCCCAGTACTGCCGACGTAATAAGAAAGAAGACGAAGAAGTTTCCATTAAAGATTTAACGACGCGCATCTCGCTCGCGGCAGAGACGCCAAGTTACAGTCTATAAACTACCGGTGGAAGGGGCGGTGGAATCGGTTCGGGAAACGTGACGTCGCCTGCGTGACCGCGCGAGCGCGCGTGGAATCGATCACACGGCAGCGCTACATTAGAAACGTATTCCGACCGCTATCGCATGCGGCGAATCTCTTTGATGCCACGAGGTTGCGCGGTAATACCGGCCACCGAGAGAAGAGGACGATGGGGCGGTTAACGGTTTGGTAGAACCAGACCAAACCTTTGGGCGCCGACCAGATATTATACGGTACGGCGTTACATCGACTGCGCGTGTTGGTAAACACGTATACGCGCGATATACGTGAGTTACACCGATAGCTAGCCATTGTATCACGTACCATCCGTTAGAGGGATCGACTCTCCTCGATCGCCGTAACGCTTACCGAAACGGTCAATCCGATATTATCTTGAATCATCCTTAACGAGTCGCCGTATCCAGCACGGCGATAACCGTATCAAGATATTCGGTAGTTCGTTCGTTGGTCACGTACGTTTTCTCGTCGCTCGCAGCGACAGCCCCGAGACCGGAATGGCGATCGAATCTCGTTCCTTTTTATCGGGCATGCATTATTTATGCGAGCGGGAATGGAACTTTCGTTCGGTTCGCTCTCTATCTTAATCGCGCGCTGTCGTCCAATTAAGGAGCGATCCACGCGGAAATATCGTTTGAATTCCGTCGGCTTCCGAAATCGCGCGCGTGGATCGGTCCTATCTGCGTGAGTGGAAGGATTGGAGGCTGTATCCGGAGGTTGTATCGATAGCACGTGGTCAATTGCAGTGATACCGATTCTCGGGTGTAATTGGAATGTTTCGTTTCGCGTTGTTAGGTGTGCTGTTTCGAAATTGGAGCGCGAAAAGATTTTGCTCTATTTTTTGTTTGATCAATATTGGCTCCGTACATAACAACCTCAACTATTCCTAATAATTATGTGCGGTCATATATACTGGAGGGAAAAAATTGGTTGAATCGATTTATTTTGTTTGAATTATTTCAAGCAATTATATATTTTCTCAATTCAGATAATTGTGTTCAGTCAATTATCCGTTCATTCACTATTAATATGTTATACATATATTTAATTTAATTTAAACCAACTAATTTTTTCAACAAAATTGTTTTCTCAATGTACATACGTACGGACACGAAGTTTTGCTGGACGATGCAAATGACACTGACAGGACTTCATGTATGCTCTCATACATAATCAGGAAGAGTGATATATTTTTCATTCACTGAGCCAATCGGATAACGGAATGCGCATAAGACGATACGCGTGGAAATGTCACACGGGACGCTTAAGTTTCATTGGCATCCGCAATTAGAGCTACGATTAGTACTACACATACGCATACGTATACACGTATGTTCGAGGTATTCCAATAACCTATATCTGGCGTCCCCATCAACATAATGCCAGTGGTGCTTCTCTTGAGGGTAGCTTTCGCTTTCATCCAAATATACATAAGTTTGAGGCCAATTCGCTTGACCTTGCGATATATTGGACGGTCAAGGTAACTAAAGTCTGCTAAAGTATACGAAAAGTCTAAATAATATAAACACTTAAATTGAACCTGTGTAAATTCAGGAGCAGCACATTTATCCATACTCGCAGTTTATATCGGTGTGACGTCAATGGTCCTCCTTGGGATTAGCTTCCATTTCTCCGAGCGAGCGGCACTATAAACTCTTCCCTATCTTGCTCTCGTCGCAATTGTCCAATTAAGGAGCGATCCTTGGGGAAATGTCACGCGGGGCGTTTGAATTCTCCGCACCATTGGGAATCTGAGCGCGCGAATGTTGGGTACCTACTAATAACCCGGCATATCCGGTCGCCATCGGCGCACAGCCTGCAGCGGTTCTCCTCAGGGTAGCCCGCAATCCTCGGAGAATTACGTAGCTATACCCGAAGAAAAATACCGCAGCACGATTTCCCGCGAGATTTTTCTTCGCGTATAGATATGAAGAGTTGTATCACTTTTTTTATCTCCTACATTTTACCCTCGCGAGAAAAACAGGCCTGACTCGACATTTACGCTGTATACGTAATGCGTCCTTGAATATGACCGCTTTGACATCGCGGGAGGATTGAACGGAGCGGAAAAAACGTCAGCGTTTGCGGCGCACAAAGCAAAAGCGACGAAGAGGCGCGGGAAGCGATCGATCGCTGATAATAATTGCAAATTTTTCTTTCGCTTGAAATCACCCGCCGCCTCTCGCCATACGCAAACGCTGTGGAGCTCTCTGCTGCGTCCGGTGCAATGTTGTACAGTGTAAACGATGCACAGTTAAAAATATTTGTCTCCAACTTGAGGAAAATACCGAAATTATTATTAAACATAAATGTGTATCGCGAATGACGTATAATTTTTTCTCGTAATTCAGAAAAGTATCGCGTGGATAATGTATTTCTATAAGGTTTGCTTCAAAATTAAGAAATTGCCAAAATATTACGAAATTATTGCTTGGAATTAAGGTAAATAAGCGTCCTTTAGAATTAAGAGTATAATTTCGTAAATTTAAGGTACACCCATGTATATAATCGTGTCTGAAAATTAATAAAACTTTTAACAGTACAGTACAATTTATGTACATCCAAAATGTATAGCACATTTTGTGATCGCCAGTTGTACACGTAATCTCCGGGAGTAGCATCCCTTTTCGAGCGCTCCAATCGGAGCCGTTGATTCCTCCGTCTCCCCGACTCTGCTGACGCGGGAAATCTAAGCCGACAGCCTCGCCTCTTCGAATATCAAACGTTAAAGCTCCCGAATATCTATAGGCGATCGCTTCCGCGGCTTATTTTCACTACCCCGCCAATCTCAACATCTCGCGCGTAACCGGGACAAATAGCGGACGTGAATGTATTTTTTTTGCTAACTCGTCCCCATTCCATATCCGCATTCCCCCCCTCTTTCTCTCTCGATCGCACTTTGCAAATAAACAACGGCGTCCGACAAATTAAACCGGAGATGAACGACGTTCGCGCGCCCCGCGTATCACTTCCCACGATCGGTCCACTATATCAGCGGCGATGTTTATTTCTCGAACGCTCCGAGCCGGTAGCAACATATTAAAGTAGGAAAAAAAAGAATCGATTCGAATCAGACCCGGTTATATAACCGCATATCCCTCGAAATTCTCCCCCACCCGCTGCTTCGACCGTGCACCGACGATATCCACGTTCTCCCGCGTAATATCCGTTATTTATGGACAGCAATTCCTCTCGGCGCATGAAAATAAATAATCCAAATCCGTCGTCTCCCTTCCGCTTCCTCGCTTCTTGCTCGTTTTCCGCGAGGATGCGACACGGCGATGCAGAGTAATATAATATCTATACAGCCGCCCTCCTGATCTCCCCGCGGGAAGGATATACCTTTCTAGGGTTTTAGGATTTTTGAAATTGAGTCGGATAAGTCGTCTACGTTGGAAAATGAAAGATTAAGATTAAGTATGACCGAAGAATATTTCCGAACAAAGCTTGAAATAGAAGAAGCAAAGGTGGGGGTTAGATAACAGATGGCTACGTGCATGTGTACGTTATATTATTCGTTAATTTGAGAAATTTCGAAACGTGTATAGAAACATTTGTATCGTGTTGCTGTAGTATGTGAGTACACCTGTAGCATGTGCTGCGGAGATAATACTTCGACGATGGTAGGCGGATGCGGAAGGAAGGTGCTCGATCGGGGGTATGAGAGATGGGGAGGTTAACAACGTGATCACGGTTCAAGCACTCCCGAAGGATCGTCGCGTCAGCCGGTGATACTGCCCTCTTTCGTTGCCTCCTTGCGTCGGGCGCAAATGGACGGTGGATGCTCCCCATCCGCTTGCTCTGTGTATGTACCGTGACATTACTTTATAAAAAAAATTCCTCGAAACGAATTAGACGTAGGAAAGAAATCAGATGGGATAAAAAATATTCCGGTTCTTTTGAGTATTCTCTTAAATTATATCGAATTCATTTGAAATTGATTTTCGCAAGTTTTAATTCCTTTTGATCTTGCTTTTTTCACGAGATGTACGTATATAAGTGTATCTTTACATAATAAAAAAAAAGTCGTAATATGAAGCTATCGTTATTAACCAGTTTTATTATTGCATTATAATAATGAAAATATTAATTGCACCGGATGTGATACATAGGCATTCATATACTGATCTAGTCGCGATAAAAATTAATATGCCTTTTTTTACGGTAACACATGTACCGGTACTACATGTACACAGAGTACCTATATGCTTTTGCGAGGGTCCACAGTCAGTAATCTGCAGTCCCAGGGCGATAATAATGCGATGGTAGAGTTTAATGTCGTTTCCCTTACTTTTTTTATTTCTCGCCGCACTTAAAAATAATGCCACGTAATCAGTTGCCTCGTATTCGACCGTCTCGAAATATATATACGATACGAGCGTGAAAATAAAAGCACCCGGGGTGAGCGGGAGCAGGATTGTTCCATCCCCAAAGTGAAAACCACCACGAAAACCTTTTCACGCCTTTGTGCCGCGATAAATGTGAAAGAGAATCGGAACCGTGTAACTGATTGATTACAGCACAGGAAATTTTACGAAGTGAGAGTTTAAATACATATATATGTATATATGTACATCCTAGCAACATCTACCCTGATATTCCAGTACGATCCAGGGATCGTCTCGTGGGACGATCAAAGGCTGTAACTAGGTGATCCTTGGGATATCCCAATGGGATTACAAGTTTCTCAAAACTACGCCCTGGGACTTGATCAGCCGGAATGTATGTACTTTAAGGCTTTTCCGAAGATTTGATATTCATAATGATAGTACGATACACAGTAGTTATTGGTATTTAATCAAACTATCGAGAAAATAAGTATCAGGCTTATAAAGTTTTTTTGAAAAAAAAATGAAGTAGAAAACGCCTCAAAGTGCGATTTTTATGATTTCGACCTGAACTTTTTTCAAAAACGTAACGTGCTAAAGCAAAATGAAAAACATTTTAATCAATAACTCAAGATCTTCGTAACCCATGTTATTTTAATTCTGATGATTACTTTTGCTGACCGATATTATCTTTTTATTATTCCTCCATTTCTCCTTCGTATACACAGTAAGCACCCTTTTTGAAAATTCCCACAACGACGCCGATAATAAAGTTGGATACGCTGCGGTTTCATCCGTTATACCAATTTGTATAACCAATCAGTTCCTGTAACGATCCATTTATTGTACATCGAATGCCGATGAGCGGGTGAAACTTTCAATCGATAACTGATCCAAGTAATTATCGGCGTTTATATGGGAAATGGAAAATATTTGCTCGTCGAGTAGCTAATCAAATGAAGAGGATAAATCAAATAATATTATTACGAAGGAAGCCCATGGTTAAATTGGAAAAAAATACCGAAAATATAATTACTCCAAATCGTACAAAATTGATTGCCAGCATTTACAATATTTCTCTTCTCCTGCACTCTTTGAATATTGAAGTCGAAAATTATATATTTGAGAGAGAAAACTTTTTTAAAAAATCGAAACTCGATTAACGAAAATAATACTTTCGTTTTTCTTGGGGCATCAAACTCAGAGTTTTCAATTTTTGTATGTTGCATATGCTGCGAGGTCATTTAATGTTCTTACCCGAGGAGTTATCGCGCTTAAAAGTGACTGGACTAAACTTTCCAAATGGATACAGTAACGGCAGCAACTGCGCACTACTATTGCAGCTATATCTGGTGGGGTTTCAGAGAGTTCGCGCCGTTTCCGTGCAATCTCCAACTGCGAATGGAATGCAATATAACGCGCGAAGTACCGCATTTACCCCCTTCGTTTGAGACTCTAGGCGGGAGTTTAAGCCGAGCAGCTGTTGTCGCACGGAGAAACGGAGGCGCAACGGGGAGACGTCGGGCTCTACTTCTCGCAATCGATGACAGAGCGCTGACTGGCGCAAGTCAACACGACCGCAAGCACAGGGCGATGTGGTGTCGAAGTGAATTCAAATTCGCGCGTGGAAACTTCAGGGGTGATTATTCGCAACGTATCGAAAATATACACCGTTGAGAATAGGATAAGTAGGTATATATAGTTTTATAAACATATGTATGGGTATCTCGGATAGCGATAATAAATACTTACGCGATTGCGATGCAGCGATTCGAAGTCGAGTCAAGGTAAAAATATGAAGCGTGGAAAAATAATCAAAGATCCCGACGCATTTATATCTTTGTCACAACTAGGTGTAACGAAAAGCAAGCGGTGTGGTTAATGGCCCAGTTGCGAACACTTGATGACCCTCGTCAAAAATGCTTGTTTGTTACTGGCAATAATTAATGTTCGTTCGGAGTCCAGCTGGGGTAGCTTTTTTACGATGCCGGCCATCCGTAGCCGACCTTTCCCTCCCTTTTCAAATATTTATCAAATTTTCACTTCGCCCTCGGACGGGTGTACGAAATGTGTTTATACTAAATTCTCGTTGAAATATTGCATCGACGATTAACCGATTTATTGGCTAAATATAGATCGTTCCATTTTCAGCCAGAAGAGGACAAAATTAATCGCTCTCTGTGCTACGATAGTAAAGAGCCGCCCTGTATATCACGAAAGCTCGTCAAACTCGACAAAGACGTAAAGCAATACCATAGAGTGCCTCTTGACGGCTAACGGCACAGTTGCTATTAGGCATCTCATCTTCGACCGTACAATTCCGACGAACGCGACCGCAGCCACAGGTAGTTCATCTATCACTTGAGAAAGACTAATTGCATTTTCAGATAAGCAAATTGTAGGGGCATGGGTGGGAACGCGCGAGTACTAACGTTCAAAATGAAGAGTCTGAAGGAGATAACCTAATTTCATCGACGTCCTTCAGCGACTAATTGTTGGTTATACACGTATACAGGGCATTCCGTAGCAACTCGACCATCGTCTGACACTCGCTAACGCGAATTTAGCTTTTCATTTTCTTTCGTATTATTTTCTTCCATTTCTTTTCCAGCGTACCCCTACAAGTTTGCAATATTGCAAAATTTATATTAATCTGGAAATGTTGAAAAAATTCGTGCGCAATACGAAATGAGCTTACAAATCGTAATGATTAAAATGAGATATCGATATTGAATTTCCCACGTGCTCAATCATTTCGAAGAAACCTATCCTACATGCGACGATATGTACATTAGACTCTAGGCTGTAATTACAAAAGGCGTTTGGCATAAAGATTAAAATGCATAGGTGGCCAATAGTGCGTATTCCATGATCTTTCGCGGTATATTCTCATGCACATCTTCCTCACTATGGACCCGTGCAATTTGGTAATATTCTACCGCCTACAGTAGCGGTTCGAAGGGCTAAGAACCACAAAGCAATCATAAAGTGCCACTCGACGCCAGACGGAGCAATTGTCTATTCGGTTTTCATATAGCACACGACACAGGAGGGAAATTAATGGAAGTGACAGTGCAATGCACACGTGTATAGCCGAGCTTATTGCCTTGCAGTTCGCCAACTCCTTCTTCCTACAGTAGAATAATTCAATTCGTTATACCGTGCAAATTCTCTTCATTGCACGCCAAGCGCAGATTCGTTCTGCCGCGGAGAACGAAATTACGTCCAGAACGAGAAAGGCGCTAATGAGAGATTCACGCGGCAGTCGCATCAAATATCCCCTTCTCAATCTGACATTTCCCAATTAAACTCGTCTTAATTTTTTTGGCCTCGTAACTCTTCAGTCTTCCAACTCTCTTTTACTTTCTTAATGACGAACGAACCGGAAAATTTTACGGAATACTTGGGAACACTATTTTCAGGGGAACGTTTTAACTGTTAATTTGAGATAAACTGCAAGAAACGTTTGCGTTAAACTTAATATAATTATATATAAAGTTTCTGTCTAATACTTGATTATGTAAATTAATATGCTCTTTCATGAAATGTATATATATTCAATGTAATATAATTGCATACAAAGTTCGACAAATATTTAATACAAGTTTTACAAGGGAGTATATTAAATTTCATAATTATGTGTAAAAGCTTTGTATATAATTAAATTAATAATACAAACTTTCCTTATGGTGTGCTTCATAAAGTTGAGTTAAGTATATTACGTATATTACTATCTGATTGTATAATAAAAATGTAACTCATTTAAAATATACGTATATCACATTCCAAAGATACGTCGATCTACATTTTTTATACGGAAGATAGCACAAATTGAAGCATTTTAATCTAAGTACCATTACGGCGCCACAACGTCATTAAGATTTGATTACAATTAGAGTCATTTGCGACGTATATTAGAGAGATTCGTCGTACTGGAGAACTAAACTACGACTATACAAAGGGAAGTGCTCTAACGAGAGGAAACGTATTTTACTCTCGCATCAGGTATATTCACCCTGGCACCACCCAATTAAACATTTTCGCTCTCTTCTCCACTCTCATGTTTTCTCGATTATCCAACTTACACAATAAATTGAAATTAATCAAACAATCTCACATAACTTTAACAAAAACATTATCTTTATCGCCATTTTTTCTTCAATTCATCCAATAATCAGGTATGATGAATCAGTAAAACCTTTGACACTTGAACGGCCTGTTCCAGGATTGTTCGTTGCAAAGCTCTCCTTAAACAAATGCACGACGTAATTATTTCCTTACTCCATACGTAAGCACACATGGACAACGTTCCCTTTATTCCACGTGTGGGTTCCGTCGAAGTTTCAGCTTCGCGAGTCTTCACGAGCAATTACTCATTGTGTATATAAACACGGGCGTCGTTGGCATGCCGTCGCGACGAGTTAATTTGGTATGGGTTTGCGGCAAACGGTGAGCACGTATGGTGCGGCGTGACGGTGGGTGCAACCGCCATGATCGGCGGACCATCGCGGTATTTCAGTATCGGACCGGCTCGCGGCTCGGTCATCCGTGCCAGTCGAGGCTGTATCGCGAAGCGGTGGAAGGCCTCGCGCTCCGACGTACCGTCGTCATCGTCCCCGTCGAACGCGTCAACGACTTCCTCCTGGTGGACCCGGATCGCTTCAAGGGCCTTCGCAGAGCGAGCAACAAGAATTGGAAGACAGAGGGGGGCGTGGCCCGACGTTTCCCTACACGTGGTATGGTACATTACGGCTGTACCAAGACTGACAGCGGAGGTGTCGAGTGCTTCATTGAGTTCAGTGAGACTCTATGCTATTTGTGTATTTTCCATCGTGCCGGGAGGAAAGGCGACGAATGGTGGGAGGGGAGGGTGAGGTTGGCAAAAGTGCGAAGTCAGGGGTTCGTTTCAGTTTCGGGCGTAAATGAAACACTTGGAATCCATCGAAGCGAAAAGTGCGTTTGTTCCGTCTCTCATTCGATTTTTAAAGTATCGATATAACTACTTGATATTCTTATGGCCCCACTATTATAGTTGTCGTACCGAGGCGAAGGAAATATACTTAGATTCGTTTACGTGGGTTAGGCAGAAAAAAATCCTATCGTACTGCGTCTCGGTCGGCTGATCTACTGTGCATTTTGACCTTATGAGAGCAGAAGAGTCCACGGCGTCGAGCACGTGCGATGCTATGGCGGAGAAGAACAAGATCGGTACGATGACGAGGGTCATCGAGCTAATGGCAATCATTGGATCTTTCCTACTGGTGGTGATCACGCTTCCGTTTTCTCTGTGCTTCACGTTCAAGGTCGTTCAGGAGTACGAACGAGCGGTCGTGTTCAGGTTGGGCAGGCTGAAGGGCGACGCTTACGGTCCAGGTAGATGGGTTTCGAATTGAGAGCTTGGGTTGCAGTAATAGCACAAATGGCGTTAGAAATTATCAAATACGATTAGCTCGTTCTTTTATCCAGAATTGAATATTTTATCATCAAAAGAACTTTTAATAACGCGTGTCTAAATTCTAATAAAATCAGGATTACTTTGCAGACAAGTCAAAAAAAAATTAAATACTTTTATTATTCTCTACCGCGACAGTCAATTAAAATATCGCCGTTTCCTTAGATTGATCTTCATCTCGCCAAAAAAAATCTCAATCAGAGAAGAAATCAATATTTCAAAAGATGTTTTAAATTGGTACTAAAAGCGATCTGAAGAAAAACGAGGGTGGAAAAAAGACGACAAATAAATATCCAACTCGACATCGATATGTCATTTTGTTCGTCCGAAAGAAAATGTTTTAACTTAAACTCGATTCAGTTCGCACAAATAAATCATTTGTCCTGGTAGCTAAACATTTACTCAATTTAGGTCGACTACCTCACATATGCGCACAAGATAAATCGTACTTCGAGCACGCGTGTATCGAAAGAAATCTTAATTTAAGTTTACCAGTGGAAAGTTCAAATATCTTATTTTCGAAAATCGACTCTCGCTGAAGTCCTCTTAATCATTACGACCGTTAAAGTATGTCATATCGAAACGACCTCCGCTCAGGTACGTTCTTCGTGATGCCCTGCGTCGACAATTGCGTCCTGGTCGACCTGAGAACCGTTTCGTTTGACGTACCACCCCAAGAGGTCCTCACCAAGGACTCGGTTACCGTCAGCGTGGACGCGGTGGTCTATTATCGCATAAAAGAACCGCTGAATGCCGTCGTCAAAATAGCAAATTACAGGTACGACGAGGTCCTGCGATACGAAGGCATCCTTTATAACCACGCGCGCCTTCCCTTCGATCTCCTGTCGTATCTTTGTGCTCCGCAGAGCTCCAAAGGATACACGCGTCTGTGTCACCTCTATAGATATATCCACCGCCTCAACAGCTTAAGTACAGCTAACGCTAACAAGCCGACGTCACAGAGTGCTAACCACGGAAAGGAGGTTCGCGCTACGAGTGATTAATTACGAGATCGTGTCTATTACAGCCAGTGCTATGCAGTGCAAAGAATCGAGATCAAAGCTATAAGGCGCGCGCATTAGTTCCGTATACAGAGTCGTTTCAGCGTTGGCAGGGCGGCTGGCTGGTCCTGACAGCCGCTTAGGTTGCGTGTAATTTACACTGAAACGTGTCGTTATTTTTAATCGCCCGCTAATGGTATCTTCATCGCGTACAGGAATTAATTAACACTCCAGGATCTTTACGTTGTTTCGACATACAAGAAAAAGTTGAGGAAAATGAAATGTTACCGGAAAATTAAATAAAACGGTAAAATCGTTGTAAAGAGACTCGCATTTTTAAAAGAAGAAATACAATTTTAACCGAAAATTGAAGTTAATGCATGATATGTTCGATAAATTAATTTTTGTATTTACTTCGTTTGGAGATTAAGGACAATCTTGAAGAAAACATCGACAAAGCTTGCTCCAAATACAATTCTACATGATACAAATGAAAAATTAACGAAAATCCAGATTGCTGTGCTTGGCTTAATGTCGGACATTTGCTGAGTATACGATTTAATTTGGTAGGCACTTCAAAAAAAGACCGAACATTATACGGACGCATTACTGTCGCTTACTTTTAGTCACTCAACGCGTCTTCTCGCCTCGAGCACCCTGCGTACCGTGCTGGGCACGAGAAGCCTGGCTGAGATCCTTTCCGAGCGGGAAACAATTTCTCACACTATGCAGACTTCGCTCGACGAGGCCACGGACCCTTGGGGCGTTAAGGTGGAGCGCGTCGAGATGTAAATATGCAATTTGAATTTTAACGCCATTTTACACGCAACGCGTAACGCGAGCACGTCGTTGCTCCGCGCTTTTATGGCAACGCGCTGCGGTTGTAACGATCGAAAAATCAGAGCTTGTGCTCCGCGACGCCCGGCTGGTGTCACTTCCGGCGAGAGGATCGTATTTCTAAATATATGGATATATAACCCGAGAAATACGATCGTACCTGTGAAAATGACAGTTCAAATGATACACGAAATAAATCTACATCGACGTGTAACTGCGCGCAGAGGTGAAGGTCATCGACACTTGCGGACCAAACGCCCTATACCTGGACCCTCTTTCGGGCGCGTCCTCCTCCTCGAGTGGAGGGTTCCAAAGGCTCGAAATCGAGGCCGTAACGGCCATCGATTACAGATAAGGTGTCTCGTAGACGTGCTCGCGATAAGTCGGAGAGAACGGTTCAGCTTTCCTCAAATAATGGCTCGCCTAACCCGACTTGTCAAAGGTCGTTGCCAGGGCTTCCCGTAACAGAAATCCGACGCCCTTCGGGGTCTTCTGTACCGCGCGCCCCTCGGCGAGGGAGGGTAATTTCCTTTGAAGAGTCAAACGCATCTCCTCCTCCGTTAGATTTCGGAGATAAAGCATTTATCGCGAGAGATACGCGCGTATATACGTGACGTCTGCTTTCACTCTGGTCTAGAAAGGACGTGAGGCTTCCGGTGCAGCTACAGCGCGCCATGGCGGCCGAGGCGGAGGCCGCGAGAGAAGCTCGCGCCAAGGTCATCGCGGCGGAAGGCGAGATGCGCGCTTCTCGGGCTCTCAAGGAGGCCAGTGACGTCATATCGACGAGTCCCGCGGCACTTCAGGTATGTTTTAAAAAAATATATGAGAGTTAAAGCGAGATAGACTCCCTGGTTAAAATGCGAATTCAAAATCGTTTATCTTGAAAATGATGAGAGATATCAGAACAAAGTTGGAGCAAAAAATGTTCGTCTATACTTTTACCGTGAAAAAGATATTTTGACGTTTTTCGTATCTCTGCTGCTTTTCGAGATAATCGTGTTCAAAGTTAAACGAAAACTAAGGCATTTATTCCAATTTTCTCCGAGTTATTATATGTCGATGTTCAGGTATTTTCTCGAAAACTTCAGGTCTACTTACAATATAATTCGAAATCTGTTTTAAATTGCTCAACAAACTCCTCGATTGAATTTCGAATTGTTGCAACGACTTTAACGGATATATCGAGTTTAATCGGATCAAACTGAGAATGCTGTACATAGGGATATATCGCACCCTCAATGGAAGGGTAACATAACTAAAAGCAGTATAGTTTTGAGATATTGACCTATTTAAACAGTATTAAAAAAGTAATACTAACATATTCTCACTTTCTGTGCGGTGCATATAACAAACGAAATGTGGTGGTTTTTCATTACAACGATTAAAACTTTTTCAGTTCAGATAGTACAGTAACTTAAAATATGATTTTTTTCGACTTATGTTAGTCTTCCATTGAGAGTGCGATATATTGTAGTAGACTATAGATATCGCAGCAATCACGTTGAGCTTTCAGTCGAATAAAAATGCTATCGCCTTGCATTTAGCCTGCAGAGAGAGAGCACCCCTAAATATTTAGAAAAAGCATGGAATCGAGCCTATACCCCGTCAAAAGGAATCTGCCGATTCTACGATACTCCGAATATTGTCTATATATGCATATATACATCTATAGAGACTAAAACAGTATCTATATTCGCTAGCCCTCATATTTTCTCATCAACAGCTGCGTTATCTGCAAACGCTGAACAGCATATCAGCCGAGAAAAATTCGACAATCATCTTCCCGCTGCCCGTGGAATTCCTAGCGCCTTTCATGAATTTCGGGCGGCAAGACTCGCAGAACTACCGCCAGTCGTCGACTGCGTAAACCACCCGCGCCCAGCGAGGACGACTACCTCGGGTAAAGCGGAACGCGAGTAGACACGGGTTAGAATCCGGAAGGAGATCGCGGATAAGAGGTATCTTCTTCGTCATGCTTTTCCCCTCTAATCTCGCGCGCCGGCGATGTACGCTGAAAACCTAGAATCAGTGGAGTGCTGCACGTGTAATCCTCCTATCTCGCTTCACGACCGGCTCGATATACCTTTTCCGCGACGGGCCATCGAAACCCCCGCGTTAGCCTCGTCGAGCGCGCAAAGATATCGGGGCTCGGCATAGATCAACTTCCGATCGAAGCCCGCGGCGGGGCTTTCGATCCGCGTTGAATTAACGATCGTCCCGATTGCCTGAATGCGATTACGGCACCCGGGGACTTTATATACGTCGGTAAAATTGGATGGCAGATTTATAAAGTGTATATATACATAAGACGTGTATCCTTTCGTTTTTATATTATCCTCCTTTTCACCTTTCTACGTCTCGCTTTCTTACATTATACGATATACTATATATGCTCTGGTATACGATTTGAATTTGAAAATATGTACGATAAGTTATTAAATATATACATATATTCATACTTTAAGGATTACCAGCGCATAAATACTATCTACGAATGAGGAATTAATGGTTATTTCGATAAAAGAAAGTAAACAAATCAACTTGTGCCGGTATCTCGAAGAATTTATTCCTAATAACGATGATCGATTCTATAGTAGAATGATAAAATAAAGACGTCTCGAGATGTTTAAGCATTATATACACGTATTTCGCATCGGGAAAAATCGAGCGGGAAAGCACAAATCGGAATTTTTCGTCTCGACGATTCGCGAAATGGAATCTTGATAATTCGGATGTTATTTCATCTTGGTGAGTCGACGAGGCGACCGATGCCTCCTTCTGGTAGGGGATGCCGAAGTCGCGCTGCCTCCACGCGTGGACCTTCGGCTATCCCGGCTAAATTACCGATCGACCTGATTGCTTCCACAATTTGGTACAGCTGCGCGAAACTTCGGACTGGCGAAATTGCATGGTGGATTGATATCTAGCTGCTTTTAGTCGTTACCATCTTACGCGGCATATTGCCACTCGCGACAGATAGACCCTATTGACCCGCGAGCTGACATTTTTGGGGGTTCTCGAAATTTCGAGTAAGTACGTCGTCCTTCGAAGAACAAATTTTGTTAGATCTACGTAAATCTAATCTGTTTCAAATTTCTGAATTAATTAGATTTAAAATATTTTCCCGGGTTGATTTTTCTATGTCTGGTAAAACGAGAATGAGTTGTAATTAAAAATACGCCTTTCTGATTTTATCCTTCCTTCCGCCATATTTTAATGAAAAAAATTATCTAGAGAAACGAATAAAAATGACATTCTTCGGCGACTTTCAAAACCGAGTTTCATCGACTTGAAAATATAAACAAGTTTATCCTCCTATCTTCTTTTTTCATCATCTCATAACTTGATTTCATTTATACGTAATGAAATACATACATATTATATAATAGGTAACATAAGCTCTCGACAAGGTTACCATCATATTAATGATTCGTAAGGACGTGGGATGGTTGTGAACATCTCCCCCTTCGAATGATAAATATTCCACGATTCGTCTCCGCTTGTTTATACACCCCCTTCCTACCCAGAAAGGACCATCGAGTGGCGTCCAGTTTGCGAAGCAAGTATTTACTCAGCGTAAACTCCATTGCGACGAATTGACGTGAATTGGGGGAAGAAGGGAGGAGAGAGAAAAAGTTTCCAGTTTTTGCTTCATGCACATATACTGCAATTTGTCGAAGTACTGCAGGACAGAACGCATAAGGGCGAGTTACTCAAATTATATCGCAACTCGGACCATTATTTCCTTTTACAATTGCTCTTACATTAAAATAACTCTGTAAATATCGTAAAAGTCAAGCTTTTATACTGGATCTTTGTTCGATTCCCAAACTGATAAAAAAAATAATAAAACAAGTGTAATTCGGTAGACCAAATAGTTCTTCTCCTAGATCAAACGATTCTCCAGGCTCATCGAACCTGGTAGACAGAACCATGTACTTACCGATATCTAATCGTAAGTACAAAATCAATGGTAATGATAGAATCTTTCCGACCCCTATAATCAAAAACGAATTTCAATGAGAGAGACACTCACTTCCAAGCCCCGAGTGGTGCATTATGTGCGAAACGACGAAGCTCTGGAAAGAAAAAAGGGCCTCGCAAAGAAGTACCATTCGCTGGAAAGAGCGCCTCGCTTTCTGTCGTGCGTTTATTAAAAGCTGAAAGAGTCGTTACTTTTCAGCGCCATAAAGGAGGCGACTGAGCTCTCTTCGTTTCTTCGGTTTTCTTTCCCTCCCCCCCTCCGCCACGGTCGGAAGCGGAACATTATTTCCGACCGGGAGCCGCTTTTTATAATTCGCTCCATTCAGCCGCCCCGTGCGATCCTTCCGCTAAAACGTCACCACGCCGCCGCGGTGCTTGCACCGACGAGCCGCGCGCGCGCTCCCCGAGTTTTGAGGGCAATTTCGCGATGACAGGCGTCGCCGCGATCGCATCGTATGACGAGTGAGCTCTCGATAAATTCTCCATTCTCCGCCCGTTCTTCCGTGAAATTACGTTTTTCTTTATCCCCCGCTCGACTCGCGGAACGTTGCGTTCGCTCCGCGGAAGGATTTATTGCAAACAGTGAAACCTTACACCGCGCCGCCACTAACCACCCCCCACCCGATGTAACCCCGAGCTTCAACTCTCCTGTGTTCCGAGCGTATCTCTTTCTCTCTTCGCGGTATTAAAGAGCGGATAATCTCTGCTCCTTTCCCAGTTCGCATTCCCCCCCCCCTCCCCTCTCCCCCTCCCATTGCTGACAAGGCGAGTACCGATAATTTGAAAATCGTGATTCCGTTGGACGTCCCTCGTCAAAGCGTGCGATGTCTGCGTAAACAGTTTCTCGCGTTCGGCGTATAAACATCCTGATGCTGTAGCGTAAATCAATCTGACTCAGGGATTTTGTGGCGCTATGCTGCTGAGGGCGTAACGCCACGTGCTCTACTACTGCACGGTGTCGGAAAAATGTAAATAAATAAGGTGGTCCACCGCCCGATACAAATAGATCGACCGACGGCTGTCTATAAACGAATCTGGGCAACGTTTATGAAAGATGGAACGCGTGCGCTCACTGTTTGCCTTTCCGATTCCAACAAAGTCGATGGGAGAGCGATCGTAATTTTCCGGCTTTACTATGGCTCGAGAATAGCTGCGCTATGCAATTAGATTTTCTTTTTATGGTATTCTTAGGCGCCTCGAATTCAGAGAAATTCAATTGAGATGACATACTCATTATGGGCTGTACTTGCGATATTTCAGAAAAAAAACGAGGAGAAAATTGAAAAAAAATATTTCACTCATTACGCGTTGCATTCGAAGATATATTATTATTGGCCATTTTAGTTGTATATTACGAGCTGAAATACTCGCCATGTACGGTATTTGCGGTATTTCAAAAGAAAAGATTAAGAAAATTGAAAAAAAGGATTTCATTTATTACGTTTCATTCGAAGGTATATTATTTTTGGCTATTTTCAATGTATATTACAAGTTGTACTTTGCTTCTCCATTACGCATTGTATAATTATTCCAGAGTTTCCTTTATTTCCGTATCATCCGAGTTTTTCGTTATCCGAGGTGAGTCCGGTTCCAATTTCCTCGGCTAACAGGGATTCTCTACTGCATATGTAAAATCATACCTACATATGCATAGTCTGGCGCTTTGGTGACGGTAGCTCACGACATCGGCTTATAATAAAACCGAACGACGTTTACGGCCGAAGGGACGCGCTTACGTAGCCCTCTTCTGTGTCTCCATAAAAATCGGTAGTAGCTACTAAGATCATGGGTAAATAATGAGCCGCGCCTACCAGCGTGAGCTTACACGGTCACTTTTGGCATTACTTCTCGAATACGACGTATTTATCGGACTCGATTTCCTCCGCCGATCTCTAACACCCATAAACAAGTTACCTGCAATCCGATATACACGGCACTATTAGCCCATTGTATATAGCGCTCCGTTAGTTTCGACAGAACTCGAGCGGTTGATGCGGATTGACACCGGACTCGAAACGCATAGTATCGCGTTACAGTAACGAGCAAATAACACCGTCGCAATGATCCGCGGGCTTACGTACCGCGCGGAACACGAGCCGCAATCGGCTGCATTGCGTTCGAGCGGTATCCGCGGACCTGTAAATTCAATTAACTAACGACGGCAAGGTGAGTTACCGACCTGATCTAATTTCACACGCTCTGGGGGCGGGCTCTCGCGGGGGAAAAAAAGGGGGGTAAAACATAAAAGATACATCGGCAGATCGATCCGAACCCGGGCGGCCGCATTTACATCTATGCAAATGAGAGGAAACATTAATTCGTAAAAAGAGGATACCGAAACCGTACATCCACTGCGTCGGTGGGGTAAAAGTAACGTATAGCTCGAGGGTGGGATTAAATGGTGCAGCTTTCCGTTGCCTGGACGGTGGTAATAGTTCATTGTTGTTAATGCGATGGCTGTATTAGGTGTACCGGGTTGCTGTTGTGCGTACATTACGAACGAATTGCAGTTGCGTAACTGCGACGGGGATGAACGCTTGTGCTTTTTCGCATTTATGAATAAAAATACAGATTACACGAGCCTTACGTCAGGAAAAAGGTCTAGTTGAATACGAACCTGATAGAACAATTTATTTGAGCTGAATAGGAATTTATTCACATCGAACAAAAGTCTATTTGAATTCGATAAATATTCTACTAGGTTCGTACTCGATTAAAAGGATAAGCAAAACATTTATTTCATTCAAATAAACTTTTGTTCGATGCGAATATATTCCTATTTATGTCAAATACATTTTTCTATTAGATTCGTATTCGACGAGATCTTTTCCCTCGGTGTGCAGACGAGATTAAGGTTCATATTCGGTAAATACTGTGACATATGTAGGTCAGAGTGCTTTTCTGTTTGTAAAAAATGGCTCGACTTTGCCTTTAATTCTATGGTATACGTACCTACGCGGAGAGATCTCTAAAGATCATCTTCGTCATTATCTCGTCGCACAAGACTGACGTATATTTACAGCGATGCAATAGCCGAGCATGTACGTATAGGTACGCGTATAAAGTACCTATTCATCCCTCTAATTGAACCCATCGATCGACTCTGCTTCGCGAAGGGTAAGTCGAGTCGTTGCAACCCTCCTCTTTTCAGGATAGATATAGGACGCAGGGAATTTTATACGCATAAATGTGGGGGTACTTCGCTATGAGACGACCTTTTCTCAGTACAGGATAAGTCTTACGTTGAGAAAAAAAAGGCATATTCAATTAAATCGGCGTTCACGGGCGGGGGGATGCAGAATTATTTGCTTGAACTAATAAGTTTCGTTATAGCGATTAACGGCTATTTGACGGAAACAAGCTGCAGTCCATTCGAGTCAATTATTAGCCGAGATAATTAAATCTGCATTCTTCACCCGTAACCACCGATTTGGTTAAATCTTCTGTATTTTTTTCTCATTGTATGTATCTCTGATTATGGCTTTAGACAAATATATATAAATTTATTAAATTTGTTACCATAAACTTCCTTTTTTTCAATACAAATTATGTTGATCTCGAAAAAAAATTAATTTGAACAATTTATTCGAAAAAGAATTCTATAATAAAAATTATAGACCGTTCACTTTTTCTTCGAAAAGCGCGATAAAGAAATTTTTTTTCCAAAATGATTCGACACCACGATACAGCATTTCACATCAGGTACATATCGCCTATATACAAGAAAAGTGGCACAACTCAAAAAATTCACTTTTCTCGATTTAGATACAAAAACTTGTGTCTGAATGCAACTTAAAGCTATATGTTACGTTTTATAACTAAAAAGCCCAGATATTTTACAGATTAAACAGTAGAAAGGATTTAATAGTTTTGCACAAACTTTAAAGGCTTCTCATGTAAAAATATTAATTTTGAATTGTGTCACTTGTCTTGTGTATAGGCGATATCGGTACGACGAGGAATAGAAACCCCGAGAAGAGCTGAACCCGATCAACTTCGAATCGAGGGGGTTGGTCTGCGACTCGTCGAACGATCCACGCGTAAGCAGAGCGACTCCATCATCCCCTCCCGTTTCCCCCCACCGACCGGCTCTCTATACCACTTTCCGCTCGAAACGAGTGAAGCGCGCGCGAATCGCCCGATAAGAGAAAAGCGTCGGACGATGGGTTCGCCTCTCCTTAAAGGAGTCATTTCGCGAGAGGCACACGTTCTGCCAATAGCGCGCACGGACAGGGGCGAAACATCGACCGGAAAACAAGGCGCCCAGGGGAGGGACCCGTCGTTCAATTATCCCGCGATTTACTCCGCCACCCCACCGCTGTACGTGTATAACGCGACGTCGGAGAGAAACTTTGCCGGCCCGAGGGGGCGGGGATGAGGCGACACTGGAGGGAGCGGAAGGAGCAGGCAGGGAGAGGCGGCATTATTCTGATAATATTCCGCGGAATTAACGGCAGCGTTATGCAAAAAGCCAATATTATCATATATTAAAGAGCACTCCACTCGGCCCGCACCACTCGGCCTCCTCTCTCTCTCTTTGTCCCTCTTCTCTGTCTTGCTCTCTTTCTCTCTTCCTCTTCGTATTCATTGCAAAACAAGCAGGTCAAGCCCCGACTCTGCGGCTTCCATTCGACGCAAGTATGCATTCAACGACCGCGATAGCTCGTGTCGCAGCTGGCGGGTATTGTCCCTCCTCCCTCTCACCACCTCGATCCTTCCTACGACGCGAGTTGGGCGCAATGAATTTCGCATGGAATTGAACGAACGCCGCGATAAATTTCGCCCCGGAATTGAACGAGTGTCGTCGACTTTGCGCATTTCCGCTGAAAATCCCGACGAGGTCGCGCTCATACGAGCCGCGAACGCGTTACGTGGGGGCGTGCCACCGGCGCACGGAGGCCGGAGCGCGTTCTCTGCGGAGGTGTTCGGTTAAAATTGAAAGTCCGCACGGAAGAAAATAAATTGTAATATTTACAAAGATATGTGGTAAAATGCGGGACAAGGCCAATTTATTGTTATGATAACTACAATTTTCGTAAAAATTACAGCAAATGCTTGCAACTTCTGCAAGTTCTACTGTAATTTTTACTAATATTATAGTTATCGCAATAAGAAATTGTCCTTGTCTCGAAATTTACCACAAATTTTTTTCCGTACATGGACCGTGAGACATGTACTTAAGGTACGTTTAGACCGGGATACAAAATGTTGGCAACATGTTGGCAACACGTTTATGGATGTTGGCAACATCGCTGTTGGCAACATCAACATCGCTGTTGGCAACATCAACATTGAGTGTTGCCAACACGATGTCGCTGTTGGCAACATACTGTTGGATACATCGACTTGTATTCGGATACATGCGATCAGAACCAGTTGAGCGTTCAAACGAAACGGAGTCTTGATGTTAAAAAATGGAACCGTCTATTGCTGCTGGTGTTAGTCCTGCTTTCATCATAATAGCCTCCCAGAAGCGAAAAAGAAGGTGGAGGCAGCGACAGTTTTTACAAAACGGGACAAGCTATGGTGACAATTTAATGGCGGAGTTACTTGTCATTAAGTGTTCCCTAATTGGCCATCAACTACATCAGTCATGTATTGAATTCATTTCTCCCCTTTACAAAGCTGATTTAATATATTCAAAGTATAGTGGTATCTATTACAATGGGTATTTTTTTGTGGTAAGGGGTTCATTACGACTCGTCCGGCAATTAACCCTTCAGGTAGCCTAGATTCGCCGAAACATACCCCCGTGAGGCGGGCGATATGGGACAGGTCAGAATGAGTCATTTTCTGCAGTGCCCGCGGTAATAGATACCGCTATATTTCGAAGCTCCTTTGACGCGGCTCAAATTTACCGACAGAAGCCTAAACGTGGCTTGATATTCGCACGTGCCACTTTGCAGCCGTATGCGCGAAATCACGCATCGGGAGAGTGCCTCTGCCGAGAGAAATAATTACGTGCCTTTCTTTTCAATCTAGAAAGAACATACACATGTAGTGAGAGAGAGTATTGCTTTGTAAAATGAGAAATACGATACGCCGTCCGATCTGCCATGTGAACACTGTGCGGCCCGTATAATGTGGCATTCAATGAAAAATTTATGCAAGAAATATATGTTATTTATGATCGATACTATTAAAAGGTTTCAATCGACCTTCTGAAATTCTGCCCCTCGTCCGACGGAACATTATCGTATGTAGGTAGGTAGGTAGGTATAGGTAGGTAGGTAGGTAGCTAGGTAGGTAGGTAGGTAGGTAGATTCTAGTCCAGAGAGAGCGATGTTTCCGATGTTTCCCATTTCAAATGGGAAACTCGGATACAAGCAACAGGCAACAGCTTTCTTTGATGTCATGCCGCCCGCAGTTTACGAGTAGCAATTAAATTGTCGCTAGTCGACGGGATACTCGTGTTGCCAACATGTTGCCAACATTTTGTATCCCGGTTTGTACCTACATTCGGATAGTGGCTGTTGCCGAGTATCCGTCGGCGAGTTGCAAGTCGGCGGGATACATGTTGACAACACCGGATTATCGTGTTGCCAACATTTTTGTATCCCGGTATAGACTTACCTTTACGGTGACGTGTCAGCGTGGCGATGTTTCAGTGGTGACCGAACGAATTGAAGGAGAAACTCGAAAGAGGATGGGGTCCGTGAACGGAGGTCCGAATTAGTCCAAGTAATTATTTTTTTACAATTTTTTTTTTTTATATATTAATTAAATATTTCTTCCTTGTAATCACATACTATTCCACATGATTGTAACCAAGAAATATTAAATTGATGTATTAAAAGATTTTATTGATCTAAATAAATAATTACTTGCGACCCTGCAAGTAATTTTTAGTAGATACAACTAAGTAATTCTTTTTCTCAGTGTACCACTTGTCGAATTTTGACGATCTTTACAGAAATATAAGCACTTAAAAATAACAAAATAATGAGGATTTATAGTTATTTTGTCATTTCTAAAAGATGGTTTACATCTTTTATAACAAAAAAATTGACGTCATTGAATGAGTGACATTATTTCGACAAAAGTATGTCGTTTGGGTATTCACGGGCGGGAGAACGTATGCACCCTCGAAAATAAAACTTGCGTACAAAAATCCAGCCGAAAGAGAATCAGCGCTTCAAAACTCCACACCCCGTTGAATAGCGCGTCCGATAAAACTATTGCGCTAGCCTCTGTAGGGTGGAACGTAGTGAGTTGGCGCGAGAAATTGGCCTCTCGTCGCCTCGGAAAGTAACGGGAGCGAGAGGCCATCTCACTGCGCCAACCCGCCCCGTTCTACTCTACGCGGGAACAGTCTAATGGCTCCGGGAACACAACACGAGGTATAGTGCTGATAATACCAACCAGCGGAAGACTTACAGGGAGATAACACGACTTCGTAGACGTTAGCTCGGAGCGTAGGTTGCGTGGCGATGGCGTACAACGGAATTGAGTGAGATTAATGTAGTCTACTATGGATTAACTCGAATATTTTAATGAGAGTAGAGAGGGGAGAGGGGTGGCGGAGCATTCAACGAAAAAGTCGTAATTTGCTGTCGCGGTTTGGATCGTACATTTGTCGTACATTTTGCACGAAAACTATTCGGGCTCGTTATATGTTCATATATCGTTAATATCGTTCGACGTTTGTACTACGGTGTCGAGTGTATCGTTATTCCAGCATTTCCGATCTACGCGTTCGAATTATTTGACCCACCATTATTTTCCCCTTCGAAAAAACTCGTCGGAGTTTTCCAATAAAACCAAATATAGATGATACATTCGTCCCGCGCGGTAAAACGATTCCTCAAAGGAATACTATAGCGAACGAACTTGATATAATTTGGAGTTTCGTACGCGGAAAGGGAAGACCCGCTCTGTATACGAACGTTCTTACGACGCGGTCGAACGCTATTAACGAAGTTCGACGGGTTTTGGGTCCGGGTATAAGACGAGCAGGAAACGTGACTGGATCGTAACGCAGTTCGTCGAGTAATTCGCGTGTTCCCAGAAAGAAATAAAACGTTTCTTCGAGACGAACGGATAAATAAGTTGGATGGATGAGGCGTTGGACTTTCGTTGGGTTTTCGTAGTCGGGGTCATTTTTTCTTATCCCGTGGGAATCTATATTTAGTACGTGGAAGATGCGATGAACGGTAGAATGAAAAAGCCGGCGAGATACATTTTTTCTCGCATTCGGCAATAGGGAGGAAAATTCTTTTTGGATTAGACATGGGTAAAAAAGTTTTGCAGAATAGTAACAAATAGCACTGCCATTCAATATTTCACATAATTTTCAAGCTAATTTAAGTCTCCCTATTCGTTCTCTACGCATATATTTTTAATGGAAGCAGTGCAAGCTACGAAAATCAATACGTCTCTTAACAGCAATTAGCTGGAAAGGGCTGAATAGCACCGATTGGTAAATACTCGTAGCTCCGAACGCTACCGCCTCCTTCCGTACACAATTCATAACGTTTTCATCGAAATATTTGCAAAATGCAGCGAAAGCAATTTCTCTGGTTTTCAAACAATAATACTGAGCACTTTGTACTAAAACGAAAGAAAAAATGAACTGCCTTTCGCATATTTCTACTCGCTTGTAGTACGCTCTGCACTACACCCAAGGAAAAGGCCTAGTCGAATGCGAACTTAATAGAAAAATTTATTTGATATAAACAGGAATTAATTCATAGCGAACAAAAGATTATTTAAATTAAATATATGTTTTCCTAGGTTCGTACTCGATTAAAAAGGTATGTAAAACATTTATTTCATTTAAATAGACTTTTGATCGATGTGAATAAATTCCTATTTATTTCAAATACATTTTTCTATTAGGTTCGTATTCAACTAGACCTTTAACATGAATTGGAATTAATTCATAGCGAACAAAAATTTATTTAAATGAAATATGTGTTTTACTAGGTTCCCACTCGATTAAAAAAACATGTAAAACATTTATTTTATTCAAATAGAGTTTTGTTCGACGTGAATAAATTTCTATATTTATCACAAATTCATTTTTCTATCAGGTTCGTATTCAACCAGACTTATTCCCTCAATGTATAGTTGATGCACTTATGGTCAATTAGCTCAGCAAGTCTTAAGTACAATATTATGATGTTCGCAACTCTTTCCTAAATAAAACTACGCGATAATTTCGATGATACCTAATACCTAGATTTCCCTGCGATATCTTTCATGATGAACTTGGAATATTTACCTGCGACATACTACTGTACATATGACATAACCGTACTTCGCTATTTCCGATACGTTTCCACCTCGTAATTCTGCTTGACGAGGGTACCGAAATCTCGAGCGTCGCGCATATAAAATATGTACAATATATATCAACTCTGGACGGAGGGGCAGTAACCCTATTTAGAAGTGAATATTAGGCAGATAGAGAGACTCCGGGGCGTAAAAGTTGATGAAGAGCTGTGGACGGGCGATAGTAAGACGGAAAGGGGGTGACTGGTAAGAGAGCGGTGCAAGGAAGAGGTGAGGGGTAACACCACTGGGTTTCATTATGCAGCTTCTTACAGTTGGCGTAACTCCCATTGGTCGTAAATATGAGTTACGACTGGCCGAAATAGGTTGGCACGCCCTACTACATTTACATATATGCGCCGAAAATGCACCACCCCTGGTGGACGATTTAGCAATAATTCATTTGGCTAGGGACTGTCCAATAAATGAAAATGGCGCTTTAGCCTCCCTGACTTTTTACTACTCTCGGTGGTTGCGCGGTATACAACTACGCAGACGTGATAGACGCTTTACGCGAAAAATAAAAATTGTTATAAAATTCAAAAAGTGTATCCCGTTGGGGACAAAGGAGAAGGAAGTGGCCGTAAATAATCAGAGAAAGTTCCCTCGCGCATTATAATGTTCCTCGCAAAGAAGCTTTACAACGAAGAGAGAGAGAACAACGGTAGCTTATTTTCTGTTTCGAAACTGTCTTCGTTCGACCTCCGATAGCGACTTTACGATCGGAGCCGAAATCAATGAAGGACAAGCGCGCGGAGGCTGCGAAGTCTCCGCGTCTCGATATACGGAATAATTCAACAAAGTCTTTGCGAGAAGGCGTCCTGCGAGTTGGTATAATTATGACGTCGCCATTCGTATGGTAACAACAGTCTGGAATAAATGCGAAGAAAATGTCGTCTATTTCCATAAACTTCATATCAAAAGTATGTCTAACGCGAGCGTATATGTATAGGTATATAGCTAACGGATCGAAGAGCGTTTCTGGTACATTTGAAGCGGGTTCTCGTGGCATGGGGTAGGACTACCATTTTTGGTAGACGCTGAACTCTGTTATTCAGTTCGTTTGTAATTGTAGGGGATTAAATTTCGTTCGTTTTTCGGGAAAAAACTCGATACACCTGTAGAATTTACGCATTTGAATTCGTAGGTATCCAGTTTCAAAGCTTCTATCGAGAACATTTATTTCGATCACGTGTGGATATTGTGATCTTGTCAATAAATCAAAGAAAAGATTATAATGGAGTGTGATCAGGGTGAGGTATATAAAGAAGCTAGCTGATCTTTATAAAATGCTTTTGCATCAAATGTACATATATACCCGCATCCCAATAAACATGGTTAGGTATATTAAACGTATAAAAATGCTTGAAATGAGTGCTTTAGAAAACGTTAATAACTGGTATAGGATTAACGTATATTACTTGGACAAATGACCGCCCCATCAACTAATTTTTCAACGTTTAAATTATTCCATTTGAAAAACGTATACAGAAAACGGATAAAATACGTTACGTAAAAAAAGTATATGTCATACCAATTTTAAACCGTTTTATATACGTATAATTTAAACGTTAATAAAATAGTTGACGGGGCAGACATTTGCCTTTAGAATATACGTTAATACTAGACCGCTTATTGACGTATTTAATCCAGTCGATTAAACTGTACGTCTATTACACATATTTTTATACGTTTATAAAACGATTTAGAAACGTTTAAAAATACATATAATAGATGTATAGTTTACATTAGTTACATTAAACCATAAAGGCCATAGAGAATCGCTTCACCTCCCGGGTAGTCTGACCTCTCTTTATGGTCAAGGACGAGCAACGGTGACCTTGCCCGCTAGATCCGGAACGTGGAAAATACCAACGCCATCACTTGTTCCAATATCATTCTCTCCTAGCCAATCAGGGCGCATCGCGATAGTTTACGTAATCATCATCCAGCCAATCAAGGAGTACCGCATCAGCGCACACTATCCCCACCACCTTGCAACTACAGTTAGATGTAAGATATATAAACCGGCGACCGTACACAGTGCATCCAGTGTGCAACCGCTCTAACTTGAATTGGACGGTTCGTCTTTATCTCGGTCTCATACGCTATCAGCAGTGTAACCGATTCGCTGTACTTCGCGAATTCTTGCAAAAGTGTGCTTGTGTGTTTAACCAAGTGAACAGTGCTTCGTCCAGCATAGAGTATCCAGTGAAGCACATTCAGAAACAAAACGACCGCCGGACGAGAGTGAGAGCTCTGTAGCCCCAGGACGACGCAGTCAACCACCGCCGATGGAAATGTCTCTACCCGCTAAGCCTGAGAGGGCTTTGACGAAACGACAATTTCAGGCGGAGACTGAACAGCGACAACACCCTATGTTTTCCGATTACTACGCATTGCTGCTGATTTTCGAACATCTCAACGTTCAGGACCTGCTGCGAGCGGCGAGAGTGTGCAGATTGTGGCGTGATGTCGCCGTGCATCCCTCACTGTGGAAGACGGTGCGGATGAAGGATAGGTGCGAGGTGACCGATTGGGACGGATTCGCGAAGGCGTTGAAGAGGCGCGGCACGCAACATTTGGACATGAGTAAGATGCCGGTCGCGGCGGCTGACTCCAACGGTATCTCGAAGAAATTCGTATCCGTAATATCAAGGGTTACGAACCTCGTTAAGCTGGAGCTGTTCCGGTGCCCTGCAGACGTCGTCGACGAAGTAATCGAGAACTGCCCGCAGTTGGAGGCGTTGAGTGCAATGTCGATAGAGCTCACCTCTTTTTTAAGTTTGAGGTCCGCCGGAAATCTGAAACGCTGTCAGGAGTTAAAATTGAGGTCGATAAACTGGATGTCCTTGGAGAGTGGCCTCTTGCCTTTGCAGACGCTGACACAGTTAACTCATTTGAGTGTGACGACTGTGGAAGAACTCTACGGGTGGCGACTCGACATTTTAGAATCGTTAACAAACTTGGAAACGCTTGAACTCGGAAAGTGTTCCTACTTTCGAAAAGAATTCGGTACGCGGGTGCTGCCGAAATTGCACAATTTGAAACGTCTTAGGCTGGAGAATGGATTGTTCTCGTGCTGTACGTTCGAGATACTCGAGGGCGTTTCGAGGCTGAAAAATTTGAGTCAATTGGAATTAGTCAATTTCGACGTGAAGAACGGCTTCGACAAATACTTGGCGAACTGCAAGAATATCAAAAGGCTACTGATAATACCGATTTATACATCGACATTTGAAGTGTCGAACAACATGGTTCTCAGTGGCGTCATGGAGTTATCAAATAACTTAACGCACTTCGGCTGGGGTTTTGTCGACACGGGCGATTTTATACCAGTGTTAAAACCAATTCCCTACTTGAAGTTGATCGAGAATATAGAAGATGATAGTTTACAGGAAGACGATCAGGTGCTGCCGAGCCTGACGGATTCGCAAGTATACATTTTGCGATTGCCTCAACTGCGGAAGCTTCTCCTCACCGCGTTGCCAAAGACACGGGTCGAAATCTTGGAAATTCCCTTCGACACCAAGTGACAGCAGATTATTTCAGATTCTATCGCTCAGTAACCAAGAGATAGATGAAGTAATCGCTCAAGAATTCAAGGAAGTGAACAAGGTGAGATGATTAACATTTGCTTTTCATTTTATTCTGCCTCGTCACATCGTCAAGGAGGTTCTTAACGCGTATATTCAAAAAAAATATCATATGTTTGCGTATATTATATTTATACACACGTCGATATTGACGGTAGAAATAAGATCGTATGGTATTTACATTCCCGACGGGAACGACGCGATATAGCTAACGATTTGAGATAATTCTAAAAAAATTGTTCCGACTCACGGTGGACGGAATTTGACACAACGGTTCATGCCGCTCGACATTATTGCAATCTAAGTAAAAAGCACTAATTTAGAATTAATACCATCATCGGTGATAATGACAAGGCGGGCTGTCTGTTTCGACGAATCCAGGCTGCTAATGAGTTCGCTGCAGTCCTGCACCTTTCCGGAAATGGCTAATTGCTGGACGAGTCGGAATAGATCGTTCTCCGCATACACTTAATCTGATAGTTACCGCTATACTTAGAAATAGTAAATCTTCCTGTAAAGGGGAGAATGGCGAGTTGAATAGATGTCCGGTCGGGAAAAGCTAATACCTGGCTTATCAGCTTTAGAGGATTGCTTCAACATTCCACGTAGCTTGAAGCCTCGCTATGACTAAGGCCGTGCAACGGTACTCTTGCCCGCTAACCGGAATGCGGAAATTACCCAACGTCATCTATTGTCCTAATGTCTTTCTCTCCTAGCCAATCAGGGCGCATCGCGTTAGTTTACGTCATCCTCATCGAGCCAATCAAGGCGTACCGCATCAGCGCACGCTATCCCCACCACCTTGCAACTACAGTTAGATGTAAGATATATAAACCGGCGACCGTACACAGTGCATCCAGTGTGCAACCGCTCTAACTTGAATTGGACGGTTCGTCTTTATCTCAGTCTCATACGCTATCAGCAGTGTAACCGATTCGCTGTACTTCGCGAATTCTTGCAAAAGTGTGCTTGTGTGTTTAACCAAGTGAACAGTGCTTCGTCCAGCATAGAGTTTCCAGTGAAGCACATTCAGAAACAAAACGACCGCCGGACGAGAGTGAGAGCTCTGTAGCCCCAGGACGACGCAGTCAACCACCGCCGATGGAAATGTCTCTACCCGCTAAGCCTGAGAGGGCTTTGACGAAACGACAATTTCAGGCGGAGACTGAACAGCGACAACACCCTATGTTTTCCGATTACTACGCATTGCTGCTGATTTTCGAACATCTCAACGTTCAGGACCTGCTGCGAGCGGCGAGAGTGTGCAGATTGTGGCGTGATGTCGCCGTGCATCCCTCGCTGTGGAAGACGGTGCGGATGAAGGATAGGTGCGAGGTGACCGATTGGGACGGATTCGCGAAGGCGTTGAAGAGGCGCGGCACGCAACATTTGGACATGAGTAAGATGCCGGTCGCGGCGGCTGACTCCAACGGTATCTCGAAGAAATTCGTATCCGTAATATCAAGGGTTACGAACCTCGTTAAGCTGGAGCTGTTCCGGTGCCCTGCAGACGTCGTCGACGAAGTAATCGAGAACTGCCCGCAGTTGGAGGCGTTGAGTGCAATGTCGATAGAGCTCACCTCTTTTTTAAGTTTGAGGTCCGCCGGAAATCTGAAACGCTGTCAGGAGTTAAAATTGAGGTCGATAAACTGGATGTCCTTGGAGAGTGGCCTCTTGCCTTTGCAGACGCTGACACAGTTAACTCATTTGAGTGTGACGACTGTGGAAGAACTCTACGGGTGGCGACTCGACATTTTAGAATCGTTAACAAACTTGGAAACGCTTGAACTCGGAAAGTGTTCCTACTTTCGAAAAGAATTCGGTACGCGGGTGCTGCCGAAATTGCACAATTTGAAACGTCTTAGGCTGGAGAATGGATTGTTCTCGTGCTGTACGTTCGAGATACTCGAGGGCGTTTCGAGGCTGAAAAATTTGAGTCAATTGGAATTAGTCAATTTCGACGTGAAGAACGGCTTCGACAAATACTTGGCGAACTGCAAGAATATCAAAAGGCTACTGATAATACCGATTTATACATCGACATTTGAAGTGTCGAACAACATGGTTCTCAGTGGCGTCATGGAGTTATCAAATAACTTAACGCACTTCGGCTGGGGTTTTGTCGACACGGGCGATTTTATACCAGTGTTAAAACCAATTCCCTACTTGAAGTTGATCGAGAATATAGAAGATGATAGTTTACAGGAAGACGATCAGGTGCTGCCGAGCCTGACGGATTCGCAAGTATACATTTTGCGATTGCCTCAACTGCGGAAGCTTCTCCTCACCGCGTTGCCAAAGACACGGGTCGAAATCTTGGAAATTCCCTTCGACACCAAGTGACAGCAGATTATTTCAGATTCTATCGCTCAGTAACCAAGAGATAGATGAAGTAATCGCTCAAGAATTCAAGGAAGTGAACAAGGTGAGATGATTAACATTTGCTTTTCATTTTATTCTGCCTCGTCACATCGTCAAGGAGGTTCTTAACGCGTATATTCAAAAAAAATATCATATGTTTGCGTATATTATATTTATACACACGTCGATATTGACGGTAGAAATAAGATCGTATGGTATTTACATTCCCGACGGGAACGACGCGATATAGCTAACGATTTGAGATAATTCTAAAAAAATTGTTCCGACTCACGGTGGACGGAATTTGACACAACGGTTCATGCCGCTCGACATTATTGCAATCTAAGTAAAAAGCACTAATTTAGAATTAATACCATCATCGGTGATAATGACAAGGCGGGCTGTCTGTTTCGACGAATCCAGGCTGCTAATGAGTTCGCTGCAGTCCTGCACCTTTCCGGAAATGGCTAATTGCTGGACGAGTCGGAATAGATCGTTCTCCGCATACACTTAATCTGATAGTTACCGCTATACTTAGAAATAGTAAATCTTCCTGTAAAGGGGAGAATGGCGAGTTGAATAGATGTCCGGTCGGGAAAAGCTAATACCTGGCTTATCAGCTTTAGAGGATTGCTTCAACATTCCACGTAGCTTGAAGCCTCGCTATGACTAAGGCCGTGCAACGGTACTCTTGCCCGCTAACCGGAATGCGGAAATTACCCAACGTCATCTATTGTCCTAATGTCTTTCTCTCCTAGCCAATCAGGGCGCATCGCGTTAGTTTACGTCATCCTCATCGAGCCAATCAAGGCGTACCGCATCAGCGCACGCTATCCCCACCACCTTGCAACTACAGTTAGATGTAAGATATATAAACCGGCGACCGTACACAGTGCATCCAGTGTGCAACCGCTCTAACTTGAATTGGACGGTTCGTCTTTATCTCAGTCTCATACGCTATCAGCAGTGTAACCGATTCGCTGTACTTCGCGAATTCTTGCAAAAGTGTGCTTGTGTGTTTAACCAAGTGAACAGTGCTTCGTCCAGCATAGAGTTTCCAGTGAAGCACATTCAGAAACAAAACGACCGCCGGACGAGAGTGAGAGCTCTGTAGCCCCAGGACGACGCAGTCAACCACCGCCGATGGAAATGTCTCTACCCGCTAAGCCTGAGAGGGCTTTGACGAAACGACAATTTCAGGCGGAGACTGAACAGCGACAACACCCTATGTTTTCCGATTACTACGCATTGCTGCTGATTTTCGAACATCTCAACGTTCAGGACCTGCTGCGAGCGGCGAGAGTGTGCAGATTGTGGCGTGATGTCGCCGTGCATCCCTCGCTGTGGAAGACGGTGCGGATGAAGGATAGGTGCGAGGTGACCGATTGGGACGGATTCGCGAAGGCGTTGAAGAGGCGCGGCACGCAACATTTGGACATGAGTAAGATGCCGGTCGCGGCGGCTGACTCCAACGGTATCTCGAAGAAATTCGTATCCGTAATATCAAGGGTTACGAACCTCGTTAAGCTGGAGCTGTTCCGGTGCCCTGCAGACGTCGTCGACGAAGTAATCGAGAACTGCCCGCAGTTGGAGGCGTTGAGTGCAATGTCGATAGAGCTCACCTCTTTTTTAAGTTTGAGGTCCGCCGGAAATCTGAAACGCTGTCAGGAGTTAAAATTGAGGTCGATAAACTGGATGTCCTTGGAGAGTGGCCTCTTGCCTTTGCAGACGCTGACACAGTTAACTCATTTGAGTGTGACGACTGTGGAAGAACTCTACGGGTGGCGACTCGACATTTTAGAATCGTTAACAAACTTGGAAACGCTTGAACTCGGAAAGTGTTCCTACTTTCGAAAAGAATTCGGTACGCGGGTGCTGCCGAAATTGCACAATTTGAAACGTCTTAGGCTGGAGAATGGATTGTTCTCGTGCTGTACGTTCGAGATACTCGAGGGCGTTTCGAGGCTGAAAAATTTGAGTCAATTGGAATTAGTCAATTTCGACGTGAAGAACGGCTTCGACAAATACTTGGCGAACTGCAAGAATATCAAAAGGCTACTGATAATACCGATTTATACATCGACATTTGAAGTGTCGAACAACATGGTTCTCAGTGGCGTCATGGAGTTATCAAATAACTTAACGCACTTCGGCTGGGGTTTTGTCGACACGGGCGATTTTATACCAGTGTTAAAACCAATTCCCTACTTGAAGTTGATCGAGAATATAGAAGATGATAGTTTACAGGAAGACGATCAGGTGCTGCCGAGCCTGACGGATTCGCAAGTATACATTTTGCGATTGCCTCAACTGCGGAAGCTTCTCCTCACCGCGTTGCCAAAGACACGGGTCGAAATCTTGGAAATTCCCTTCGACACCAAGTGACAGCAGATTATTTCAGATTCTATCGCTCAGTAACCAAGAGATAGATGAAGTAATCGCTCAAGAATTCAAGGAAGTGAACAAGGTGAGATGATTAACATTTGCTTTTCATTTTATTCTGCCTCGTCACATCGTCAAGGAGGTTCTTAACGCGTATATTCAAAAAAAATATCATATGTTTGCGTATATTATATTTATACACACGTCGATATTGACGGTAGAAATAAGATCGTATGGTATTTACATTCCCGACGGGAACGACGCGATATAGCTAACGATTTGAGATAATTCTAAAAAAATTGTTCCGACTCACGGTGGACGGAATTTGACACAACGGTTCATGCCGCTCGACATTATTGCAATCTAAGTAAAAAGCACTAATTTAGAATTAATACCATCATCGGTGATAATGACAAGGCGGGCTGTCTGTTTCGACGAATCCAGGCTGCTAATGAGTTCGCTGCAGTCCTGCACCTTTCCGGAAATGGCTAATTGCTGGACGAGTCGGAATAGATCGTTCTCCGCATACACTTAATCTGATAGTTACCGCTATACTTAGAAATAGTAAATCTTCCTGTAAAGGGGAGAATGGCGAGTTGAATAGATGTCCGGTCGGGAAAAGCTAATACCTGGCTTATCAGCTTTAGAGGATTGCTTCAACATTCCACGTAGCTTGAAGCCTCGCTATGACTAAGGCCGTGCAACGGTACTCTTGCCCGCTAACCGGAATGCGGAAATTACCCAACGTCATCTATTGTCCTAATGTCTTTCTCTCCTAGCCAATCAGGGCGCATCGCGTTAGTTTACGTCATCCTCATCGAGCCAATCAAGGCGTACCGCATCAGCGCACGCTATCCCCACCACCTTGCAACTACAGTTAGATGTAAGATATATAAACCGGCGACCGTACACAGTGCATCCAGTGTGCAACCGCTCTAACTTGAATTGGACGGTTCGTCTTTATCTCAGTCTCATACGCTATCAGCAGTGTAACCGATTCGCTGTACTTCGCGAATTCTTGCAAAAGTGTGCTTGTGTGTTTAACCAAGTGAACAGTGCTTCGTCCAGCATAGAGTTTCCAGTGAAGCACATTCAGAAACAAAACGACCGCCGGACGAGAGTGAGAGCTCTGTAGCCCCAGGACGACGCAGTCAACCACCGCCGATGGAAATGTCTCTACCCGCTAAGCCTGAGAGGGCTTTGACGAAACGACAATTTCAGGCGGAGACTGAACAGCGACAACACCCTATGTTTTCCGATTACTACGCATTGCTGCTGATTTTCGAACATCTCAACGTTCAGGACCTGCTGCGAGCGGCGAGAGTGTGCAGATTGTGGCGTGATGTCGCCGTGCATCCCTCGCTGTGGAAGACGGTGCGGATGAAGGATAGGTGCGAGGTGACCGATTGGGACGGATTCGCGAAGGCGTTGAAGAGGCGCGGCACGCAACATTTGGACATGAGTAAGATGCCGGTCGCGGCGGCTGACTCCAACGGTATCTCGAAGAAATTCGTATCCGTAATATCAAGGGTTACGAACCTCGTTAAGCTGGAGCTGTTCCGGTGCCCTGCAGACGTCGTCGACGAAGTAATCGAGAACTGCCCGCAGTTGGAGGCGTTGAGTGCAATGTCGATAGAGCTCACCTCTTTTTTAAGTTTGAGGTCCGCCGGAAATCTGAAACGCTGTCAGGAGTTAAAATTGAGGTCGATAAACTGGATGTCCTTGGAGAGTGGCCTCTTGCCTTTGCAGACGCTGACACAGTTAACTCATTTGAGTGTGACGACTGTGGAAGAACTCTACGGGTGGCGACTCGACATTTTAGAATCGTTAACAAACTTGGAAACGCTTGAACTCGGAAAGTGTTCCTACTTTCGAAAAGAATTCGGTACGCGGGTGCTGCCGAAATTGCACAATTTGAAACGTCTTAGGCTGGAGAATGGATTGTTCTCGTGCTGTACGTTCGAGATACTCGAGGGCGTTTCGAGGCTGAAAAATTTGAGTCAATTGGAATTAGTCAATTTCGACGTGAAGAACGGCTTCGACAAATACTTGGCGAACTGCAAGAATATCAAAAGGCTACTGATAATACCGATTTATACATCGACATTTGAAGTGTCGAACAACATGGTTCTCAGTGGCGTCATGGAGTTATCAAATAACTTAACGCACTTCGGCTGGGGTTTTGTCGACACGGGCGATTTTATACCAGTGTTAAAACCAATTCCCTACTTGAAGTTGATCGAGAATATAGAAGATGATAGTTTACAGGAAGACGATCAGGTGCTGCCGAGCCTGACGGATTCGCAAGTATACATTTTGCGATTGCCTCAACTGCGGAAGCTTCTCCTCACCGCGTTGCCAAAGACACGGGTCGAAATCTTGGAAATTCCCTTCGACACCAAGTGACAGCAGATTATTTCAGATTCTATCGCTCAGTAACCAAGAGATAGATGAAGTAATCGCTCAAGAATTCAAGGAAGTGAACAAGGTGAGATGATTAACATTTGCTTTTCATTTTATTCTGCCTCGTCACATCGTCAAGGAGGTTCTTAACGCGTATATTCAAAAAAAATATCATATGTTTGCGTATATTATATTTATACACACGTCGATATTGACGGTAGAAATAAGATCGTATGGTATTTACATTCCCGACGGGAACGACGCGATATAGCTAACGATTTGAGATAATTCTAAAAAAATTGTTCCGACTCACGGTGGACGGAATTTGACACAACGGTTCATGCCGCTCGACATTATTGCAATCTAAGTAAAAAGCACTAATTTAGAATTAATACCATCATCGGTGATAATGACAAGGCGGGCTGTCTGTTTCGACGAATCCAGGCTGCTAATGAGTTCGCTGCAGTCCTGCACCTTTCCGGAAATGGCTAATTGCTGGACGAGTCGGAATAGATCGTTCTCCGCATACACTTAATCTGATAGTTACCGCTATACTTAGAAATAGTAAATCTTCCTGTAAAGGGGAGAATGGCGAGTTGAATAGATGTCCGGTCGGGAAAAGCTAATACCTGGCTTATCAGCTTTAGAGGATTGCTTCAACATTCCACGTAGCTTGAAGCCTCGCTATGACTAAGGCCGTGCAACGGTACTCTTGCCCGCTAACCGGAATGCGGAAATTACCCAACGTCATCTATTGTCCTAATGTCTTTCTCTCCTAGCCAATCAGGGCGCATCGCGTTAGTTTACGTCATCCTCATCGAGCCAATCAAGGCGTACCGCATCAGCGCACGCTATCCCCACCACCTTGCAACTACAGTTAGATGTAAGATATATAAACCGGCGACCGTACACAGTGCATCCAGTGTGCAACCGCTCTAACTTGAATTGGACGGTTCGTCTTTATCTCAGTCTCATACGCTATCAGCAGTGTAACCGATTCGCTGTACTTCGCGAATTCTTGCAAAAGTGTGCTTGTGTGTTTAACCAAGTGAACAGTGCTTCGTCCAGCATAGAGTTTCCAGTGAAGCACATTCAGAAACAAAACGACCGCCGGACGAGAGTGAGAGCTCTGTAGCCCCAGGACGACGCAGTCAACCACCGCCGATGGAAATGTCTCTACCCGCTAAGCCTGAGAGGGCTTTGACGAAACGACAATTTCAGGCGGAGACTGAACAGCGACAACACCCTATGTTTTCCGATTACTACGCATTGCTGCTGATTTTCGAACATCTCAACGTTCAGGACCTGCTGCGAGCGGCGAGAGTGTGCAGATTGTGGCGTGATGTCGCCGTGCATCCCTCGCTGTGGAAGACGGTGCGGATGAAGGATAGGTGCGAGGTGACCGATTGGGACGGATTCGCGAAGGCGTTGAAGAGGCGCGGCACGCAACATTTGGACATGAGTAAGATGCCGGTCGCGGCGGCTGACTCCAACGGTATCTCGAAGAAATTCGTATCCGTAATATCAAGGGTTACGAACCTCGTTAAGCTGGAGCTGTTCCGGTGCCCTGCAGACGTCGTCGACGAAGTAATCGAGAACTGCCCGCAGTTGGAGGCGTTGAGTGCAATGTCGATAGAGCTCACCTCTTTTTTAAGTTTGAGGTCCGCCGGAAATCTGAAACGCTGTCAGGAGTTAAAATTGAGGTCGATAAACTGGATGTCCTTGGAGAGTGGCCTCTTGCCTTTGCAGACGCTGACACAGTTAACTCATTTGAGTGTGACGACTGTGGAAGAACTCTACGGGTGGCGACTCGACATTTTAGAATCGTTAACAAACTTGGAAACGCTTGAACTCGGAAAGTGTTCCTACTTTCGAAAAGAATTCGGTACGCGGGTGCTGCCGAAATTGCACAATTTGAAACGTCTTAGGCTGGAGAATGGATTGTTCTCGTGCTGTACGTTCGAGATACTCGAGGGCGTTTCGAGGCTGAAAAATTTGAGTCAATTGGAATTAGTCAATTTCGACGTGAAGAACGGCTTCGACAAATACTTGGCGAACTGCAAGAATATCAAAAGGCTACTGATAATACCGATTTATACATCGACATTTGAAGTGTCGAACAACATGGTTCTCAGTGGCGTCATGGAGTTATCAAATAACTTAACGCACTTCGGCTGGGGTTTTGTCGACACGGGCGATTTTATACCAGTGTTAAAACCAATTCCCTACTTGAAGTTGATCGAGAATATAGAAGATGATAGTTTACAGGAAGACGATCAGGTGCTGCCGAGCCTGACGGATTCGCAAGTATACATTTTGCGATTGCCTCAACTGCGGAAGCTTCTCCTCACCGCGTTGCCAAAGACACGGGTCGAAATCTTGGAAATTCCCTTCGACACCAAGTGACAGCAGATTATTTCAGATTCTATCGCTCAGTAACCAAGAGATAGATGAAGTAATCGCTCAAGAATTCAAGGAAGTGAACAAGGTGAGATGATTAACATTTGCTTTTCATTTTATTCTGCCTCGTCACATCGTCAAGGAGGTTCTTAACGCGTATATTCAAAAAAAATATCATATGTTTGCGTATATTATATTTATACACACGTCGATATTGACGGTAGAAATAAGATCGTATGGTATTTACATTCCCGACGGGAACGACGCGATATAGCTAACGATTTGAGATAATTCTAAAAAAATTGTTCCGTCTCACGGTGGACGGAATTTGACACAACGGTTCATGCCGCTCGACATTATTGCAATCTAAGTAAAAAGCACTAATTTAGAATTAATACCATCATCGGTGATAATGACAAGGCGGGCTGTCTGTTTCGACGAATCCAGGCTGCTAATGAGTTCGCTGCAGTCCTGCACCTTTCCGGAAATGGCTAATTGCTGGACGAGTCGGAATAGATCGTTCTCCGCATACACTTAATCTGATAGTTACCGCTATACTTAGAAATAGTAAATCTTCCTGTAAAGGGGAGAATGGCGAGTTGAATAGATGTCCGGTCGGGAAAAGCTAATACCTGGCTTATCAGGTTTAGAGGATTGCTTCAACATTCCACGTAGCTTGAAGCCTCGCTATGACTAAGGCCGTGCAACGGTACTCTTGCCCGCTAACCGGAATGCGGAAATTACCCAACGTCATCTATTGTCCTAATGTCTTTCTCTCCTAGCCAATCAGGGCGCATCGCGTTAGTTTACGTCATCCTCATCGAGCCAATCAAGGCGTACCGCATCAGCGCACGCTATCCCCACCACCTTGCAACTACAGTTAGATGTAAGATATATAAACCGGCGACCGTACACAGTGCATCCAGTGTGCAACCGCTCTAACTTGAATTGGACGGTTCGTCTTTATCTCAGTCTCATACGCTATCAGCAGTGTAACCGATTCGCTGTACTTCGCGAATTCTTGCAAAAGTGTGCTTGTGTGTTTAACCAAGTGAACAGTGCTTCGTCCAGCATAGAGTTTCCAGTGAAGCACATTCAGAAACAAAACGACCGCCGGACGAGAGTGAGAGCTCTGTAGCCCCAGGACGACGCAGTCAACCACCGCCGATGGAAATGTCTCTACCCGCTAAGCCTGAGAGGGCTTTGACGAAACGACAATTTCAGGCGGAGACTGAACAGCGACAACACCCTATGTTTTCCGATTACTACGCATTGCTGCTGATTTTCGAACATCTCAACGTTCAGGACCTGCTGCGAGCGGCGAGAGTGTGCAGATTGTGGCGTGATGTCGCCGTGCATCCCTCGCTGTGGAAGACGGTGCGGATGAAGGATAGGTGCGAGGTGACCGATTGGGACGGATTCGCGAAGGCGTTGAAGAGGCGCGGCACGCAACATTTGGACATGAGTAAGATGCCGGTCGCGGCGGCTGACTCCAACGGTATCTCGAAGAAATTCGTATCCGTAATATCAAGGGTTACGAACCTCGTTAAGCTGGAGCTGTTCCGGTGCCCTGCAGACGTCGTCGACGAAGTAATCGAGAACTGCCCGCAGTTGGAGGCGTTGAGTGCAATGTCGATAGAGCTCACCTCTTTTTTAAGTTTGAGGTCCGCCGGAAATCTGAAACGCTGTCAGGAGTTAAAATTGAGGTCGATAAACTGGATGTCCTTGGAGAGTGGCCTCTTGCCTTTGCAGACGCTGACACAGTTAACTCATTTGAGTGTGACGACTGTGGAAGAACTCTACGGGTGGCGACTCGACATTTTAGAATCGTTAACAAACTTGGAAACGCTTGAACTCGGAAAGTGTTCCTACTTTCGAAAAGAATTCGGTACGCGGGTGCTGCCGAAATTGCACAATTTGAAACGTCTTAGGCTGGAGAATGGATTGTTCTCGTGCTGTACGTTCGAGATACTCGAGGGCGTTTCGAGGCTGAAAAATTTGAGTCAATTGGAATTAGTCAATTTCGACGTGAAGAACGGCTTCGACAAATACTTGGCGAACTGCAAGAATATCAAAAGGCTACTGATAATACCGATTTATACATCGACATTTGAAGTGTCGAACAACATGGTTCTCAGTGGCGTCATGGAGTTATCAAATAACTTAACGCACTTCGGCTGGGGTTTTGTCGACACGGGCGATTTTATACCAGTGTTAAAACCAATTCCCTACTTGAAGTTGATCGAGAATATAGAAGATGATAGTTTACAGGAAGACGATCAGGTGCTGCCGAGCCTGACGGATTCGCAAGTATACATTTTGCGATTGCCTCAACTGCGGAAGCTTCTCCTCACCGCGTTGCCAAAGACACGGGTCGAAATCTTGGAAATTCCCTTCGACACCAAGTGACAGCAGATTATTTCAGATTCTATCGCTCAGTAACCAAGAGATAGATGAAGTAATCGCTCAAGAATTCAAGGAAGTGAACAAGGTGAGATGATTAACATTTGCTTTTCATTTTATTCTGCCTCGTCACATCGTCAAGGAGGTTCTTAACGCGTATATTCAAAAAAAATATCATATGTTTGCGTATATTATATTTATACACACGTCGATATTGACGGTAGAAATAAGATCGTATGGTATTTACATTCCCGACGGGAACGACGCGATATAGCTAACGATTTGAGATAATTCTAAAAAAATTGTTCCGACTCACGGTGGACGGAATTTGACACAACGGTTCATGCCGCTCGACATTATTGCAATCTAAGTAAAAAGCACTAATTTAGAATTAATACCATCATCGGTGATAATGACAAGGCGGGCTGTCTGTTTCGACGAATCCAGGCTGCTAATGAGTTCGCTGCAGTCCTGCACCTTTCCGGAAATGGCTAATTGCTGGACGAGTCGGAATAGATCGTTCTCCGCATACACTTAATCTGATAGTTACCGCTATACTTAGAAATAGTAAATCTTCCTGTAAAGGGGAGAATGGCGAGTTGAATAGATGTCCGGTCGGGAAAAGCTAATACCTGGCTTATCAGCTTTAGAGGATTGCTTCAACATTCCACGTAGCTTGAAGCCTCGCTATGACTAAGGCCGTGCAACGGTACTCTTGCCCGCTAACCGGAATGCGGAAATTACCCAACGTCATCTATTGTCCTAATGTCTTTCTCTCCTAGCCAATCAGGGCGCATCGCGTTAGTTTACGTCATCCTCATCGAGCCAATCAAGGCGTACCGCATCAGCGCACGCTATCCCCACCACCTTGCAACTACAGTTAGATGTAAGATATATAAACCGGCGACCGTACACAGTGCATCCAGTGTGCAACCGCTCTAACTTGAATTGGACGGTTCGTCTTTATCTCAGTCTCATACGCTATCAGCAGTGTAACCGATTCGCTGTACTTCGCGAATTCTTGCAAAAGTGTGCTTGTGTGTTTAACCAAGTGAACAGTGCTTCGTCCAGCATAGAGTTTCCAGTGAAGCACATTCAGAAACAAAACGACCGCCGGACGAGAGTGAGAGCTCTGTAGCCCCAGGACGACGCAGTCAACCACCGCCGATGGAAATGTCTCTACCCGCTAAGCCTGAGAGGGCTTTGACGAAACGACAATTTCAGGCGGAGACTGAACAGCGACAACACCCTATGTTTTCCGATTACTACGCATTGCTGCTGATTTTCGAACATCTCAACGTTCAGGACCTGCTGCGAGCGGCGAGAGTGTGCAGATTGTGGCGTGATGTCGCCGTGCATCCCTCGCTGTGGAAGACGGTGCGGATGAAGGATAGGTGCGAGGTGACCGATTGGGACGGATTCGCGAAGGCGTTGAAGAGGCGCGGCACGCAACATTTGGACATGAGTAAGATGCCGGTCGCGGCGGCTGACTCCAACGGTATCTCGAAGAAATTCGTATCCGTAATATCAAGGGTTACGAACCTCGTTAAGCTGGAGCTGTTCCGGTGCCCTGCAGACGTCGTCGACGAAGTAATCGAGAACTGCCCGCAGTTGGAGGCGTTGAGTGCAATGTCGATAGAGCTCACCTCTTTTTTAAGTTTGAGGTCCGCCGGAAATCTGAAACGCTGTCAGGAGTTAAAATTGAGGTCGATAAACTGGATGTCCTTGGAGAGTGGCCTCTTGCCTTTGCAGACGCTGACACAGTTAACTCATTTGAGTGTGACGACTGTGGAAGAACTCTACGGGTGGCGACTCGACATTTTAGAATCGTTAACAAACTTGGAAACGCTTGAACTCGGAAAGTGTTCCTACTTTCGAAAAGAATTCGGTACGCGGGTGCTGCCGAAATTGCACAATTTGAAACGTCTTAGGCTGGAGAATGGATTGTTCTCGTGCTGTACGTTCGAGATACTCGAGGGCGTTTCGAGGCTGAAAAATTTGAGTCAATTGGAATTAGTCAATTTCGACGTGAAGAACGGCTTCGACAAATACTTGGCGAACTGCAAGAATATCAAAAGGCTACTGATAATACCGATTTATACATCGACATTTGAAGTGTCGAACAACATGGTTCTCAGTGGCGTCATGGAGTTATCAAATAACTTAACGCACTTCGGCTGGGGTTTTGTCGACACGGGCGATTTTATACCAGTGTTAAAACCAATTCCCTACTTGAAGTTGATCGAGAATATAGAAGATGATAGTTTACAGGAAGACGATCAGGTGCTGCCGAGCCTGACGGATTCGCAAGTATACATTTTGCGATTGCCTCAACTGCGGAAGCTTCTCCTCACCGCGTTGCCAAAGACACGGGTCGAAATCTTGGAAATTCCCTTCGACACCAAGTGACAGCAGATTATTTCAGATTCTATCGCTCAGTAACCAAGAGATAGATGAAGTAATCGCTCAAGAATTCAAGGAAGTGAACAAGGTGAGATGATTAACATTTGCTTTTCATTTTATTCTGCCTCGTCACATCGTCAAGGAGGTTCTTAACGCGTATATTCAAAAAAAATATCATATGTTTGCGTATATTATATTTATACACACGTCGATATTGACGGTAGAAATAAGATCGTATGGTATTTACATTCCCGACGGGAACGACGCGATATAGCTAACGATTTGAGATAATTCTAAAAAAATTGTTCCGTCTCACGGTGGACGGAATTTGACACAACGGTTCATGCCGCTCGACATTATTGCAATCTAAGTAAAAAGCACTAATTTAGAATTAATACCATCATCGGTGATAATGACAAGGCGGGCTGTCTGTTTCGACGAATCCAGGCTGCTAATGAGTTCGCTGCAGTCCTGCACCTTTCCGGAAATGGCTAATTGCTGGACGAGTCGGAATAGATCGTTCTCCGCATACACTTAATCTGATAGTTACCGCTATACTTAGAAATAGTAAATCTTCCTGTAAAGGGGAGAATGGCGAGTTGAATAGATGTCCGGTCGGGAAAAGCTAATACCTGGCTTATCAGGTTTAGAGGATTGCTTCAACATTCCACGTAGCTTGAAGCCTCGCTATGACTAAGGCCGTGCAACGGTACTCTTGCCCGCTAACCGGAATGCGGAAATTACCCAACGTCATCTATTGTCCTAATGTCTTTCTCTCCTAGCCAATCAGGGCGCATCGCGTTAGTTTACGTCATCCTCATCGAGCCAATCAAGGCGTACCGCATCAGCGCACGCTATCCCCACCACCTTGCAACTACAGTTAGATGTAAGATATATAAACCGGCGACCGTACACAGTGCATCCAGTGTGCAACCGCTCTAACTTGAATTGGACGGTTCGTCTTTATCTCAGTCTCATACGCTATCAGCAGTGTAACCGATTCGCTGTACTTCGCGAATTCTTGCAAAAGTGTGCTTGTGTGTTTAACCAAGTGAACAGTGCTTCGTCCAGCATAGAGTTTCCAGTGAAGCACATTCAGAAACAAAACGACCGCCGGACGAGAGTGAGAGCTCTGTAGCCCCAGGACGACGCAGTCAACCACCGCCGATGGAAATGTCTCTACCCGCTAAGCCTGAGAGGGCTTTGACGAAACGACAATTTCAGGCGGAGACTGAACAGCGACAACACCCTATGTTTTCCGATTACTACGCATTGCTGCTGATTTTCGAACATCTCAACGTTCAGGACCTGCTGCGAGCGGCGAGAGTGTGCAGATTGTGGCGTGATGTCGCCGTGCATCCCTCGCTGTGGAAGACGGTGCGGATGAAGGATAGGTGCGAGGTGACCGATTGGGACGGATTCGCGAAGGCGTTGAAGAGGCGCGGCACGCAACATTTGGACATGAGTAAGATGCCGGTCGCGGCGGCTGACTCCAACGGTATCTCGAAGAAATTCGTATCCGTAATATCAAGGGTTACGAACCTCGTTAAGCTGGAGCTGTTCCGGTGCCCTGCAGACGTCGTCGACGAAGTAATCGAGAACTGCCCGCAGTTGGAGGCGTTGAGTGCAATGTCGATAGAGCTCACCTCTTTTTTAAGTTTGAGGTCCGCCGGAAATCTGAAACGCTGTCAGGAGTTAAAATTGAGGTCGATAAACTGGATGTCCTTGGAGAGTGGCCTCTTGCCTTTGCAGACGCTGACACAGTTAACTCATTTGAGTGTGACGACTGTGGAAGAACTCTACGGGTGGCGACTCGACATTTTAGAATCGTTAACAAACTTGGAAACGCTTGAACTCGGAAAGTGTTCCTACTTTCGAAAAGAATTCGGTACGCGGGTGCTGCCGAAATTGCACAATTTGAAACGTCTTAGGCTGGAGAATGGATTGTTCTCGTGCTGTACGTTCGAGATACTCGAGGGCGTTTCGAGGCTGAAAAATTTGAGTCAATTGGAATTAGTCAATTTCGACGTGAAGAACGGCTTCGACAAATACTTGGCGAACTGCAAGAATATCAAAAGGCTACTGATAATACCGATTTATACATCGACATTTGAAGTGTCGAACAACATGGTTCTCAGTGGCGTCATGGAGTTATCAAATAACTTAACGCACTTCGGCTGGGGTTTTGTCGACACGGGCGATTTTATACCAGTGTTAAAACCAATTCCCTACTTGAAGTTGATCGAGAATATAGAAGATGATAGTTTACAGGAAGACGATCAGGTGCTGCCGAGCCTGACGGATTCGCAAGTATACATTTTGCGATTGCCTCAACTGCGGAAGCTTCTCCTCACCGCGTTGCCAAAGACACGGGTCGAAATCTTGGAAATTCCCTTCGACACCAAGTGACAGCAGATTATTTCAGATTCTATCGCTCAGTAACCAAGAGATAGATGAAGTAATCGCTCAAGAATTCAAGGAAGTGAACAAGGTGAGATGATTAACATTTGCTTTTCATTTTATTCTGCCTCGTCACATCGTCAAGGAGGTTCTTAACGCGTATATTCAAAAAAAATATCATATGTTTGCGTATATTATATTTATACACACGTCGATATTGACGGTAGAAATAAGATCGTATGGTATTTACATTCCCGACGGGAACGACGCGATATAGCTAACGATTTGAGATAATTCTAAAAAAATTGTTCCGACTCACGGTGGACGGAATTTGACACAACGGTTCATGCCGCTCGACATTATTGCAATCTAAGTAAAAAGCACTAATTTAGAATTAATACCATCATCGGTGATAATGACAAGGCGGGCTGTCTGTTTCGACGAATCCAGGCTGCTAATGAGTTCGCTGCAGTCCTGCACCTTTCCGGAAATGGCTAATTGCTGGACGAGTCGGAATAGATCGTTCTCCGCATACACTTAATCTGATAGTTACCGCTATACTTAGAAATAGTAAATCTTCCTGTAAAGGGGAGAATGGCGAGTTGAATAGATGTCCGGTCGGGAAAAGCTAATACCTGGCTTATCAGCTTTAGAGGATTGCTTCAACATTCCACGTAGCTTGAAGCCTCGCTATGACTAAGGCCGTGCAACGGTACTCTTGCCCGCTAACCGGAATGCGGAAATTACCCAACGTCATCTATTGTCCTAATGTCTTTCTCTCCTAGCCAATCAGGGCGCATCGCGTTAGTTTACGTCATCCTCATCGAGCCAATCAAGGCGTACCGCATCAGCGCACGCTATCCCCACCACCTTGCAACTACAGTTAGATGTAAGATATATAAACCGGCGACCGTACACAGTGCATCCAGTGTGCAACCGCTCTAACTTGAATTGGACGGTTCGTCTTTATCTCAGTCTCATACGCTATCAGCAGTGTAACCGATTCGCTGTACTTCGCGAATTCTTGCAAAAGTGTGCTTGTGTGTTTAACCAAGTGAACAGTGCTTCGTCCAGCATAGAGTTTCCAGTGAAGCACATTCAGAAACAAAACGACCGCCGGACGAGAGTGAGAGCTCTGTAGCCCCAGGACGACGCAGTCAACCACCGCCGATGGAAATGTCTCTACCCGCTAAGCCTGAGAGGGCTTTGACGAAACGACAATTTCAGGCGGAGACTGAACAGCGACAACACCCTATGTTTTCCGATTACTACGCATTGCTGCTGATTTTCGAACATCTCAACGTTCAGGACCTGCTGCGAGCGGCGAGAGTGTGCAGATTGTGGCGTGATGTCGCCGTGCATCCCTCGCTGTGGAAGACGGTGCGGATGAAGGATAGGTGCGAGGTGACCGATTGGGACGGATTCGCGAAGGCGTTGAAGAGGCGCGGCACGCAACATTTGGACATGAGTAAGATGCCGGTCGCGGCGGCTGACTCCAACGGTATCTCGAAGAAATTCGTATCCGTAATATCAAGGGTTACGAACCTCGTTAAGCTGGAGCTGTTCCGGTGCCCTGCAGACGTCGTCGACGAAGTAATCGAGAACTGCCCGCAGTTGGAGGCGTTGAGTGCAATGTCGATAGAGCTCACCTCTTTTTTAAGTTTGAGGTCCGCCGGAAATCTGAAACGCTGTCAGGAGTTAAAATTGAGGTCGATAAACTGGATGTCCTTGGAGAGTGGCCTCTTGCCTTTGCAGACGCTGACACAGTTAACTCATTTGAGTGTGACGACTGTGGAAGAACTCTACGGGTGGCGACTCGACATTTTAGAATCGTTAACAAACTTGGAAACGCTTGAACTCGGAAAGTGTTCCTACTTTCGAAAAGAATTCGGTACGCGGGTGCTGCCGAAATTGCACAATTTGAAACGTCTTAGGCTGGAGAATGGATTGTTCTCGTGCTGTACGTTCGAGATACTCGAGGGCGTTTCGAGGCTGAAAAATTTGAGTCAATTGGAATTAGTCAATTTCGACGTGAAGAACGGCTTCGACAAATACTTGGCGAACTGCAAGAATATCAAAAGGCTACTGATAATACCGATTTATACATCGACATTTGAAGTGTCGAACAACATGGTTCTCAGTGGCGTCATGGAGTTATCAAATAACTTAACGCACTTCGGCTGGGGTTTTGTCGACACGGGCGATTTTATACCAGTGTTAAAACCAATTCCCTACTTGAAGTTGATCGAGAATATAGAAGATGATAGTTTACAGGAAGACGATCAGGTGCTGCCGAGCCTGACGGATTCGCAAGTATACATTTTGCGATTGCCTCAACTGCGGAAGCTTCTCCTCACCGCGTTGCCAAAGACACGGGTCGAAATCTTGGAAATTCCCTTCGACACCAAGTGACAGCAGATTATTTCAGATTCTATCGCTCAGTAACCAAGAGATAGATGAAGTAATCGCTCAAGAATTCAAGGAAGTGAACAAGGTGAGATGATTAACATTTGCTTTTCATTTTATTCTGCCTCGTCACATCGTCAAGGAGGTTCTTAACGCGTATATTCAAAAAAAATATCATATGTTTGCGTATATTATATTTATACACACGTCGATATTGACGGTAGAAATAAGATCGTATGGTATTTACATTCCCGACGGGAACGACGCGATATAGCTAACGATTTGAGATAATTCTAAAAAAATTGTTCCGTCTTACGGTGGACGGAATTTGACACAACGGTTCATGCCGCTCGACATTATTGCAATCTAAGTAAAAAGCACTAATTTAGAATTAATACCATCATCGGTGATAATGACAAGGCGGGCGGTCTGTTTCGACGAATCCAGGCTGCTAATGAGTTCGCTGCAGTCCTGCACCTTTCCGGAAATGGCTAATTGCTGGACGAGTCGGAATAGATCGTTCTCCGCATACACTTAATCTGATAGTTACCGCTATACTTAGAAATAGTAAATCTTCCTGTAAAGGGGAGAATGGCGAGTTGAATAGATGTCCGGTCGGGAAAAGCTAATACCTGGCTTATCAGCTTTAGAGGATTGCTTCAACATTCCACGTAGCTTGAAGCCTCGCTATGACTAAGGCCGTGCAACGGTACTCTTGCCCGCTAACCGGAATGCGGAAATTACCCAACGTCATCTATTGTCCTAATGTCTTTCTCTCCTAGCCAATCAGGGCGCATCGCGTTAGTTTACGTCATCCTCATCGAGCCAATCAAGGCGTACCGCATCAGCGCACGCTATCCCCACCACCTTGCAACTACAGTTAGATGTAAGATATATAAACCGGCGACCGTACACAGTGCATCCAGTGTGCAACCGCTCTAACTTGAATTGGACGGTTCGTCTTTATCTCAGTCTCATACGCTATCAGCAGTGTAACCGATTCGCTGTACTTCGCGAATTCTTGCAAAAGTGTGCTTGTGTGTTTAACCAAGTGAACAGTGCTTCGTCCAGCATAGAGTTTCCAGTGAAGCACATTCAGAAACAAAACGACCGCCGGACGAGAGTGAGAGCTCTGTAGCCCCAGGACGACGCAGTCAACCACCGCCGATGGAAATGTCTCTACCCGCTAAGCCTGAGAGGGCTTTGACGAAACGACAATTTCAGGCGGAGACTGAACAGCGACAACACCCTATGTTTTCCGATTACTACGCATTGCTGCTGATTTTCGAACATCTCAACGTTCAGGACCTGCTGCGAGCGGCGAGAGTGTGCAGATTGTGGCGTGATGTCGCCGTGCATCCCTCGCTGTGGAAGACGGTGCGGATGAAGGATAGGTGCGAGGTGACCGATTGGGACGGATTCGCGAAGGCGTTGAAGAGGCGCGGCACGCAACATTTGGACATGAGTAAGATGCCGGTCGCGGCGGCTGACTCCAACGGTATCTCGAAGAAATTCGTATCCGTAATATCAAGGGTTACGAACCTCGTTAAGCTGGAGCTGTTCCGGTGCCCTGCAGACGTCGTCGACGAAGTAATCGAGAACTGCCCGCAGTTGGAGGCGTTGAGTGCAATGTCGATAGAGCTCACCTCTTTTTTAAGTTTGAGGTCCGCCGGAAATCTGAAACGCTGTCAGGAGTTAAAATTGAGGTCGATAAACTGGATGTCCTTGGAGAGTGGCCTCTTGCCTTTGCAGACGCTGACACAGTTAACTCATTTGAGTGTGACGACTGTGGAAGAACTCTACGGGTGGCGACTCGACATTTTAGAATCGTTAACAAACTTGGAAACGCTTGAACTCGGAAAGTGTTCCTACTTTCGAAAAGAATTCGGTACGCGGGTGCTGCCGAAATTGCACAATTTGAAACGTCTTAGGCTGGAGAATGGATTGTTCTCGTGCTGTACGTTCGAGATACTCGAGGGCGTTTCGAGGCTGAAAAATTTGAGTCAATTGGAATTAGTCAATTTCGACGTGAAGAACGGCTTCGACAAATACTTGGCGAACTGCAAGAATATCAAAAGGCTACTGATAATACCGATTTATACATCGACATTTGAAGTGTCGAACAACATGGTTCTCAGTGGCGTCATGGAGTTATCAAATAACTTAACGCACTTCGGCTGGGGTTTTGTCGACACGGGCGATTTTATACCAGTGTTAAAACCAATTCCCTACTTGAAGTTGATCGAGAATATAGAAGATGATAGTTTACAGGAAGACGATCAGGTGCTGCCGAGCCTGACGGATTCGCAAGTATACATTTTGCGATTGCCTCAACTGCGGAAGCTTCTCCTCACCGCGTTGCCAAAGACACGGGTCGAAATCTTGGAAATTCCCTTCGACACCAAGTGACAGCAGATTATTTCAGATTCTATCGCTCAGTAACCAAGAGATAGATGAAGTAATCGCTCAAGAATTCAAGGAAGTGAACAAGGTGAGATGATTAACATTTGCTTTTCATTTTATTCTGCCTCGTCACATCGTCAAGGAGGTTCTTAACGCGTATATTCAAAAAAAATATCATATGTTTGCGTATATTATATTTATACACACGTCGATATTGACGGTAGAAATAAGATCGTATGGTATTTACATTCCCGACGGGAACGACGCGATATAGCTAACGATTTGAGATAATTCTAAAAAAATTGTTCCGACTCACGGTGGACGGAATTTGACACAACGGTTCATGCCGCTCGACATTATTGCAATCTAAGTAAAAAGCACTAATTTAGAATTAATACCATCATCGGTGATAATGACAAGGCGGGCTGTCTGTTTCGACGAATCCAGGCTGCTAATGAGTTCGCTGCAGTCCTGCACCTTTCCGGAAATGGCTAATTGCTGGACGAGTCGGAATAGATCGTTCTCCGCATACACTTAATCTGATAGTTACCGCTATACTTAGAAATAGTAAATCTTCCTGTAAAGGGGAGAATGGCGAGTTGAATAGATGTCCGGTCGGGAAAAGCTAATACCTGGCTTATCAGCTTTAGAGGATTGCTTCAACATTCCACGTAGCTTGAAGCCTCGCTATGACTAAGGCCGTGCAACGGTACTCTTGCCCGCTAACCGGAATGCGGAAATTACCCAACGTCATCTATTGTCCTAATGTCTTTCTCTCCTAGCCAATCAGGGCGCATCGCGTTAGTTTACGTCATCCTCATCGAGCCAATCAAGGCGTACCGCATCAGCGCACGCTATCCCCACCACCTTGCAACTACAGTTAGATGTAAGATATATAAACCGGCGACCGTACACAGTGCATCCAGTGTGCAACCGCTCTAACTTGAATTGGACGGTTCGTCTTTATCTCAGTCTCATACGCTATCAGCAGTGTAACCGATTCGCTGTACTTCGCGAATTCTTGCAAAAGTGTGCTTGTGTGTTTAACCAAGTGAACAGTGCTTCGTCCAGCATAGAGTTTCCAGTGAAGCACATTCAGAAACAAAACGACCGCCGGACGAGAGTGAGAGCTCTGTAGCCCCAGGACGACGCAGTCAACCACCGCCGATGGAAATGTCTCTACCCGCTAAGCCTGAGAGGGCTTTGACGAAACGACAATTTCAGGCGGAGACTGAACAGCGACAACACCCTATGTTTTCCGATTACTACGCATTGCTGCTGATTTTCGAACATCTCAACGTTCAGGACCTGCTGCGAGCGGCGAGAGTGTGCAGATTGTGGCGTGATGTCGCCGTGCATCCCTCGCTGTGGAAGACGGTGCGGATGAAGGATAGGTGCGAGGTGACCGATTGGGACGGATTCGCGAAGGCGTTGAAGAGGCGCGGCACGCAACATTTGGACATGAGTAAGATGCCGGTCGCGGCGGCTGACTCCAACGGTATCTCGAAGAAATTCGTATCCGTAATATCAAGGGTTACGAACCTCGTTAAGCTGGAGCTGTTCCGGTGCCCTGCAGACGTCGTCGACGAAGTAATCGAGAACTGCCCGCAGTTGGAGGCGTTGAGTGCAATGTCGATAGAGCTCACCTCTTTTTTAAGTTTGAGGTCCGCCGGAAATCTGAAACGCTGTCAGGAGTTAAAATTGAGGTCGATAAACTGGATGTCCTTGGAGAGTGGCCTCTTGCCTTTGCAGACGCTGACACAGTTAACTCATTTGAGTGTGACGACTGTGGAAGAACTCTACGGGTGGCGACTCGACATTTTAGAATCGTTAACAAACTTGGAAACGCTTGAACTCGGAAAGTGTTCCTACTTTCGAAAAGAATTCGGTACGCGGGTGCTGCCGAAATTGCACAATTTGAAACGTCTTAGGCTGGAGAATGGATTGTTCTCGTGCTGTACGTTCGAGATACTCGAGGGCGTTTCGAGGCTGAAAAATTTGAGTCAATTGGAATTAGTCAATTTCGACGTGAAGAACGGCTTCGACAAATACTTGGCGAACTGCAAGAATATCAAAAGGCTACTGATAATACCGATTTATACATCGACATTTGAAGTGTCGAACAACATGGTTCTCAGTGGCGTCATGGAGTTATCAAATAACTTAACGCACTTCGGCTGGGGTTTTGTCGACACGGGCGATTTTATACCAGTGTTAAAACCAATTCCCTACTTGAAGTTGATCGAGAATATAGAAGATGATAGTTTACAGGAAGACGATCAGGTGCTGCCGAGCCTGACGGATTCGCAAGTATACATTTTGCGATTGCCTCAACTGCGGAAGCTTCTCCTCACCGCGTTGCCAAAGACACGGGTCGAAATCTTGGAAATTCCCTTCGACACCAAGTGACAGCAGATTATTTCAGATTCTATCGCTCAGTAACCAAGAGATAGATGAAGTAATCGCTCAAGAATTCAAGGAAGTGAACAAGGTGAGATGATTAACATTTGCTTTTCATTTTATTCTGCCTCGTCACATCGTCAAGGAGGTTCTTAACGCGTATATTCAAAAAAAATATCATATGTTTGCGTATATTATATTTATACACACGTCGATATTGACGGTAGAAATAAGATCGTATGGTATTTACATTCCCGACGGGAACGACGCGATATAGCTAACGATTTGAGATAATTCTAAAAAAATTGTTCCGTCTTACGGTGGACGGAATTTGACACAACGGTTCATGCCGCTCGACATTATTGCAATCTAAGTAAAAAGCACTAATTTAGAATTAATACCATCATCGGTGATAATGACAAGGCGGGCGGTCTGTTTCGACGAATCCAGGCTGCTAATGAGTTCGCTGCAGTCCTGCACCTTTCCGGAAATGGCTAATTGCTGGACGAGTCGGAATAGATCGTTCTCCGCATACACTTAATCTGATAGTTACCGCTATACTTAGAAATAGTAAATCTTCCTGTAAAGGGGAGAATGGCGAGTTGAATAGATGTCCGGTCGGGAAAAGCTAATACCTGGCTTATCAGCTTTAGAGGATTGCTTCAACATTCCACGTAGCTTGAAGCCTCGCTATGACTAAGGCCGTGCAACGGTACTCTTGCCCGCTAACCGGAATGCGGAAATTACCCAACGTCATCTATTGTCCTAATGTCTTTCTCTCCTAGCCAATCAGGGCGCATCGCGTTAGTTTACGTCATCCTCATCGAGCCAATCAAGGCGTACCGCATCAGCGCACGCTATCCCCACCACCTTGCAACTACAGTTAGATGTAAGATATATAAACCGGCGACCGTACACAGTGCATCCAGTGTGCAACCGCTCTAACTTGAATTGGACGGTTCGTCTTTATCTCAGTCTCATACGCTATCAGCAGTGTAACCGATTCGCTGTACTTCGCGAATTCTTGCAAAAGTGTGCTTGTGTGTTTAACCAAGTGAACAGTGCTTCGTCCAGCATAGAGTTTCCAGTGAAGCACATTCAGAAACAAAACGACCGCCGGACGAGAGTGAGAGCTCTGTAGCCCCAGGACGACGCAGTCAACCACCGCCGATGGAAATGTCTCTACCCGCTAAGCCTGAGAGGGCTTTGACGAAACGACAATTTCAGGCGGAGACTGAACAGCGACAACACCCTATGTTTTCCGATTACTACGCATTGCTGCTGATTTTCGAACATCTCAACGTTCAGGACCTGCTGCGAGCGGCGAGAGTGTGCAGATTGTGGCGTGATGTCGCCGTGCATCCCTCGCTGTGGAAGACGGTGCGGATGAAGGATAGGTGCGAGGTGACCGATTGGGACGGATTCGCGAAGGCGTTGAAGAGGCGCGGCACGCAACATTTGGACATGAGTAAGATGCCGGTCGCGGCGGCTGACTCCAACGGTATCTCGAAGAAATTCGTATCCGTAATATCAAGGGTTACGAACCTCGTTAAGCTGGAGCTGTTCCGGTGCCCTGCAGACGTCGTCGACGAAGTAATCGAGAACTGCCCGCAGTTGGAGGCGTTGAGTGCAATGTCGATAGAGCTCACCTCTTTTTTAAGTTTGAGGTCCGCCGGAAATCTGAAACGCTGTCAGGAGTTAAAATTGAGGTCGATAAACTGGATGTCCTTGGAGAGTGGCCTCTTGCCTTTGCAGACGCTGACACAGTTAACTCATTTGAGTGTGACGACTGTGGAAGAACTCTACGGGTGGCGACTCGACATTTTAGAATCGTTAACAAACTTGGAAACGCTTGAACTCGGAAAGTGTTCCTACTTTCGAAAAGAATTCGGTACGCGGGTGCTGCCGAAATTGCACAATTTGAAACGTCTTAGGCTGGAGAATGGATTGTTCTCGTGCTGTACGTTCGAGATACTCGAGGGCGTTTCGAGGCTGAAAAATTTGAGTCAATTGGAATTAGTCAATTTCGACGTGAAGAACGGCTTCGACAAATACTTGGCGAACTGCAAGAATATCAAAAGGCTACTGATAATACCGATTTATACATCGACATTTGAAGTGTCGAACAACATGGTTCTCAGTGGCGTCATGGAGTTATCAAATAACTTAACGCACTTCGGCTGGGGTTTTGTCGACACGGGCGATTTTATACCAGTGTTAAAACCAATTCCCTACTTGAAGTTGATCGAGAATATAGAAGATGATAGTTTACAGGAAGACGATCAGGTGCTGCCGAGCCTGACGGATTCGCAAGTATACATTTTGCGATTGCCTCAACTGCGGAAGCTTCTCCTCACCGCGTTGCCAAAGACACGGGTCGAAATCTTGGAAATTCCCTTCGACACCAAGTGACAGCAGATTATTTCAGATTCTATCGCTCAGTAACCAAGAGATAGATGAAGTAATCGCTCAAGAATTCAAGGAAGTGAACAAGGTGAGATGATTAACATTTGCTTTTCATTTTATTCTGCCTCGTCACATCGTCAAGGAGGTTCTTAACGCGTATATTCAAAAAAAATATCATATGTTTGCGTATATTATATTTATACACACGTCGATATTGACGGTAGAAATAAGATCGTATGGTATTTACATTCCCGACGGGAACGACGCGATATAGCTAACGATTTGAGATAATTCTAAAAAAATTGTTCCGTCTCACGGTGGACGGAATTTGACACAACGGTTCATGCCGCTCGACATTATTGCAATCTAAGTAAAAAGCACTAATTTAGAATTAATACCATCATCGGTGATAATGACAAGGCGGGCTGTCTGTTTCGACGAATCCAGGCTGCTAATGAGTTCGCTGCAGTCCTGCACCTTTCCGGAAATGGCTAATTGCTGGACGAGTCGGAATAGATCGTTCTCCGCATACACTTAATCTGATAGTTACCGCTATACTTAGAAATAGTAAATCTTCCTGTAAAGGGGAGAATGGCGAGTTGAATAGATGTCCGGTCGGGAAAAGCTAATACCTGGCTTATCAGGTTTAGAGGATTGCTTCAACATTCCACGTAGCTTGAAGCCTCGCTATGACTAAGGCCGTGCAACGGTACTCTTGCCCGCTAACCGGAATGCGGAAATTACCCAACGTCATCTATTGTCCTAATGTCTTTCTCTCCTAGCCAATCAGGGCGCATCGCGTTAGTTTACGTCATCCTCATCGAGCCAATCAAGGCGTACCGCATCAGCGCACGCTATCCCCACCACCTTGCAACTACAGTTAGATGTAAGATATATAAACCGGCGACCGTACACAGTGCATCCAGTGTGCAACCGCTCTAACTTGAATTGGACGGTTCGTCTTTATCTCAGTCTCATACGCTATCAGCAGTGTAACCGATTCGCTGTACTTCGCGAATTCTTGCAAAAGTGTGCTTGTGTGTTTAACCAAGTGAACAGTGCTTCGTCCAGCATAGAGTTTCCAGTGAAGCACATTCAGAAACAAAACGACCGCCGGACGAGAGTGAGAGCTCTGTAGCCCCAGGACGACGCAGTCAACCACCGCCGATGGAAATGTCTCTACCCGCTAAGCCTGAGAGGGCTTTGACGAAACGACAATTTCAGGCGGAGACTGAACAGCGACAACACCCTATGTTTTCCGATTACTACGCATTGCTGCTGATTTTCGAACATCTCAACGTTCAGGACCTGCTGCGAGCGGCGAGAGTGTGCAGATTGTGGCGTGATGTCGCCGTGCATCCCTCGCTGTGGAAGACGGTGCGGATGAAGGATAGGTGCGAGGTGACCGATTGGGACGGATTCGCGAAGGCGTTGAAGAGGCGCGGCACGCAACATTTGGACATGAGTAAGATGCCGGTCGCGGCGGCTGACTCCAACGGTATCTCGAAGAAATTCGTATCCGTAATATCAAGGGTTACGAACCTCGTTAAGCTGGAGCTGTTCCGGTGCCCTGCAGACGTCGTCGACGAAGTAATCGAGAACTGCCCGCAGTTGGAGGCGTTGAGTGCAATGTCGATAGAGCTCACCTCTTTTTTAAGTTTGAGGTCCGCCGGAAATCTGAAACGCTGTCAGGAGTTAAAATTGAGGTCGATAAACTGGATGTCCTTGGAGAGTGGCCTCTTGCCTTTGCAGACGCTGACACAGTTAACTCATTTGAGTGTGACGACTGTGGAAGAACTCTACGGGTGGCGACTCGACATTTTAGAATCGTTAACAAACTTGGAAACGCTTGAACTCGGAAAGTGTTCCTACTTTCGAAAAGAATTCGGTACGCGGGTGCTGCCGAAATTGCACAATTTGAAACGTCTTAGGCTGGAGAATGGATTGTTCTCGTGCTGTACGTTCGAGATACTCGAGGGCGTTTCGAGGCTGAAAAATTTGAGTCAATTGGAATTAGTCAATTTCGACGTGAAGAACGGCTTCGACAAATACTTGGCGAACTGCAAGAATATCAAAAGGCTACTGATAATACCGATTTATACATCGACATTTGAAGTGTCGAACAACATGGTTCTCAGTGGCGTCATGGAGTTATCAAATAACTTAACGCACTTCGGCTGGGGTTTTGTCGACACGGGCGATTTTATACCAGTGTTAAAACCAATTCCCTACTTGAAGTTGATCGAGAATATAGAAGATGATAGTTTACAGGAAGACGATCAGGTGCTGCCGAGCCTGACGGATTCGCAAGTATACATTTTGCGATTGCCTCAACTGCGGAAGCTTCTCCTCACCGCGTTGCCAAAGACACGGGTCGAAATCTTGGAAATTCCCTTCGACACCAAGTGACAGCAGATTATTTCAGATTCTATCGCTCAGTAACCAAGAGATAGATGAAGTAATCGCTCAAGAATTCAAGGAAGTGAACAAGGTGAGATGATTAACATTTGCTTTTCATTTTATTCTGCCTCGTCACATCGTCAAGGAGGTTCTTAACGCGTATATTCAAAAAAAATATCATATGTTTGCGTATATTATATTTATACACACGTCGATATTGACGGTAGAAATAAGATCGTATGGTATTTACATTCCCGACGGGAACGACGCGATATAGCTAACGATTTGAGATAATTCTAAAAAAATTGTTCCGTCTTACGGTGGACGGAATTTGACACAACGGTTCATGCCGCTCGACATTATTGCAATCTAAGTAAAAAGCACTAATTTAGAATTAATACCATCATCGGTGATAATGACAAGGCGGGCGGTCTGTTTCGACGAATCCAGGCTGCTAATGAGTTCGCTGCAGTCCTGCACCTTTCCGGAAATGGCTAATTGCTGGACGAGTCGGAATAGATCGTTCTCCGCATACACTTAATCTGATAGTTACCGCTATACTTAGAAATAGTAAATCTTCCTGTAAAGGGGAGAATGGCGAGTTGAATAGATGTCCGGTCGGGAAAAGCTAATACCTGGCTTATCAGCTTTAGAGGATTGCTTCAACATTCCACGTAGCTTGAAGCCTCGCTATGACTAAGGCCGTGCAACGGTACTCTTGCCCGCTAACCGGAATGCGGAAATTACCCAACGTCATCTATTGTCCTAATGTCTTTCTCTCCTAGCCAATCAGGGCGCATCGCGTTAGTTTACGTCATCCTCATCGAGCCAATCAAGGCGTACCGCATCAGCGCACGCTATCCCCACCACCTTGCAACTACAGTTAGATGTAAGATATATAAACCGGCGACCGTACACAGTGCATCCAGTGTGCAACCGCTCTAACTTGAATTGGACGGTTCGTCTTTATCTCAGTCTCATACGCTATCAGCAGTGTAACCGATTCGCTGTACTTCGCGAATTCTTGCAAAAGTGTGCTTGTGTGTTTAACCAAGTGAACAGTGCTTCGTCCAGCATAGAGTTTCCAGTGAAGCACATTCAGAAACAAAACGACCGCCGGACGAGAGTGAGAGCTCTGTAGCCCCAGGACGACGCAGTCAACCACCGCCGATGGAAATGTCTCTACCCGCTAAGCCTGAGAGGGCTTTGACGAAACGACAATTTCAGGCGGAGACTGAACAGCGACAACACCCTATGTTTTCCGATTACTACGCATTGCTGCTGATTTTCGAACATCTCAACGTTCAGGACCTGCTGCGAGCGGCGAGAGTGTGCAGATTGTGGCGTGATGTCGCCGTGCATCCCTCGCTGTGGAAGACGGTGCGGATGAAGGATAGGTGCGAGGTGACCGATTGGGACGGATTCGCGAAGGCGTTGAAGAGGCGCGGCACGCAACATTTGGACATGAGTAAGATGCCGGTCGCGGCGGCTGACTCCAACGGTATCTCGAAGAAATTCGTATCCGTAATATCAAGGGTTACGAACCTCGTTAAGCTGGAGCTGTTCCGGTGCCCTGCAGACGTCGTCGACGAAGTAATCGAGAACTGCCCGCAGTTGGAGGCGTTGAGTGCAATGTCGATAGAGCTCACCTCTTTTTTAAGTTTGAGGTCCGCCGGAAATCTGAAACGCTGTCAGGAGTTAAAATTGAGGTCGATAAACTGGATGTCCTTGGAGAGTGGCCTCTTGCCTTTGCAGACGCTGACACAGTTAACTCATTTGAGTGTGACGACTGTGGAAGAACTCTACGGGTGGCGACTCGACATTTTAGAATCGTTAACAAACTTGGAAACGCTTGAACTCGGAAAGTGTTCCTACTTTCGAAAAGAATTCGGTACGCGGGTGCTGCCGAAATTGCACAATTTGAAACGTCTTAGGCTGGAGAATGGATTGTTCTCGTGCTGTACGTTCGAGATACTCGAGGGCGTTTCGAGGCTGAAAAATTTGAGTCAATTGGAATTAGTCAATTTCGACGTGAAGAACGGCTTCGACAAATACTTGGCGAACTGCAAGAATATCAAAAGGCTACTGATAATACCGATTTATACATCGACATTTGAAGTGTCGAACAACATGGTTCTCAGTGGCGTCATGGAGTTATCAAATAACTTAACGCACTTCGGCTGGGGTTTTGTCGACACGGGCGATTTTATACCAGTGTTAAAACCAATTCCCTACTTGAAGTTGATCGAGAATATAGAAGATGATAGTTTACAGGAAGACGATCAGGTGCTGCCGAGCCTGACGGATTCGCAAGTATACATTTTGCGATTGCCTCAACTGCGGAAGCTTCTCCTCACCGCGTTGCCAAAGACACGGGTCGAAATCTTGGAAATTCCCTTCGACACCAAGTGACAGCAGATTATTTCAGATTCTATCGCTCAGTAACCAAGAGATAGATGAAGTAATCGCTCAAGAATTCAAGGAAGTGAACAAGGTGAGATGATTAACATTTGCTTTTCATTTTATTCTGCCTCGTCACATCGTCAAGGAGGTTCTTAACGCGTATATTCAAAAAAAATATCATATGTTTGCGTATATTATATTTATACACACGTCGATATTGACGGTAGAAATAAGATCGTATGGTATTTACATTCCCGACGGGAACGACGCGATATAGCTAACGATTTGAGATAATTCTAAAAAAATTGTTCCGTCTCACGGTGGACGGAATTTGACACAACGGTTCATGCCGCTCGACATTATTGCAATCTAAGTAAAAAGCACTAATTTAGAATTAATACCATCATCGGTGATAATGACAAGGCGGGCTGTCTGTTTCGACGAATCCAGGCTGCTAATGAGTTCGCTGCAGTCCTGCACCTTTCCGGAAATGGCTAATTGCTGGACGAGTCGGAATAGATCGTTCTCCGCATACACTTAATCTGATAGTTACCGCTATACTTAGAAATAGTAAATCTTCCTGTAAAGGGGAGAATGGCGAGTTGAATAGATGTCCGGTCGGGAAAAGCTAATACCTGGCTTATCAGGTTTAGAGGATTGCTTCAACATTCCACGTAGCTTGAAGCCTCGCTATGACTAAGGCCGTGCAACGGTACTCTTGCCCGCTAACCGGAATGCGGAAATTACCCAACGTCATCTATTGTCCTAATGTCTTTCTCTCCTAGCCAATCAGGGCGCATCGCGTTAGTTTACGTCATCCTCATCGAGCCAATCAAGGCGTACCGCATCAGCGCACGCTATCCCCACCACCTTGCAACTACAGTTAGATGTAAGATATATAAACCGGCGACCGTACACAGTGCATCCAGTGTGCAACCGCTCTAACTTGAATTGGACGGTTCGTCTTTATCTCAGTCTCATACGCTATCAGCAGTGTAACCGATTCGCTGTACTTCGCGAATTCTTGCAAAAGTGTGCTTGTGTGTTTAACCAAGTGAACAGTGCTTCGTCCAGCATAGAGTTTCCAGTGAAGCACATTCAGAAACAAAACGACCGCCGGACGAGAGTGAGAGCTCTGTAGCCCCAGGACGACGCAGTCAACCACCGCCGATGGAAATGTCTCTACCCGCTAAGCCTGAGAGGGCTTTGACGAAACGACAATTTCAGGCGGAGACTGAACAGCGACAACACCCTATGTTTTCCGATTACTACGCATTGCTGCTGATTTTCGAACATCTCAACGTTCAGGACCTGCTGCGAGCGGCGAGAGTGTGCAGATTGTGGCGTGATGTCGCCGTGCATCCCTCGCTGTGGAAGACGGTGCGGATGAAGGATAGGTGCGAGGTGACCGATTGGGACGGATTCGCGAAGGCGTTGAAGAGGCGCGGCACGCAACATTTGGACATGAGTAAGATGCCGGTCGCGGCGGCTGACTCCAACGGTATCTCGAAGAAATTCGTATCCGTAATATCAAGGGTTACGAACCTCGTTAAGCTGGAGCTGTTCCGGTGCCCTGCAGACGTCGTCGACGAAGTAATCGAGAACTGCCCGCAGTTGGAGGCGTTGAGTGCAATGTCGATAGAGCTCACCTCTTTTTTAAGTTTGAGGTCCGCCGGAAATCTGAAACGCTGTCAGGAGTTAAAATTGAGGTCGATAAACTGGATGTCCTTGGAGAGTGGCCTCTTGCCTTTGCAGACGCTGACACAGTTAACTCATTTGAGTGTGACGACTGTGGAAGAACTCTACGGGTGGCGACTCGACATTTTAGAATCGTTAACAAACTTGGAAACGCTTGAACTCGGAAAGTGTTCCTACTTTCGAAAAGAATTCGGTACGCGGGTGCTGCCGAAATTGCACAATTTGAAACGTCTTAGGCTGGAGAATGGATTGTTCTCGTGCTGTACGTTCGAGATACTCGAGGGCGTTTCGAGGCTGAAAAATTTGAGTCAATTGGAATTAGTCAATTTCGACGTGAAGAACGGCTTCGACAAATACTTGGCGAACTGCAAGAATATCAAAAGGCTACTGATAATACCGATTTATACATCGACATTTGAAGTGTCGAACAACATGGTTCTCAGTGGCGTCATGGAGTTATCAAATAACTTAACGCACTTCGGCTGGGGTTTTGTCGACACGGGCGATTTTATACCAGTGTTAAAACCAATTCCCTACTTGAAGTTGATCGAGAATATAGAAGATGATAGTTTACAGGAAGACGATCAGGTGCTGCCGAGCCTGACGGATTCGCAAGTATACATTTTGCGATTGCCTCAACTGCGGAAGCTTCTCCTCACCGCGTTGCCAAAGACACGGGTCGAAATCTTGGAAATTCCCTTCGACACCAAGTGACAGCAGATTATTTCAGATTCTATCGCTCAGTAACCAAGAGATAGATGAAGTAATCGCTCAAGAATTCAAGGAAGTGAACAAGGTGAGATGATTAACATTTGCTTTTCATTTTATTCTGCCTCGTCACATCGTCAAGGAGGTTCTTAACGCGTATATTCAAAAAAAATATCATATGTTTGCGTATATTATATTTATACACACGTCGATATTGACGGTAGAAATAAGATCGTATGGTATTTACATTCCCGACGGGAACGACGCGATATAGCTAACGATTTGAGATAATTCTAAAAAAATTGTTCCGTCTTACGGTGGACGGAATTTGACACAACGGTTCATGCCGCTCGACATTATTGCAATCTAAGTAAAAAGCACTAATTTAGAATTAATACCATCATCGGTGATAATGACAAGGCGGGCGGTCTGTTTCGACGAATCCAGGCTGCTAATGAGTTCGCTGCAGTCCTGCACCTTTCCGGAAATGGCTAATTGCTGGACGAGTCGGAATAGATCGTTCTCCGCATACACTTAATCTGATAGTTACCGCTATACTTAGAAATAGTAAATCTTCCTGTAAAGGGGAGAATGGCGAGTTTAATAGATGTCCGGTCGGGAAAAGCTAATACCTGGCTTATCAGCTTTAGAGGATTGCTTCAACATTCCACGTAGCTTGAAGCCTCGCTATGACTAAGGCCGTGCAACGGTACTCTTGCCCGCTAACCGGAATGCGGAAATTACCCAACGTCATCTATTGTCCTAATGTCTTTCTCTCCTAGCCAATCAGGGCGCATCGCGTTAGTTTACGTCATCCTCATCGAGCCAATCAAGGCGTACCGCATCAGCGCACGCTATCCCCACCACCTTGCAACTACAGTTAGATGTAAGATATATAAACCGGCGACCGTACACAGTGCATCCAGTGTGCAACCGCTCTAACTTGAATTGGACGGTTCGTCTTTATCTCAGTCTCATACGCTATCAGCAGTGTAACCGATTCGCTGTACTTCGCGAATTCTTGCAAAAGTGTGCTTGTGTGTTTAACCAAGTGAACAGTGCTTCGTCCAGCATAGAGTTTCCAGTGAAGCACATTCAGAAACAAAACGACCGCCGGACGAGAGTGAGAGCTCTGTAGCCCCAGGACGACGCAGTCAACCACCGCCGATGGAAATGTCTCTACCCGCTAAGCCTGAGAGGGCTTTGACGAAACGACAATTTCAGGCGGAGACTGAACAGCGACAACACCCTATGTTTTCCGATTACTACGCATTGCTGCTGATTTTCGAACATCTCAACGTTCAGGACCTGCTGCGAGCGGCGAGAGTGTGCAGATTGTGGCGTGATGTCGCCGTGCATCCCTCGCTGTGGAAGACGGTGCGGATGAAGGATAGGTGCGAGGTGACCGATTGGGACGGATTCGCGAAGGCGTTGAAGAGGCGCGGCACGCAACATTTGGACATGAGTAAGATGCCGGTCGCGGCGGCTGACTCCAACGGTATCTCGAAGAAATTCGTATCCGTAATATCAAGGGTTACGAACCTCGTTAAGCTGGAGCTGTTCCGGTGCCCTGCAGACGTCGTCGACGAAGTAATCGAGAACTGCCCGCAGTTGGAGGCGTTGAGTGCAATGTCGATAGAGCTCACCTCTTTTTTAAGTTTGAGGTCCGCCGGAAATCTGAAACGCTGTCAGGAGTTAAAATTGAGGTCGATAAACTGGATGTCCTTGGAGAGTGGCCTCTTGCCTTTGCAGACGCTGACACAGTTAACTCATTTGAGTGTGACGACTGTGGAAGAACTCTACGGGTGGCGACTCGACATTTTAGAATCGTTAACAAACTTGGAAACGCTTGAACTCGGAAAGTGTTCCTACTTTCGAAAAGAATTCGGTACGCGGGTGCTGCCGAAATTGCACAATTTGAAACGTCTTAGGCTGGAGAATGGATTGTTCTCGTGCTGTACGTTCGAGATACTCGAGGGCGTTTCGAGGCTGAAAAATTTGAGTCAATTGGAATTAGTCAATTTCGACGTGAAGAACGGCTTCGACAAATACTTGGCGAACTGCAAGAATATCAAAAGGCTACTGATAATACCGATTTATACATCGACATTTGAAGTGTCGAACAACATGGTTCTCAGTGGCGTCATGGAGTTATCAAATAACTTAACGCACTTCGGCTGGGGTTTTGTCGACACGGGCGATTTTATACCAGTGTTAAAACCAATTCCCTACTTGAAGTTGATCGAGAATATAGAAGATGATAGTTTACAGGAAGACGATCAGGTGCTGCCGAGCCTGACGGATTCGCAAGTATACATTTTGCGATTGCCTCAACTGCGGAAGCTTCTCCTCACCGCGTTGCCAAAGACACGGGTCGAAATCTTGGAAATTCCCTTCGACACCAAGTGACAGCAGATTATTTCAGATTCTATCGCTCAGTAACCAAGAGATAGATGAAGTAATCGCTCAAGAATTCAAGGAAGTGAACAAGGTGAGATGATTAACATTTGCTTTTCATTTTATTCTGCCTCGTCACATCGTCAAGGAGGTTCTTAACGCGTATATTCAAAAAAAATATCATATGTTTGCGTATATTATATTTATACACACGTCGATATTGACGGTAGAAATAAGATCGTATGGTATTTACATTCCCGACGGGAACGACGCGATATAGCTAACGATTTGAGATAATTCTAAAAAAATTGTTCCGTCTCACGGTGGACGGAATTTGACACAACGGTTCATGCCGCTCGACATTATTGCAATCTAAGTAAAAAGCACTAATTTAGAATTAATACCATCATCGGTGATAATGACAAGGCGGGCGGTCTGTTTCGACGAATCCAGGCTGCTAATGAGTTCGCTGCAGTCCTGCACCTTTCCGGAAATGGCTAATTGCTGGACGAGTCGGAATAGATCGTTCTCCGCATACACTTAATCTGATAGTTACCGCTATACTTAGAAATAGTAAATCTTCCTGTAAAGGGGAGAATGGCGAGTTTAATAGATGTCCGGTCGGGAAAAGCTAATACCTGGCTTATCAGCTTTAGAGGATTGCTTCAACATTCCACGTAGCTTGAAGCCTCGCTATGACTAAGGCCGTGCAACGGTACTCTTGCCCGCTAACCGGAATGCGGAAATTACCCAACGTCATCTATTGTCCTAATGTCTTTCTCTCCTAGCCAATCAGGGCGCATCGCGTTAGTTTACGTCATCCTCATCGAGCCAATCAAGGCGTACCGCATCAGCGCACGCTATCCCCACCACCTTGCAACTACAGTTAGATGTAAGATATATAAACCGGCGACCGTACACAGTGCATCCAGTGTGCAACCGCTCTAACTTGAATTGGACGGTTCGTCTTTATCTCAGTCTCATACGCTATCAGCAGTGTAACCGATTCGCTGTACTTCGCGAATTCTTGCAAAAGTGTGCTTGTGTGTTTAACCAAGTGAACAGTGCTTCGTCCAGCATAGAGTTTCCAGTGAAGCACATTCAGAAACAAAACGACCGCCGGACGAGAGTGAGAGCTCTGTAGCCCCAGGACGACGCAGTCAACCACCGCCGATGGAAATGTCTCTACCCGCTAAGCCTGAGAGGGCTTTGACGAAACGACAATTTCAGGCGGAGACTGAACAGCGACAACACCCTATGTTTTCCGATTACTACGCATTGCTGCTGATTTTCGAACATCTCAACGTTCAGGACCTGCTGCGAGCGGCGAGAGTGTGCAGATTGTGGCGTGATGTCGCCGTGCATCCCTCGCTGTGGAAGACGGTGCGGATGAAGGATAGGTGCGAGGTGACCGATTGGGACGGATTCGCGAAGGCGTTGAAGAGGCGCGGCACGCAACATTTGGACATGAGTAAGATGCCGGTCGCGGCGGCTGACTCCAACGGTATCTCGAAGAAATTCGTATCCGTAATATCAAGGGTTACGAACCTCGTTAAGCTGGAGCTGTTCCGGTGCCCTGCAGACGTCGTCGACGAAGTAATCGAGAACTGCCCGCAGTTGGAGGCGTTGAGTGCAATGTCGATAGAGCTCACCTCTTTTTTAAGTTTGAGGTCCGCCGGAAATCTGAAACGCTGTCAGGAGTTAAAATTGAGGTCGATAAACTGGATGTCCTTGGAGAGTGGCCTCTTGCCTTTGCAGACGCTGACACAGTTAACTCATTTGAGTGTGACGACTGTGGAAGAACTCTACGGGTGGCGACTCGACATTTTAGAATCGTTAACAAACTTGGAAACGCTTGAACTCGGAAAGTGTTCCTACTTTCGAAAAGAATTCGGTACGCGGGTGCTGCCGAAATTGCACAATTTGAAACGTCTTAGGCTGGAGAATGGATTGTTCTCGTGCTGTACGTTCGAGATACTCGAGGGCGTTTCGAGGCTGAAAAATTTGAGTCAATTGGAATTAGTCAATTTCGACGTGAAGAACGGCTTCGACAAATACTTGGCGAACTGCAAGAATATCAAAAGGCTACTGATAATACCGATTTATACATCGACATTTGAAGTGTCGAACAACATGGTTCTCAGTGGCGTCATGGAGTTATCAAATAACTTAACGCACTTCGGCTGGGGTTTTGTCGACACGGGCGATTTTATACCAGTGTTAAAACCAATTCCCTACTTGAAGTTGATCGAGAATATAGAAGATGATAGTTTACAGGAAGACGATCAGGTGCTGCCGAGCCTGACGGATTCGCAAGTATACATTTTGCGATTGCCTCAACTGCGGAAGCTTCTCCTCACCGCGTTGCCAAAGACACGGGTCGAAATCTTGGAAATTCCCTTCGACACCAAGTGACAGCAGATTATTTCAGATTCTATCGCTCAGTAACCAAGAGATAGATGAAGTAATCGCTCAAGAATTCAAGGAAGTGAACAAGGTGAGATGATTAACATTTGCTTTTCATTTTATTCTGCCTCGTCACATCGTCAAGGAGGTTCTTAACGCGTATATTCAAAAAAAATATCATATGTTTGCGTATATTATATTTATACACACGTCGATATTGACGGTAGAAATAAGATCGTATGGTATTTACATTCCCGACGGGAACGACGCGATATAGCTAACGATTTGAGATAATTCTAAAAAAATTGTTCCGTCTCACGGTGGACGGAATTTGACACAACGGTTCATGCCGCTCGACATTATTGCAATCTAAGTAAAAAGCACTAATTTAGAATTAATACCATCATCGGTGATAATGACAAGGCGGGCGGTCTGTTTCGACGAATCCAGGCTGCTAATGAGTTCGCTGCAGTCCTGCACCTTTCCGGAAATGGCTAATTGCTGGACGAGTCGGAATAGATCGTTCTCCGCATACACTTAATCTGATAGTTACCGCTATACTTAGAAATAGTAAATCTTCCTGTAAAGGGGAGAATGGCGAGTTGAATAGATGTCCGGTCGGGAAAAGCTAATACCTGGCTTATCAGCTTTAGAGGATTGCTTCAACATTCCACGTAGCTTGAAGCCTCGCTATGACTAAGGCCGTGCAACGGTACTCTTGCCCGCTAACCGGAATGCGGAAATTACCCAACGTCATCTATTGTCCTAATGTCTTTCTCTCCTAGCCAATCAGGGCGCATCGCGTTAGTTTACGTCATCCTCATCGAGCCAATCAAGGCGTACCGCATCAGCGCACGCTATCCCCACCACCTTGCAACTACAGTTAGATGTAAGATATATAAACCGGCGACCGTACACAGTGCATCCAGTGTGCAACCGCTCTAACTTGAATTGGACGGTTCGTCTTTATCTCAGTCTCATACGCTATCAGCAGTGTAACCGATTCGCTGTACTTCGCGAATTCTTGCAAAAGTGTGCTTGTGTGTTTAACCAAGTGAACAGTGCTTCGTCCAGCATAGAGTATCCAGTGAAGCACATTCAGAAACAAAACGACCGCCGGACGAGAGTGAGAGCTCTGTAGCCCCAGGACGACGCAGTCAACCACCGCCGATGGAAATGTCTCTACCCGCTGAGCCTGAGAGGGCTTTGACGAAACGACAATTTCAGGCGGAGACTGAACAGCGACAACACCCTATGTTTTCCGATTACTACGCATTGCTGCTGATTTTCGAACATCTCAACGTTCAGGACCTGCTGCGAGCGGCGAGAGTGTGCAGATTGTGGCGTGATGTCGCCGTGCATCCCTCGCTGTGGAAGACGGTGCGGATGAAGGATAGGTGCGAGGTGACCGATTGGGACGGATTCGCGAAGGCGTTGAAGAGGCGCGGCACGCAACATTTGGACATGAGTAAGATGCCGGTCGCGGCGGCTGACTCCAACGGTATCTCGAAGAAATTCGTATCCGTAATATCAAGGGTTAAGAACCTCGTTAAGCTGGAGCTGTTCCGGTGCCCTGCAGACGTCGTCGACGAAGTAATCGAGAACTGCCCGCAGTTGGAGGCGTTGAGTGCAATGTCGATAGAGCTCACCTCTTTTTTAAGTTTGAGGTCCGCCGGAAATCTGAAACGCTGTCAGGAGTTAAAATTGAGGTCGATAAACTGGATGTCCTTGGAGAGTGGCCTCTTGCCTTTGCAGACGCTGACACAGTTAACTCATTTGAGTGTGACGACTGTGGAAGAACTCTACGGGTGGCGACTCGACATTTTAGAATCGTTAACAAACTTGGAAACGCTTGAACTCGGAAAGTGTTCCTACTTTCGAAAAGAATTCGGTACGCGGGTGCTGCCGAAATTGCACAATTTGAAACGTCTTAGGCTGGAGAATGGATTGTTCTCGTGCTGTACGTTCGAGATACTCGAGGGCGTTTCGAGGCTGAAAAATTTGAGTCAATTGGAATTAGTCAATTTCGACGTGAAGAACGGCTTCGACAAATACTTGGCGAACTGCAAGAATATCAAAAGGCTACTGATAATACCGATTTATACATCGACATTTGAAGTGTCGAACAACATGGTTCTCAGTGGCGTCATGGAGTTATCAAATAACTTAACGCACTTCGGCTGGGGTTTTGTCGACACGGGCGATTTTATACCAGTGTTAAAACCAATTCCCTACTTGAAGTTGATCGAGAATATAGAAGATGATAGTTTACAGGAAGACGATCAGGTGCTGCCGAGCCTGACGGATTTGCAAGTATACATTTTGCGATTGCCTCAACTGCGGAAGCTTCTCCTCACCGCGTTGCCAAAGACACGGGTCGAAATCTTGGAAATTCCCTTCGACACCAAGTGACAGCAGATTATTTCAGATTCTATCGCTCAGTAACCAAGAGATAGATGAAGTAATCGCTCAAGAATTCAACGAAGTGAACAAGGTGAGATGATTAACATTTGCTTTTCATTTTATTCTGCCTCGTCACATCGTCAAGGAGGTTCTTAACGCGTATATTCAAAAAAAATATCATATGTTTGCGTATATTATATTTATACACACGTCGATATTGACGGTAGAAATAAGATCGTATGGTATTTACATTCCCGACGGGAACGACGCGATATAGCTAACGATTTGAGATAATTCTAAAAAAATTGTTCCGTCTCACGGTGGACGGAATTTGACACAACGGTTCATGCCGCTCGACATTATTGCAATCTAAGTAAAAAGCACTAATTTAGAATTAATACCATCATCGGTTATAATGACAAGGTGAGCGGTCTGTTTCGACGAATCCAGGCTGCTAATGAGTTCGCTGCAGTCCTGCACCTTTCCGGAAATGGCTAATTGCTGGACGAGTCGGAATAGATCGTTCTCCGCATACACTTAATCTGATAGTTACCGCTATACTTAGAAATAGTAAATCTTCCTGTAAAGGGGAGAATGGCGAGTTTAATAGATGTCCGGTCGGGAAAAGCTAATACCTGGCTTATCAGCTTTAGAGGATTGCTTCAACATTCCACGTAGCTTGAAGCCTCGCTATGACTAAGGCCGTGCAACGGTACTCTTGCCCGCTAACCGGAATGCGGAAATTACCCAACGTCATCTATTGTCCTAATGTCTTTCTCTCCTAGCCAATCAGGGCGCATCGCGTTAGTTTACGTCATCCTCATCGAGCCAATCAAGGCGTACCGCATCAGCGCACGCTATTCCCACCACCTTGCAACTACAGTTAGATGTAAGATATATAAACCGGCGACCCCGTACACAGTACATCTTCCCCCTGGTTCATTAGGAACAAACAACTGCTCCGTGAATCCGGACTTCCGTCTCTCGATGCTGCGGCTACCAAGTACGCAGTTAACCTTCGTACCTCCGTCAAGTCGCACGTAAATCCCTCTATTCAGGCACTCAGCAATTACACTTGCAGACCCACGGATAAGGTCCGTAAACCCTGTATTCTTCTCAACTAACGCCGTCACCAACCTCAAATTGTTTTCCCCCTTACTTCGCTCTCGCGCTTTCCGCGCTTGTGGCCCTATCTAGCTGCAGGTGCTTCCATTACTAATTCGTTCACCCCCCTACTTCGTCTTCTACTTGGTTTATAACCCTAGCGGTTGGTAACCACGAGGAGGGGTTTAGTCGGTAGAAATCCGACACTACCCTGCCAACATCTTGGGTGTCTTCTTGAAGATTCCCCTCCTCGCCTTCTTCAAAAAAAAAAAAAAAAAAATACACAGTGCATCCAATGTGCAACCGCTCTAACTTGAATTAGATGGTTCGTCTTTATCTCAGTCTCATACGCTATCAGCAGTGTAACCGATTCGCTGTACTTCGCGAATTCTTGCAAAAGTGTGCTTGTGTGTTTAACCAAGTGAACAGTGCTTCGTCCAGCATAGAGTATCCAGTGAAGCACATTCAGAAACAAAACGACCGCCGGACGAGAGTGAGAGCTCTGTAGCCCCAGGACGACGCAGTCAACCACCGCCGATGGAAATATCTCTACCCGCTAAGCCTGAGAGGGCTTTGACGAAACGACAATTTCAGGCGGAGACTGAACAGCGACAACACCCTATGTTTTCCGATTACTACGCACTGCTGCTGATTTTCGAACATCTCAACGTTCAGGACCTGCTGCGAGCGGCGAGAGTGTGCAGATTGTGGCGTGATGTCGCCGTGCATCCCTCGCTGTGAAAGACGGTGCGGATGAAGGATAGGTGCGAGGTGACCGATTGGGACGGATTCGCGAAGGCGTTGAAGAGGTGCGGCACGCAACATTTGGACATGAGTAAGATGCCGGTCGCGGCGGCTGACTCCAACGGTATCTCGAAGAAATTCGTTTCCGCGTAATATCAAGGGTTACGAACCTCGTTAAGCTGGAGATGTTCCGGTACCCTGCAGACGTCGTCGACGAAGTAATCGAGAACTGCCCGCAGTTGGAGGCGTTGAGTGCAATGTCGATAGAGCTCACCTCTTTTTTAAGTTTGAGGTCCGCCGGAAATCTGAAACGCTGTCAGGAGTTAAAATTGAGGTCGATAAACTGGATGTCCTTGGAGAGTGGCCTCTTGCCTTTGCAGACGCTGACTGAGTTAACTAATTTGAGTGTGACGACTGTGGAAGAACTCTACGGGTGGGGACTCGACATTTTAGAATCGTTAACAAACTTGTTAAATAAATATACAGTTAATACATACACATAGTACATGCTTCAGTACAAATGTATGAGTAAAATACGTATAAAATTCGTATGAGCAACACGGGCTCATGATCGGTTTGACAAACTTTAACCGAAAACGTTTATCATGCGTATCTCGAATCGTGGATTAACACGTAGTCAAAAACTTCATTTTAGTTAGCAGACAACAGTTTTTATGCTTGGATTTTACGTTCCTTATTATCACGCGTATAAAATTCGGATAAGATACAGGGGTTATAATGTATCGTTAAATATATATACAGGGTGTTCGGAAAAAACACCGACACAGAAATAGGGGTGATAGGTTACGTCATTACAAGTATTTTGATATAAGGGACCTATACCCGCAAGCGCCCCCTTCTGGAGATATCAACTTTTCAAGTTTATAACGACCGAGGTTGATCAAAGTAGAATAATAAGAAACGTATCAAGATGGTAACGAATATTTAATTTTACGAGATACAAAAACAATGTACTACAGCAAATGCTCAAAATTACGGCCACCCATGTCCATGCAACATCGGAAACGATTCTGGATAGATGTGCCAGTGCGCATACTGCTTGCGGAAAGCATAACCGCTTGGCTCAATCCTTGTACTTTTCGAAGATGATGCGGATACAAGGAGTTTTAATTTGTTTTTCAATTGTACAGGTAGACAAAAAACTCAATATTATTCTACTTTGATCAACCACGGTCGTTATAAACTTGAAAAGTTGATGTCTCCCGAGGGGAGGAGGGGGGGCGCTTGCGGGTATAGGTCCCTTATATCAAAATACTTGTAATATGACGTAACCTATCACCCCTATTTCTGTGTCGGTGTTTTTTCCGAACACCCTGTATATAGTTAATATGTACACATTTTACGCGCATCGGTACAAATGTACGAATAAAATACGTATAGAATTCGTATCAGCAATACGGGCTCATGATCGGTTTGATAAACTTTAACGAAAAACGTATATTGTACGTATATCGAATAAGTATATTATACGTATCCAAAAACGTCTTTATTTTAGTTATCGGAGAATCGTTTTTATACGTAGATTTTACGTTTCTCATTACTTTACGTATAAAATACAGCTAAAATACACGGGTTATAACGTACCGTTAAATAAACGTATAGTTATGTAATATACGTATATTTTTTATACGGAACGGTTTTCATACGTCTTTTTCCATATATTATACGTATATTATACGTAATCGTGTTTATTGGGATAGAACAAAAATATATTCCTTTAAATAACTTCTGTCTCGTAGGTACATTCTTATTTACAATAAATCTAGATTCTATTTCAATGCAATTTCAATCTTGACCCCATGGTGACACTATCGCCCGACGGCGATTGTGCTGCATTCTCCATACAATACCCTGCTCTTTAACGTAAACCATTAAAGGGTAAATTCATGGTTCCCGACGTTGAGTAATCAATTTCGAGCTTTTTACCGACGCGTACAACGGAGTCGGTAAATATGACGCCGGAAGAGAAGTAGTCGGTAGCCAGTATGCGAGCTTTTTAGCAGGGTTGATAATGTACCTATAACTTTTGGAAGAGAATTCAGCAACCGGTATACCTGGTAGAGCTTTTTGGTACGGTTGATATCACAGTAAGCTCGTTTACCGACAGTAAACAAGCCCTCTTTACACGTGCTTCCACCCTGATGAAAGGTTTACTACAATCGAAAACTTTTGGAATTGAGGTATTGCGAGTAATAGTGGAATCGCTGCTAGTTTATTTTTAATAATTTTATAACTTATCTATGAGTATGAAAGTGGAGTTAACAGGTTCGTCTTTTTCGTCTATATATTATGCTTTCTACAATTTTTTTCCGTAGTATAATACATCTTATGGTTATTACAAAATGTAAGAAAATGTAGATGAGAGGAACAAAGTTAATGAAATAAGTTCCGCAATGAAACACCAAAAATTAATAACTATATTACTCTAAGAGTAAAAGAAATATGTCGAACTATTTAAGTCTCGTTTTCAATAGATGAAGAGTGATTCAGCACTTGATCGAAGTTATGAAAATTTCGTTTTCAGAATTAAGAAGATTTTAATTAGTTGTATCTATCTAAATTAGTCCTTATGATGTAAATATAAAATTCTAGTTTTACGTATACAGTTGTGTTAAGGGCATATTTATTTCCAATGTTATACATTGGATACCTACTTTTCTTCTAATTGAAAATGCAAAATAATTATAGTTCGTCCCAGAAAAAGAATAATAAAATTTTGAGAAAGAACAAATCTATTTTAAAAGATACTCTCTCAGTACGGAAATATATTACCACGTATCGCGATTTGATCATTAAACCTAGCTAAGAATTCCTATCGTTCGATTTGCTAGAAACACCTGTTCCCGACATCAGGTGCGCATCTCTTCCATTTCGACCGCCTTCGTTACTAGCCAATACTGTTCTGAGTTGTCTATTACGAATAGTAAGCTCCATAGGTATGACGGTCGTCGTATAGTATAACTGATCAAATATAGGAATTCTCGTTCGCAACCGTTCGGGATTTCAAACGACCTATATACAAGGAAGTAGGTACTAATACCTAGAATGAATCCCTGAGACAGTTTGGTAGTTCTACATATACCTTTTCTTTGCGATATGTTCCCTTTCATTTTATTTCCGGGATAGAAATTCGGTCCAGTTCTCTTTTAAAACAATTTTTTAATTTATGCGTCATTAACATTCATATTTCTTAAAGCTCTGTTTGTTTCAGTTTTGGCACTGATTTTATTTCCTTTAATATACCTATAATAAAATTCCATGAAACTCTCTCCAATTATCCGATTACTTTCAGCAAGATTTGACCGAACACGGCGTTTGGTTACGGTATGTATGGTATGCGTGGTATTCGAGGCACTTAGTATCTGGAATCCCCTTTCAAAATTAACCGAACCTTACCTAGACTGGCGTTGAACTTTGATAGATGCACAATAAATACAGGCTGGTATATTATTGTTAATGGGAAGCGCTATATATTTTGTTATTCACTATAAAAACCATAGTTATAAATAACATTTTATAATCTTGAAAAATTTTGTAAATACGACGAATAATATCTCAGAAATGAGACACATAGATTAATGTGATCCTTTCGATGTTCATACAAACAAAGATAATCGATTATTCTGAAGTTTATATGTTTGTTTTGCTATATGAATATGAAAAATAGATATTCTCTTAAATAAGTTTCTAAATTTACATTATAATGTGATTCACATTAATTGAAGGATTTCTTTCGAAAACAACATTTGTCAAAAACGCCAATCCCTGTAGTACTGGTGATAATGCCTACTCTTTCGTTGTATCTAGCCGTGTAGTGGTGCCTACTCTTTCATTATATCGTAATCACCAGTACTACAGGAATTGGCGTTTTTGACAAATGTTGTTTTTGAAAGAAACCCTTCAATTGCTGTATTTATTATAGCAACATGTGCATGAAAAATTGTGCTTACCTTGAAAATTCTATACATATGTTTAGAATTTTATTTTCATTATTTTGAAATTATTTAATATCGTAAATATGATTGCTTACTGAGTGCTCGCAAAGCGCGTAATCTTGATATATTTGAAAATCTCTCTCTCTCTCTCTCTCTCTCTCTCTCTCTCTCTCTCTCTCTCTATGAGCTAAAGTATCTCTACAATTTAGTCTATCTAAAGTATTTCTATAAACGCAATTTTGACATTTAAAATATATAAATATATATAAATATATATACATTATTTAACGTTTTGAAACATTTAATAATTTTATAAAATTATACGCGTATGTGAATTATTATTTGTGTACTAAAGTGCATGTTAAAAGAAAATTGATTAGCACTCGACGCGTTTTGATTACGTCTTGTGATCGTTATTATAGATTTACAATAATCAGGGGCATTGAAGTATCCCATATTACTCGAATTTCCCCTATCATAATTTTATATTCCACCAAATATGTGTGCCAAAATGCATTTATTTTAAAAGTCCTCGTGTTTGCTAATTTTTATTTATATGTAGAGAAATACACGTGTACCAATATGCATACCTCGCATTACGTGTCTCTAAATGATTTGTATCTATTAAAATTTGTGTCTATACTATAATTATGCGTATCAAAATGTTTGCTTAGCAAAGTGCATGAATATTAGAATGCATGTGTACCATCGATCGTATACCTTCGGACTGTGTATACCAAAGACCCGTCTGTATATTAATGAGCTTCTCCCATAACTATATCACGTTTAACTGGTTTAAAAACGATAGGCTTGTTACAAGGACGGATCCGTACAATTGATTTTATCGTATAGCAAATTGTCTATCGATAAGTATTTTTTCAATAACATAGTCTCGCGACCATAAATCATAGAACTCATACGATATGTATCATTAATCTGGTAATAACTATATACATATATGCATAATATATTCGCAATCAGTTGCCAACGATAAGCTGTGCCACGATAAGCTTTCGTACGATAGATTATCGGGGAACCTTAATCCAGGTTCATATTTCCTAAGAATTGGCCGAACGTGGAAATCAAGCTTTACTCAGCCACGCTTGATAATGAGAAAATATCATTGAGCCGACCGAGGTTTACCCAGGGCCTCGATCCTAATGTACACTCAACCGTTGATCAGCAATAACGGTCCAGCGCTGGTGGCATCGCCATCGGTCTAAAATTCGTCCCGGCTGTTGTCTATGAAGATTAGCCCAAGATGGGACCATTATTGTTATTCTTTCCAGCGCTGGCAGCGTAGGCGAGGAAAATATATCCATCTTTTTAAGTAAATCGCTTTCTCGTTACCTTCTAAAACTAAAGTGCTTTTACTTTGTACGTATACGCGTCCAGCTTTACACTAGTTACACATTTTAGATAGCTCAGGTGCAGAGTATCAAGACGATACGCGGGGAGCGTTTGCTTCAGCGAAGAGACTCCGTAAGAATTTTCATATACCTCTATGTAAGGAGAAATAATAGACCCAAGCACACCGTCATAGCATACAGCGAGGTGGTCTTCGAATATGGCTTAAAGGGGCATAATTTTTTCCGGTGAAACTTTGAACCAATGGACTATTTTACCACATTTCATTGAAGAATATTACTACTCTTTAAACTCACATTTATTTTTTACTGAAAAATGTAATCTCTTGCAATTTATTATTATCTCAGTGCATGTACAGTTCAAAATTGTATGAAAATCAACTGATTCTTCGTATTAATTTAATACTCTTTATTTTAATTTTAACGCGGAAAATGTTAAATCAAGACGAAGAGTCAGTTGACTTCAACATTCGAAAAGAGATGGACCTTTTTGAACACAACTTTATACAATTAACTTCGACATCTTAGTAATAACTGCATGCATAAGATTAATTTATAAATTGATACATATTCATAGATTCTAAGTTATGCATATCGAACCAAATTTATAGTACTTTTTCTCTGATTACAAAGAAACTTAACTTCTCGAATATCGATGTTGCTGATATTGAAAGTTTCCTTGCTGCAATTTTGTATGCACGTTATAATAGCAGTAGCTTTTAGATATCCACCTGAATAGCATCGGTATCGCGAGATCTATCTTGAATTGCTTATCTAGCGAATAACGAAGTTTGATATCCCTTAAATTTCTTACGGTACTTAAGTTCACGAAGAGGTTACACCCTCCGTACTATCTCGCGATGGAAAGTAGCCAGCTCCTCGGAATAAATTGCATTTGATTGCAGGCGTAAAATCCAACTTGATGGAAAGAAGCAGCCTGAATTCGTGTATGCAAAAAGTACGTCAAAAGTCTATTACGAATGGAAATTGCGAAATCCATTTAATCGTCATTGTCGTTGACATATATTTTACAAAGTAATTATTCATTTCTATAGATGATTTCGCATTCAATACCGAACCACATCGTCGTATCAAAAATAACTTCACTCAATCGATAAAAATAAATGTATAAGGGTCAGAGCGCGCAGAAATATAAATATTTAGAAAAAACGACAGTTTTTCCAGAGTCGGCGTTTTCAACTGCAATAATTGCTTTAAAAGACTCTCAAAATGAAAACGCCGTTAGTAATGAATACTACGAGAATGGAACGACTTTCGCCCCGGCGCTGACATGAGCTTTGTTCTGTTTCCACGACTCTGGAGTACCCTAGAGCGTTCCGAGTCACGTTCCGTACCGCCGAGGGTGCAGCATTTATAAAAAGAAAAGCTCTCAAATTATTCATCAACTGCGTACACAATAAATGAACAGGATTTCTTCCTCCTCCTTCTTTCCTCTACCGGCTTTACGCGCAAGCCTAAGAGTTGGCAAATTCGATGCCTAATATTTCCTTGTCCCCCACTCATCGTGCAACTATTTCAAAGAACACTCAACAGAGAGGTAAATTCGATTGATCGAAGCGGACAGACAGTATATCTCGTCATTGCGAAGGCCACAACTTGAACCGCACCGTCACGTACTAACGTTCGCTCTCGTATGAAAATCTATGAATACTCCTAATTCGGTCCGCCCTCTCCCATTTATCCGCGGACAAGGGTGGACCATAACCGTAGTGGAAACCCTGCGCGGCGATTGACTTTCATGCGTACATTACCATAGCGGCGCACGACCCTGGGCGGTCGAATTCCGAGATTTTATGGTGTGGCACGTGTGTCCAGAATATCAAGATAATTATGGGGATTTTGCTTTTGGCGAGATTCGCAAAATATCATCGGGTTCGCCTATACCTACGTAAGCCAGTTGCGCGGCAGAGCGCGAATTAGAGGGACAATGGAGAGAATTGTGTTTAAAAAATGCGGTAGCTTTCCCAGAGAAAAATTATGCTTTGTGTTGCGTTTATTTTTCGGAGAAAATTTGTGAGTTTCAAAAAAGCTACGAATATTTAACGCCATATATGGTCTTGAAGAGAAATGAAAGAAGAATAATGAAATACTACCAGAGCATACTAATTATAAAGATGCGATTTAATTCGCTTGCAAAAATAACAGCTATAAGTGAGGTTCTTTTTTTTTTAATAGTCTGCATCTCGTTTAGCTTTCGTCCACAGTTTACAAATCACATAGATAATCCATTGTTCTCAGTGGCTACGTTTCATATGCTAAATCCGGGATTTAAAAGGGGATTAAGCAGTCATATACTACATTTAAAAAGAAGTAACTAATTACAGGCTTAATCCTATTGGATTTAGAGTGAAGTGGAGAGTCCGCAAATGCCAACGGAAAATTAATAACAGGGGAAACAGCATTTAGCATCATTTTCAGGCGATATTCTATAATGAATGTAAAATAGGGCTATTTTATTAGCAATTCCCTTCTTAATCCTCATTCATGATATGTACCTATAGTTGGATTAGCTGTAAATGAAACCATACATTAACCATAAACATATAGTCCGGGAAGCTTGTTCGATGCACTGCAAGCAGCATCCTACTTGTACCAATGAAAAATAAAATACAGATAGTACATCAATGTTCTTTGAAATCGTCAGGTGCTGGAGTAAAACGAAAACATTTAGAATTAGCTACCCGAGATTCATATAATCCATTCAGTTTCATTTCTCATGACAAAAAATGGTCTCATTTCGTAGACCAATACTATTGGAAAATAGTTAAACATTTTTAATATCTGTTTAATTATTTCCAATGTTTTTGTTTATTTGGAAATAGTATGCTCTACTTGAAACTTCGTTACGTATATCATAACGAGTTCTACTGTGCATTGTGGGTGCATTCTGTAGTTCAGCAGCTCTAGATATATCTCAGTTATACATGTAGGTTTTTAGGTTCGACCGAGTTTCTACCAATTGACTGCTCGGGATGAGAAAGTGACAAAAACTACTTGGTTGTTTACAAACAGCTGGAACATAATTGCTTGCGTGATAATGAAAAGTTGAAAATTCTTTATACGATTGCTTTTGTAGAAAAGGTTTAAAAACTTTTTACAGCCGGTGAATATTTATTGTATAAATAAACGTCGAACGTTTTTCAATGGCGCTTGGTATAATATTTTATATTTCTAGTAATCGATATCTGCTTGGCTGTATCATTTTCATCAACGGAAAACGGCGGGGAAAATAATAACTCTTCATCCGAATCCTCGCTCGATAAACCCGTTTCAATTATTGTAGTGGCTATTAATCTGTTTTCCACTTGCACATACCTACTCGATAAATATAGATTGTTGAAAATATGGAATATTTTACGTATGTCGTAAATGTATACGATTATTGTCCAACCGAATATTTGCCGAATACATAATTTTTCAATCCATTTTCCGTATAAATATCGTATAATTATTCTGGACCGCGGAGATTAATGAGAAGAACCTTAACTAGATGAATAATACATTTTTTACACATTTATAATGAGTATATTACGTCCCTATTTCTATAAATCTAAATATATATTAGGTAATTGATATCTTTATAAACTATAGAAAGTGATCTATGTAAACTAACGTATAAAAGATACGAAAAAAAAATGCCATTTTTCAAAATTCATCATAAATTCCCTTCACGGACGAGTTGAAAAAAGGCATCCAGAATTCATCGCTATACATATAATACAATGCTCCATAATCTCATTCTCTTCCTCCATTATCCCATTTATTATTCATATATCTTTCTTTAGGTATTGTCCGTCGGTACATTGTAAGACAAAAATTGGAATACTCTTATAACCCGTAATAATCAAAACCGCTTCCTAGTTAGCACAAAATATTAAGGCAATATTGGATGAAAAATGTTTATCATAAATTGAATGTTTTTTGCGGTATGGATTAAAATTGCCCGATCAATATCAGAATAAATTAAAAGTTGCAAGTAAAATTCTCTGAACTTATCACGTGATGTTAAATATATGTATGCAATACAATATTGTACTTTACTGTACCACGGTCCTGTGTCGAATAGGATGTACCAATTAACTATAATTATTATGCAAATTGATATAAATGTAAAAATTCCTCGACGAATGAAGCTTTTTGCATGGCGTAACTGGCCTCTGGAGGGATTATTACTCCATTTTATAACCACGTATCGCACCATATTTTCTGTTGTTTTTATTTTTAAACTACATTTTCCAGTACGCTGCGATAGAGGCAAATTTGTTTCTTTGTGTCGCTTACATGTTGCTCACTGAAGGCAGTGATCCAGTAGACTGGTCATCAATTTGTCCTTGATTCGTGAGAGAATAATCAGAAAGTGTCAGGGCACTAGACCAAATATTCAAAATTGACAGCAATAACAGATTAGAGTCTAATGAATTTCCAGCGCAAAATTATAAATGGAAAACGAAAATATAATCTATTTCATCTAATATATTACATCCCGTTATCGTGATTCGAAAGATTATTCGTCTGGAATGAAAATTGATGACTGTAAATTAAATGTTACTTGCGGAGAATAATACTCTATTATATCCACTTTAAAATGTACGACGAATTAGAAGAAAGTGATAAGACATTCGATACTATATTTATTTATCAGTATTCAGAAATCCTATTTTCTTCAATAAACGCAAATAAGTAAGAATAATGAAAAATGCTGATGAATAAAAAAAATAGAAATGGTAATTTAAAAAAAAAGGATATCATATCAAATATTACAACATTCTACCAATACGACAGTTAGTCTGGAAAGCCTATAGTGTCATAATATTTCAACTGCAACCATTGTAAATAAAGTCCTCAAAATTTAACTTCCAGCCGGTATAGTAAGTATCGACCCAAGCTGCACATGATGTACACCTGCACCGCATCTCGCCATCCGCACTAATCTGTTTGCAAACAAAACATATGTACCAGATGTCCTGGAATATATGGTACCTTGCGGTATACCAGGACACCTGGTATTTCAGTATTCATAATCATCCGACTGTCATTATACCAAGCATCAGTTTTATTCTCTCGATTATGCGTGTGCATAATAAATTATACAACCATGCGAATGACGTACGAACATCTGCATAATCGTGGATGACTATTAAAGAAATATTAAGACTGTCATAATTGAAATTATCAACATATTTATTACTCGAGTATATACATATTCATATATTTCACTTTATTTTACTTCGATAAATTAACATCTGCCACTTTCTCGGATGGCATACATTCGTACATAGGGTAGGTGCCAAATAAAATGGGGCAACCCTTACATGGAAACGGTAGCACGTGTAAAAGTCAGCCCTCGTCCGTGTCAGTTATGAGATACGCCACTTACTGGTATTACGCATTGACCCGCATCCTCCCATCTTCCTCTACCTACATTGTATGTATACCTACATACATTATGTATAGGGTGTGGATATAAGCTGGCCATATATATAGGCAAAGTGTGAGTATAAGAGTGAACGCGCGACTGCAACGCAGGAGAGCGCGCGAAAACGTCATCTACTTATTCCAGACCGGATTTAATAAGATTGTCTCCGTTGGACTTCCTTGTCCGTCAACTGCAGAGGGTATACGATAGGGGTAATTTAGCACGTATAAGCAGGATACTCCACCGATATTTCAATTCCTTTCACACGGTGGTATGTCTCTATGCATAACGAGATTATATCCATCTTATATGTAGGAGTAGGTACTTGAGAAATATATGAAAAGAGATTAGTTGCGTTTCGATAGACAAACTCGAGAAGTTTCTCTATAGGAAAAGCTCTCCATTTCTAAGCGAATTCTAAACATCATAAATGCGGTCGTATGATTTTTTCTTTTAGTATCCCTTTTTACTCGAATTTAAAGCAATTGCAAATCAGTTTTAAATGCAACAATCGAGCAAATGGACCAGCTGAATCCAAATTCGACAGAATCGTTTCATTCAGCTTAACGGCTTAACGGTTCAGTAATTTCAAAATAGTAACCATCAAGCACCTAATAAAACGCAATATTTCATTGCAGCGACTAAACCGATAAACTAAATGAATTTACATTCAACCAAAAATCCTCGCATCTGTGCTTTGTAATTTGGAAAATTTTGCGAAGTTAATTGCTCCGGTTATTTCATGGCGGTAGCGATAGGATATTCAAAAATGGATTTAAAAATTGAAATTCCTACGCTTTCACGGAGATGGGCCGTGCCTGTTGCGAGAAAGCGAAGCTTCATGCCGTTTCGAGCAATTAAAAAGGGCAGTTAAAAACACACTGGCCGACGGGGTTTGGGTTGCGCACTCTCCAATGAGAGTCTGGCGAGCCAAAGCCAGGCCGGACTTGTTATTACCGAATACATTTCAACGGTGTAACCCACGATCGAACATTTCGGTATTCACGGAATTAGCTGTACCCTTTTCAATGTAGTTATTAAACAATACGCGTCACTTTTGGGAATGAGTATTACGGAGGATGTTTCATTTCAAATACTCCACTGAAATGTGTCCTAAAAAACAGCATTTTCATGAAAAAGAATATTTCAAGGAGAGTTATAATAATAATATGATGCGATTGATTTCTTTGTAAATGAAATCATCGACACGCTGCTATGATCGTTTAAATTTTTCACTAATTAAAGTATCATTCTTATTGCGCGGTATATTATGCTAGTTGACTTTACAGACGAAGCCAAACCGCATACGGAGTAGAAAGGAGAGAGAGAGAGATTTAGAGTCTCTAAATACCGCAGAAGAGACGACCTCTGGACTCCTAATTTCTCCCTGCGTATACGCTCACGTATGCATACACTGAACACACAGGAATACATGCATAAACTCACGATGAGGTGTAAATTCGACTGTGCAACATCCGCGCGGTGCACCTTAACTAAGGGTAATCCTGGGGGTATATTATGATTGCATGCTGGGTTTGTCTGAAACTTTCGAATACTACAATCCATAAATACGATGTCACGGGCTAGTTTAACAGAGGATGTGCTTAGTTGCGCTATAAAGTCAGCTGTTAGCAATGTGAAACGTGAAATAATAAATGTTCAAAGTGTTTTAATTTAATTGACTTTCCAGGGGCCAATATATGATTAAATATTATAATTGTTTTTCCACGATCTTCTATAGAATTTGTAGATTATTTATACAGTGTGTCCGTGAGAATTCCCGTTGGATATACAGGTCGCCTGCTGTCAGGCGCAATTGCACGCCAATCCCGCCGGTCGAGGGACAAAGCGAGCCACTCAAGGACTGTCGTGATCAGCTGACAGTTGCGCCCCGCGAGCAGGCAACCCGTATATCCGTTTATTTCCATAGACATACTGTACGTAAGATGTAAAGCATTATTCAATCGGAAGAAGGTGTGATGACTGTAATATTCTCGTAAGAAACCGCAATAAAGGCTCTTTTGTCGAGGTATTGCAAATTAGTAATAACGATGGGGCACGTAGAGAAACGCGTAATGCGTATTCAATGAGCTATTGAAGAGCTGCATCTCTAGTCACAAAGTACTAAATATATGGTGCTTGCACCACAACAATGCAACGCAACAAAAAGCGAATCAAACTACAGACTTTTTAACTACCTAGAGCATTCAGGCTGTAGACCGTCCTCGTTTCCAGAAGATCTTGTTCCTCTACACCACTTTTGTATATTTCTGTACGCCAGGAATAAAATAAAAGACTGCAAAGTCTCTCGACCATCGAGGGTATTATTACTGGCGCGCGAGCAAGCGCGCGCTTCGACATCAGAGAAAAACTGGAAGAGAAATGGATTTGCGTATGGTTCGGTCGAACAATATGTACAACCCGGTAAGAAATTGTATTTGTTGTGCAATATTAGCAGCCAGAGCTTAATAGTAGTATCGCAGTGCTTGGTACGTCATTCGGTTTTCACACAAATTTTTGTTATTGCAGTTTCGAAAATTTGGAATAAAATTATTTACCTAATATTTCTTCATTTTTCATTTACATTCTTATTTAAGCTGGAAAACGACATTTAGAAATGCATTTACGTCATCGTGTTGTAAGCCTATCTCTCTCGCACTCGTTGCTCGGCATAAGTGCGTCTCTCTTGCGTTTCGGTGAGGTCACAATCTCGTAGACAAAAAAGCGCTCATAACTTTGCGAATAATTATTTTTTAGGACACTTTCTTTTTCGCATGACATAAAATATCTATACAGATTATATATAAGTTGAATTAAAAAACATGAATATTTTTTATGGGAAAAGCGAATTGTTAAATCTCAGCTACGTAAACGGCGCTAATGTGTAATGGACTCGTAATTGTTTCGTTGCATTTCGAAGAAGCTGTATTTAATTCCATGGCAGGTGCTTCGGATGGTTGCATAGAGAGCATGAAAAGTAGGATGCAATTACAGCAGGTACCGGTTATTTCTTTATGGCGTTGCATTTCTTTTCTGTTTTAGATTTAACGACTTCATAAACTTTGCAGAAAGCACTTTTTACCACAGCGTCCATCACTTTTACGGTAAAAGGTCCAATAATGTTCGGACCAGAGCGATCGATACAGTAACTGCACTGAGCTCAATTTGGTGCATCCTGTCGAACGTCAATATGCACTCTCCAGCATTTTTAACTGTAGTTTCTCAAAGAGAATTGCAAAATACTCGCCAAATTATTATCTAATGTGTATCTACATTTATCCATTATAATATTTCTATTTAAAAACTGTACAAAGTAATTTAACATGCACAAAGAAATCCATACAGTAATTTTTTCCATAGTGAGAACTAAAAAAAGTCCACGTCGCGTTTTCAGGAAATTTATTCAGTTGCTCAATAACATTTATTGAATAATAGTAAAATGCCCTGAATAATGGTAAAGTTGACCGGCTGATCAATAAATTTCACCAAAATGCACCACGCGTGCATGTTTTTAGCTGCTGGTTGCGACAAAAGGTAGGTACCTACTCGAATTGAACACCGCTAGAAGATTAACCAATATCGATGCAAAATGTTATAAAAAAAAAGAAAAAAGCTGTAAATATGACAACTATTTTGGTCACCACTATTCGAGTTTAGTGACACTGGTCAACAAAATAATGTGAAAAGAACATTTGGAATTAGGCCTTCAAGATTTATATAATGCATCCAGTTTCGTTTCCGACGATGAAAGAAGATCTCATTTTGTAGACCAGTATAATCAGCACTAGTTTATTTTTATTAACATGACCATTTTCAGTTAACGAAACTTAAAAATAATTGTGACAACTATAACGAACTAGTGCTTATTGTCAAATACGAATAGTTGTAGCCACACGGAGAAAAAGGATTAGTAAAAAATCGTGGAGATTTTTTTAAGTGTTTTTTCCAGTAACGGCTCCTCGAAGTGAAATATTGATTTTTTAAGACGCAGCGCACTTTTTACAGTTCACAACAGTATAAACATCAGTTTACCTGACACATACATATCTGTACCCCAGGATAAAAGTGTATTAAGTCCAATTTGTAATAATTGGACTTAATACACTTTTATCCTGGGGTACAGATATTAACTGGAGATTGTGGTCCATTTTATCGCATAAACTGATATTTATACTGTTACGGACTGTAAAACGTACGCCGTGTCTGTTAAAAAATGCAATGTCTCGCCTCGAGGAGCACTGTTACCGGGTTACGCTGTAAAGATTACTAATCCTTTCTCTCCGTGCAAAGTAGCTGCCCAAAAAGCTGCTTCTTTTCTTACCGCGGATACGCATTAAAAAAAAATCCGCCAAACTCCCCAAAGACTCGAATCAAATCACGGGGCAGCGTATTGCGCTCCATTTATCGAACTCCCATAAAGAATTCTATTCTGACCAATGCCCTCGCCGACTCTAATAAAAAGAACCAACGGCAACGAAATCCCCGGGGGACTCCATCGACGCAGCGAATCGTACATACGTTCAGGCGCAGCGACTGGTAGCATCGTCCGATATCGTCATCGAGGGACGCGCGTATCGCCGTTACAGATAGACGCCAATACACGACTTTATGGTCGAGTTTACGGGAATAAATCAGCGTTCCTCCAAGATACATATAACCGTTCGGCATTTCCCAACGCCTCCGTAAATTCAAGACGCGCCTTTGCACAGTAGTTCCGCCGTGCCATGGCGAAATTCTGCTTGAAGGAGCGTAAAAAGAAACAATCCACGGCTATCGGTATTGCGGCGTAGTCCAAATGTCGTAGAATCGGACGAAGATGTCACGTTCGTACAAATGTTATTAATATAATACCGTTTCTGTAGGTGACACGAGACGTGAGAACTCATACCCTTACCTCGAGTTCTACCGGTGACGTTTGCGGTTCGAAGGCGGGTGCCGCGCGCCACCATCAGAGGCCGAAATTGAGGAACGGAGTTTCCAATGCGAGGATAAGCATCCGTTTTCGCATAGAAGGCGCGAAGTCACCCGTAATAATTCAGAGTGTCGAGTTACACGCTTCACTTCCACCCCACAATTTGTTGGATGGCGTTTCCACGGGTAAATTGCACCGTCACTTTGCGCCCTGCACGTTGCGTGGCACTAGTACACGCCTTCCGCCGCGGTATAACGCGACGCGGCACTCTTCACTTGATTTCCGTGGTTAAATCGAGAAAAAGTACCGGCCGTGTATAAATCAGCGTCCCCCGACGACATTTTTCGAACGAAAATTGAACTGGTGTGAGCCTTCACGTGAACCTCACACCCGAGTTTCTTCATTACCCTAGCTCGCTGGGCTGGATTAAGGATCGCTGCACACGCTGGGCACCTCTTGCCTCTCGCGGGAAAATCTCTAGTTATACGTGCACGGGGATGAGTCGCGTAACAACGATCGCGCGAGTATTTCCGAGTATTTTAGACATTTTCTACCGAATATTTCGAAGGCAAGGTGAATTTACGATACGCGTTCCCGAGTGCACTCAGGCAAAGGGTCTAGTTGAATACGAACCTATATATAATAGACAAATTTATTTGAGATGAATGGGAATTTATTCACATCGAGCAAAAGTCTACTTGAATTAGACAAATGTTCTACTAGATTCGTACTCGATTAAGAAGATGTGTAAAACATTTGTTTCATTCAAATAGACTCTTATTCGATGTGAATAAATTTCTATTTATCTCAAATAAATTTTCCATTAGGTTCGTATTCAACTAGACCTTTTTTCTCGGTGTGGTTTGTTTTGTGTCGGTCGTGTTAACGATTGAAAGGGCAATATATCCGTTTCTCTTTTGGTTTTTAATATTATTTTATTCTTTTTATTTCAAACAACGCGCGTATAGACAGCTCGAGCACCTGAAATTCATCGAATTCCTTTTATTACTTTATGTGATTCCTTATCTTTTCAGATTTTTGTAATTATTGCAACATTTATTAAATAACGATGAGAAACGTCCCTTTTCAATCAGTCGGAAAGATCTGAACTTTCCCGATTGGCTGAAACAGCCCCTGAACTTGGTAGTTGACCGGAAACTGTTTAACGAGCGAGAAACAAAAATAAGACGTCGACTGCACACACGGCGGTTGGTTTACAACTTCTGACCCGCGCTTCGTGTTCATATGTGGGGATCGCTCGGGTTACCCGCGTAGCGGTTGCGACGTGTCGGACTAGCCATAACAGCTAGAACCGTGAACTCGAAACTTTCCCGCACTCGCGTCGGTCAGACATTTTCCGGGATTTATGAGCGGATTAACTAAAAAAAAAATACTTAAAAACAAAATGCTATGTTCTAAACGAAACGTGACCTAGATTACTTATAGCGAATGTCAATAATTCAAGTTTATAGTGAGGCGCTAATGAAGTTGCGATTGAATTATGTCAGGTTTAAAAAAAAATGTATATTTATCTTAATTGTCCAGAAAGTACTACTCTCAAACATTTTATTTCATACCACTCATTGGACGGAGCTCTGCTACATCTAATAGAAAATGTCAACGATTTTATGTGTTGAAGAAAACTATTTTTCCCCCATAAACTCGACGATATTTTAATCTTGCCCTGAGATTTCCTCGATATATCTACAATTTTTGGAATCCACGTAAAAGAATATATCAAATAGCGTGGTCGACAGTCCAATTCCAAAGATTTCCATAAAAGTATTTGGCGTGAACAAAATTAAAGTTTTTTTTTCACTCGTTAGAACGAACGAAAGTTTCAACAGATTTAATTTGTCCTGCGGATAAATACATCCCCGGATTAATGATTCTCACGATTTTAAAACAATCAACCTTGTATAACAATCTAAGTAAGTATCCCCCAAGTGACTAAAAGAAATCTGCAAAACGTTCGCAAAACGTCACTCGCGAAGCTTCATAACGACGTCCTTCATATCGCGGAAACGCGGATACGTTTGAATAAGCGAACCACCTTTTTCTCCCCCCTATCATTCCCCTCACGACCACTCTTTTTTCACCCCTAATAAATCGGGGATCGAGCGATCGAAGGTTCCGCGAGCGTTCGACCGGGTAATTAATCTCCGATACCTTCGGGAAATGCACACACGCGTACGATGAATACGCCAGGCGGACGCCACGCTGAAGCTGTACCAACGAAGACACGCACGAACGGCTCTATTCATTGCGTGGCAGAAAATGATGGCGGATTGGACGTAACACGTTACATACATACATACGTGTATACGTAGCAGGGCAGTTGGGTTGCCTTTACCAACCGCAACTTCCGTCAATTTCCCGTTAGGCAGCGCCATTATGTAGAGTTCGGTTATCAGTTTACGTGCGTACCTACATTATTAGCTGAACCGACAGCTCTCCTCGGTTCATCTCATACGAGTAGCACGGCTTAGAACCTGTATCCCTATATCGACAGTTCCGATGGTCTCGAATTACGCGTCAACATACATATGTAGAGAGTAATTTCGTCTAAGACGTTTCGAATGGCGGAACCCAATTAAACGCGGGCGCGACTGAAGAGCGCAAGCGAATCTTATTGCCTCGCGACAGAAGCTGAATCGAATTAGACCTTTACGGAGAAACAATGGGACTCGCTTGCTCGTATCGTTCAACTGCACTGGTAGGTATTCCGTTACATTCCGTCATTCAAAGTGGGTCGAGTGGAATGCAGTAGCGCACACATGAAGAAATTATTTAAATTTTACTGTGTTTTGTATTTGTATTTTGGTAATTACCGGGTGCTCAGTTCTCTGGACCATTGTGCCCGAATTTTACTGTGTTACACACTAATGAAAGTACATATGTACGTACATGACGAATTATATATCCCGAAACAGTGAATGCCGCCTTTGGAGATCTAAAATTATAGAGCGTACGACTGGGATACCGGGAAACAATGAAGAGGGTGACTTAAATATCGAATATTACTGATTTAAAGGTATGGAAATTTTAGATTTATACTTCTCCTGAAGGAACGAATGATCGTTGCTCAACAAAATCAATGCTGCGTCAGCTGGATAAAGTAGTTTGCAACCTGATCTAACTGTTGTAATAATTTTCTTAATGGCTGATTTTGAATTTCTCTTATTTGAAAAATATGGGAGTAGCATGATAAAATATTGGCTTGTTATAGACAGAAAAATATATGATGTACATAAGCCATATGTTCAATTTTGACAAGCCCTGACAAAGAACGTGCCAAAAAAGTAAAAGTGTTACGAAATGTAATATGATTTTGGCAGCCCTTCTCTATCTATGTATATATACATATGTATTTGCATAAGCTTTATTTCTTGAGCTTTATTAAATTCTAAATAAAAATGTAAAATAAAATTGATAAAAATGAATGAATAAATTTCTGACGTGTGGATGAAATGAACGAATTGCTTCGATTTAGCGGTGCATAAAAATCACGCGAGTAAGAACAGTTGCTTCTCCTTTTGTACTAATATTATATTCTTAGATTTATCATGACGAATCCATCCTTTCGATAAAATACAGCAGTGGTAAAACACCCTGTAAACGTCAGATTGAAATATGAGCTGGCGAGAGGAGAGCAAGACTGAATAAACCCGCGAGGTAGATCGTTTACTTTATACACACGTATTTGCATTCCCCAGACCGGCCGCCGTCTAATATATTCATTTATTTATTCTCCGCCGGAATAAAGCACCATTTTATGGACTCTAACTGCTGGTTTAATATTAGTAAGAGACGCGGTAGTGTCTCGCGGCATGTTCATTCAAGTCGTCAGAACGACGCCGCCAGCGCTGTCGCCGCGAGCACCCGTGTATCTTTACAGGAAAAATGTCTGCCCCCTTCACCCCTCAATTTTAACATCGAATTTTCTCAATAAATATACGGTTATAACCAAAACTATGCTTAGTTACGCCATATAAATCGACTATTCTCTATCGATAGAGACCAGAGTAAATGTTGTAAGTTACATATTAACAGATATTTTTCCATAGCAACGCGAAGCCACGCCCCTTGCGCCTCGAAAGTCGAGAATTCGATTTCTCGGGCGATATATATATATGTCAAAATCTCACAAAAATTCCGCCTGTCTTCGGCGACATTCGGCCATGGTCGGAAATGTGTACACAGATGCGGCCACACGCATACGCCATCAAAAATGTATATGAGAGTGTGTGAGAGAATATATTCCTTGAATGTTTAGTTGTTTTTCAAAATTAATAAAATATTTCCATTCGCGAAACGATTTCCCTCGCATTTTTTCGATCCTCGGACGCGCTTGTTAATAAAAAGTAAAAATTCAGTGTAATCGGAGTAGTGAATCTCACTAGTGGTGAATGTGACAGACGCTCTGACAGCTAGCTATTATCAAATCGTTTGGACTTTTTTTTTAATAATCAATGTTTTTTAAACAGAAATATTATCGATCTATTTTTCGGGTTAATCTAAAAATGGTGCATGGCTATTATAGACTACAATCTTATTGTTATTATAACCACCTAACAAACGTTATTTCGACTGTATTCACGGTCTACTTAATTAACTAGGAAAATTCAACCTTGCGATTATGGTTGATTTTACCATCCACTTTTCTCTCGGTATACACATAACGAAGGGTGGACCACGCTTAAATACGCGGAGAGCCATTATTAAGGTACATTTTCAGCTTCCAGCAGAGTCTAACGCCCTCTGTGAAATGAGGTAGCGGGTCATCGAGAGGAAAATATTCTAATTATCGTTATATTATCATCAGCTTTTATACACTGAAAAAAAAAAGAATAGAAATTATTCTGTTAGAAGGATAATCTGAGTACGAAAGGTAAAATAGATCAAAAATTATCCTATGAAGTATAAAAATTAATTTAAGGAAGGTTAAATTTTAAAAGCTGGAAGGATAATTTTTGATCTAATTTAAAAATTCGACTCAAAGCGGACGTATTTTTATCCCATGGAAGGATAAAAATTATCCCACGGAAGGATAAAAATTATCCCACAGAAGGATAAAAATTATTCCATGTTGGAGAAATATACCAGATGTCCCTGAATGAAAAATTCGACTCAAAGCGGACGTATTTTTATCCTACGGAAGGATAAAATTTACCCCACGGAAGGATAAAAATTATCCGATGTTGGAGAAATATACCAGAACCGGCCAGTTGCAGGTACATTGAAATTTACCTTCGGCCGGGCTTGGTCGGTTTCGGTCAGTCAATCTATATATTAGGTATATTTCGGAAAATCTAGGCCGCTAATGGGCTCGCAGCTTTGTACCTTTCTCAGAAAGGTTAATTAACGGACGGATCGAAATAAGCCATCTAGGTCTCTCCGTTTTCGAGTCTCTCCGTTGCCAATCAGATGATTCGAAAAATTGGCGGAGTTTAGCATAGCATTTTTTAATGGAATGACTAGCGTTCGTAAACGATGCAACATTATATTAACCGTAACAGGCCCAAGAAGGGAGATGTTGCTCCTCGGCTAGAAAGGCCGATTCCAGAAGTCCCGTTTGCCCTCGCTACCTGCGGTACGTCCCGGTCAGGAAGGCGCACGATGCGACAGTTGGATTCCAGACTTCTAGCAAGACAGTCGCTAACAACGCTACACCTGAAGGCATCACGGTTGATAAGTCCACAGTATTATTTTTAGTAGTTGAATAAATTTACGTATGTAAAAATTGTGCCTGATTAACTAGTAATAATTAAGTGTTTGATTAATTAATCTCATTTCTGTGAATCTATTTATGTATTACAATCAATATTGTATTCAACTTATTTTATAATATTAATTGTAATAGGTACGTAAATAGATTCACAGAAATTATCAATTAATCAAACGCTTAATTATTACTAGTTCATCAGCCACAATCTCTTTAAATACGTAAATTTATTCAACTACTAAAAATACTGTGGATTGGATATTAATCAATTTATTTTGTCATTTTTTAAAAGTAAATAAAGACTGGAAACCCCACTAAGCACTTTTTCTAAAGACCAGTCATTCTGCCTGGTTTTGGTACAAACAAGTATTTTTAAATGGCTGATTGCGACAAGGTTCTATCTTGCAAGCAAATCTTACAGCAAGCATAATTCTCGGTACGATTTCTACCTGGGTCAGTAAAAGGAGATAGTTTGATTTTTGTGTTTTTTTTTGTTACGCGAAACGATTGGGTAAATAATAATAATAATAACAGTAATAATAACAATAATAATAATAATAATTTATACTCACTGGAAGGTTGAAAATTATCCTTTGGAAGGATAAATTTTATACTCCTGTAGAAGGATAATTTTTGGCCATTGGAAGGTTAAAATTTATCCTTCGGAAGGATAAATTTTCTACTCCTTTAGAAGGATAATTTCTGACGACTTGAATGAACATGCCGCGAGACACTACCGTGTCTCTTGATTTTCTTCTCATCACAAAATACATTTTAGCAGTTACAACGTTATTCGAGGCGCCTCTTCAATTTTCTCGCTCCACTTCGGTAGCCACTCGCTGTAGATACCATCGAACCTCTCTACCTCCGTATGTACCTCGTTAGACGACCCCGTGACTCTCTTCCGTCATCGACATCGGGTCTATAACGAGTTTCGAGCGCGACGTAACCACGGTCGCGCGTCTATATTGATGCGGAGCGAAGAAAAAATAAAATCCGTTAACCAATCGGTGTTGTGATTCGTGTCGCCCAGTCCTTTGCAAATAATCGAGAAAAGAAAGCCCTGTTCCGTCGCACCGAACGACGGAACCCCAAAATAGCCCGATCGAACATTCACGATTTACCGCTAATCCTATCTTCGAGGAAAGGGTTTGTTTCGGCAATTACGCCGATGGCAAACCACCCGAGTTCGCGCTTTCCTGGAAGGTAGGTATGAAACGGTACTCGACGCGTCGTTCCCTTCGGTACACGCTTTAATGTGTACCGCATAATCTTTACAATAGGCAGCCTCGAAAGTAGGAATGTCGAATCCAGGCGATGACCGATCGGGGGGAACCTTATACCTGGCGCATTCCGATCCGACGATTAGCCAATTTAGGGTAACCGGACGCTTCCTCACGATCGAGAAAGAGCATCCGGTATTCTTGGACATTTGGATACGTCATGCGGGTACCGTTAGCCACGGTACCCCGCTTCTTGGTTACCGAGTCTCGAAGGTTCCCAGCGTCATCGCCTGCTCCCCCGACATTCCTCCTTCGACCAATAAGGGTGCATAGCGTCAAGCGACGCTACCCCTTCCGCCTACCAAAGGACGGTTAATATAAGTCGGAATCAGCCGCCGTTGCTTCAATGTACTATCTACCGTCAATCATCAAGTCAGCAACGTGCGGAGTTCCGTGTATAACCTGTCTCGCAGTCGTTAAGACCACCAAGGTTCTTTTGGCCGAGCCAAACGGGATATCGCGGAACTATAGTGCATTCATGCAAAATCATTGAAACAGCCGATAGGTTGAAAAATACCTTCCGGTAGTTCGGTTAGTTTGTTAGCCGCGTCACTCACGTGTACCCGGGATTTACGACCCCGGGGAGATCCGTACCTAGATCGCGTGGCGACCGAACATAAATTTGGTCCTTCGAGCCGGATATATATCAGTGACGGAATAAAATCAGTCCGCGAATATTCAAATCGGGTTGTGCAGATTTCAATCCACGAGCATACAACTACCAGATTCCAACGACGGAATCAAATCAGTTCACGAGTGCTAGCTACCGGTTGGCGTAAGATTCAAGTATCGCGACCGCGCAGTGAAAACCGACTGGTCGCGAATTCACTAGTGAGTAGATCGAACGTTTTCGTGCGTGTATCAGTGACTCTTTTCGGCCAGTGTGTGTCTCAAGTTTCAAGTGGGTGTACCGTGCACGCATTAGCAGCACCATGACGGAGAGAGGAGCATCAGCGCCAACATCGAAAGCCGAGCAGGTGAAGACGCTCGTCATCCGACGCGGACACATCAAGACACAGTTGACCAACTATAAAAAATTCATCGACGCCTTCGCAAGGGAGCAGGATCTAGATAGGCTTCAGATCAGAACAGAAAAACTCGACGAGATGATGAAGAATCTAGAAGACATACAAGTCGCCCTGGAAGTTCTCGAACCTGAACAAAATCACGATCAGGTAGGTTTCGAAATGACCGAAGCGTATTACGACCTCCTCGCAGAAGCCAACCGGTATCTCCGGCCAGCAACTCAACCTCAGAGGGCAGGAGCAACAGCCTCATCGGACAACCAGTCTGGTTACGCAACCAGTCGACAGATCGCCACCATCAAGTTGCCTAAAATCGATTTACCAAAGTTTGATGGAGCGTACGAAAATTGGTTGGATTTCCGCGACGCCTTTACATCAATGATCGGCAATCAAGACCAATTATCGAATGTTCAGAAGTTACAGTACTTGCGGGCTTCACTCACCGATGAGGCAGCAAAGACGATTAAATCATTCGAGACAACCAGTGACAATTACATACAAGCATGGGAGCTGTTAAAGGTGACATATGACAACAGTCGACTAATCATCCAGCGTCACCTCAAGATGCTCTTCGAGCTTCCCACTCTTCGGACGGAATCAGCAGAAGAGATACGGAAACTCACCAACAGCGTCCAGCAGCATTTGCGCGCCCTGAAGTCACTTGGAGCTCCGACGGAGTATTGGGATATCATAGTAAGTCACATGGTCATTTCTAAACTTGACCGCCACACCCTGCGAGAGTGGGAAAGGACACTCACTACCACGACGACGCCCACCTTCAATGAGCTACTTACGTTCCTGAGGCAAGCGGCCTCGTATTCGGACTCGTCGCTTACGACTTCGAGCCGCTCTTCAACTACGCATCTGGAAACCGCTACCACATCGAAACAGGTACGCAAAGGGGGGCATTCGACTTTACTCACAAACGTCAAGCAGGATACAAAATGCCCAATATGCGAGGGAGATCATCCGCCGTACTGGTGCGGAAAATTGTTAGCATTAACAACGGCTGAGAGGATTGAAGCCGTCAAAACCGCAGCACTGTGTCTCAATTGTTTGCGTGCTGGTCATCGGTCACCACAGTGCACTTCCTCAAGGTGCCCGAAGTGTAAGGGTAAACATAATGGATTGCTGCACCTCGACGGAGGAGCCGCTCAACACACCACGAGCCTATTAAGCACCGACGATCAACCAGCATGACTAGCGTCGAGCGCGCCAGCCGTTCGCGCGATAACGACGTTGGCATCGAGCATTCTGAGCAAAGATATATTATTGACGGCTGTCGTAAACGTACATGATAAGGAAGGCCATCATCACCGCTGTCGGACACTCCTTGATACGTGCTCCAGCACTAATTTCATTACAGAACGTCTCGCGAGGTCATTAAAACTCCCAATGGAGAGATGCGAAATCCCAGTCGGAGCGTTGAACAACGCCAACACGATGGCTCATTTTGTGGTCAGGGTGACCATGGAATCCAGACTAAATGGATACACACGGACGCTTACTTATCTAACAGTTCCCAACATTATAAGGTTACAACCGAGCGAACCGATCGATAGGAGTATACTCAAGATTCCTAAGAATGTTTCGCTAGCCGATCCATCTTTCCATCAACCAGCCGAAGTGGACATGCTCATAGGATCTGGACCCACGTTAGCAATGATGTGTATCGGTCAGGTAAAGCTTAATAAGGACGACCACCCTGATCTCAGACTGCAGAAGACGCAATTAGGATGGGTCATCGGGGGGGGGGGGGGGGGGGTGCAGGCAGCACTAACCCATCAGACATCAAGCGGACATGCTTGGCTACAACGAGCATCGAGGAATCGATAAGCAAATTCTGGGAGATCGAAGAGGTACCACAGCGACTCCATTTATCCTCTGAAGAACAGGCATGCGAAGACTACTTCCTCAAGACCGTTGCCCGAGAGCGATTCCATGGGTTGGAACGCAAATTCAAGAGGGACCCCAACTTTGGCGACCAATACAAGGCCGTTTTCAACGAGTATTTGCAACTGGGCCATATGACCGAAGCCAGAGAAGACAGCCTCGACGAGGAAGGTTTCTACCTGCCGCATCATGCCGTTATCAAGGAGACCAGTACGACTACGAAACTCCGAGTTGTCTTTGACGGATCGGCCAAATCCAATTCCGGAGTTTCCTTGAACAACGCCCTCATGGTTGGTCCCACCATCCAGGATGACATCTTCTCACTACTGCTCCGATTCCGCACTCATCGGTACGTCATGACTGCAGACATAGAAAAGATGTACCGCCAAGTCTGGGTCAGGGAGGAGGATCGTAAATACCAACGGGTGATCTGGAGGAATCCGCAAAATGAGATGAAGGTATACGAGCTCAACACGATTACCTTCGGATTATCTGCGGCTCCATATCTAGCCATCCGATGTTTGCACCGGCTAGCCGACGATGGAGCACATGCCTATCCGGTTGCGTCACGCATATTAAAACGCGATCTGTACGTCGACGACGTCCTCACTGGAGCAAACACAATACAGAAGGCTATCAAAATTCGCAACGAACTCATCGAGTTACTTCAGCAAGGAGGCTTCAATTTACGACAATGGGCCTCTAATGATACTCAACTTCTGAAGGGACTGACCGAAGGCAGCACTCGGCGAAGATTGCACAAAGAAGACTGTACCATCAGGACTTTGGGGGTCGATTGGGACTCTCAGTCGGACAACATCACCTACACTGCAGAATCGATAAAACCTGGCGACAAGATGATCATCACGGACGCCAGAGAAGTACAGATGCATGGTTTCTGCGATGCGAGCGAACGGGCATACGGAGCCTGCATATACATCAGATCCGAGGATCAAGAAGGACGAGGAGAAGTGGTGTTAGCATGCGCCAAATCCAGAGTAGCACCTTTGAAGAATATCTCACTGCCTAGGTTGGAATTATGCGGAGCATTGCTACTGGCAGAACTGTATGTGTCAACACGACGAGCTTTACCAATTGCCGTCGACCGGACGGTGTTCTGGTCCGACTCTACCATCACTTTGCACTGGATTAATACCGAACCACATCGACTTCCAACGTTCATCGCAAATCGAATTTCTGCTATACAAGAGAAGACGGACGCCAGCACTTGGAAACACGTACGGTCAGCTGATAACCCAGCTGACCACCTATCCCGAGGCCTGTCACCATCCGAATTTGTGCAAAAATCAAACTGGGAAAAAGGACCGATTTGGTTACGACAATCTGAATCTGCGTGGCCACAGTTGGATTTGATATTCCCATCAGAAGTTCCTGAACAACGAAAAGCGTATTGTCTTACGCTCAACACGGAGAGGAACGAAATTCTCCATCGATACTCCTCAATCATCACACTTCGGCGTACAGTGGCCTACTGTCTCCGAGTCAAACGAGGCAATAACTTCGAGGGACCTGTGACAGCCGAAGAAATCGAACAGGCAGACCGTCGGATTGTACGGTGTGTTCAACATGCAACTTTCGTCGAGGACATCAAGGAACTAAAGAAAGGGAACGGAACATCACGGAGTACCAGATTGAAATCACTCAACCCGTTCCTAGACAATGACGATTTGTTACGTGTGGGAGGACGATTGAGGAACGCCGATGTTCCCTACGCACAACGACATCCAATGTTATTGCCAAAGAATCACCACGTGACAACAATGCTCATCCGTTACGAGCATTTGAAAAATCATCATGCAGGTACGCAGACAACTCTTTACGCACTACGACAAAAATATTGGATTCTAGACGGCCGGAATCAAGTCCGGAAGGTCATCCGACAATGCGTCAAATGCATCCGTGCTGATCCTCCTCCAATCAATTACGTCATGGGTCAGTTGCCCCGGGCTCGAACCGCGGAAGCTAGGCCATTCAGTAACACAGGGATCGACTACTGCGGACCATTTTTCATCAAGGAGAAGAAATTCCGCAATCGAACTCGTGTGAAGGTTTACGTGGCAGTGTTCGTATGCCTTGTATTGAAAGCCATCCATCTGGAAGTAGTCAGCGACTTGACTACAGACGGGTTTATGGCGGCACTCAAACGGTTCATCGCTCGACGAGGAAAACCACGGCACATATACACCGATAATGGCACGAATTTCGTTGGAGCTAGGAACGAGCTAGCCGAGCTCTCCACCATTTTTTCAAACGAATCACAAGATCCTCGCATCCAAAGGGACCTTGCCAATGAAGGTATTACGTGGCATCATACTCCTCCACTAACGCCGCATTTTGGTGGACTATGGGAAGCTGGCGTAAAATCTTTCAAACACCATCTGAAACGGATTTCCGGAGAGCAATTATTCACCTTCGAGGAATTCAATACGTTAACAATCGAAATCGAGGGAATCCTGAATGGACGCCCCTTGACGCCTATATCCACAGACCCCAACGACATCAATGTCCTCACTCCCGCTCATTTTCTAATCGGTGATGCACCAAGGAACCTACCCGAAACAAATTTTGAAGCCGTTCCATCAAACCGATTATCCACTTGGCAGCATATTCAGAAGGTGAAACGACATTTTTGGATGCGGTGGCAAAAAGAGTATATCAGCGAACTCACCACGCGGAGCAAGTGGACCAATGGATCACACGACATCAAAGAAGGGACCATCGTCATAATTCGAGAGGAGCGACTACCACCGAACCAATGGGCATTGGGTCGAATCACCAGGACTTATCCCGGAGACGACGGGATCATTCGAGTCGTGCAGGTGACAACGGCAAACGGTACTTTCAAACGAAATGTGAAAAGACTCGCACCCTTGTTCGATGAACAAGGTACAAACAATCAGTAGTTAAAGCGTACTCGATAATTTGTACAGTAATTGCGCAATTTCAGCTAGGATACTAGAGGTATCATCTTAATATTTTAGGTCATACAGGTTACATTAATTTAAGATATAAGCAGCAATACATCATTCTATTGTTCCAATTGCAATACATGTAAGCATGCTAGTTTTAGTTTCTCTCTCCGTTCGCAACGGGGGGAGTATGTTCCGTCGCACCGAACGACGGAACCCCAAAATAGCCCGATCGAACATTCACGATTTACCGCTAATCCTATCTTCGAGGAAAGGGTTTGTTTCGGCAATTACGCCGATGGCAAACCACCCGAGTTCGCGCTTTCCTGGAAGGTAGGTATGAAACGGTACTCGACGCGTCGTTCCCTTCGGTACACGCTTTAATGTGTACCGCATAACCTTTACAATAGGCAGCCTCGAAAGTAGGAATGTCGAATCCAGGCGATGACCGATCGGGGGGAACCTTATACCTGGCGCATTCCGATCCGACGATTAGCCAATTTAGGGTAACCGGACGCTTCCTCACGATCGAGAAAGAGCGTCCGGTATTCTTGGACATTTGGATACGTCATGCGGGTACCGTTAGCCACGGTACCCCGCTTCTTGGTTACCGAGTCTCGAAGGTTCCCAGCGTCATCGCCTGCTCCCCCGACATTCCTCCTTCGACCAATAAGGGTGCATAGCGTCAAGCGACGCTACCCCTTCCGCCTACCAAAGGACGGTTAATATAAGTCGGAATCAGCCGCCGTTGCTTCAATGTACTATCTACCGTCAATCATCAAGTCAGCAACGTGCGGAGTTCCGTGTATAACCTGTCTCGCAGTCGTTAAGACCACCAAGGTTCTTTTGGCCGAGCCAAACGGGATATCGCGGAACTATAGTGCATTCATGCAAAATCATTGAAACAGCCGATAGGTTGAAAAATACCTTCCGGTAGTTCGGTTAGTTTGTTAGCCGCGTCACTCACGTGTACCCGGGATTTACGCCGCGTTACGATCCGTACCTAGATCGCGTGGCGACCGAACAAGCCCTAAGGAGAGAGAGAGAGAGATCCAGCCCTCCTAGCAAGGACCACATGGCAACCCGAGAGAGAAAGAGAGAGAGAAAGAGAAAGATCGAAAGTCAGAGTTTCAAAGAAAGGTAAGTGGCAACAGAATATTCTTTTGTGATATAAAATTTCTTGATTGTATCGATGATCCCTATTGTTTTCCCCGAATTGATAGTTAGTGGTAAATCTAGTTGTCCATGACGCGTGACAGCATTAAGGACACGATTTCCTTCAATCACATTGCGATGGGAAGGATTTGTTTGGCCCAATCATAAATTTGATCTACAGTTATTGACATTTTTATTATTTTCTCACAAATCGCGTGTACTGTCGAATGGTTTAAGTCTTATTCGGTCCCATATTGGTTAGGTTACGCCCTATGTAGGTATAATCAACCCTTACGAATATTTCAGAATTAACTATTATTTTCTCCCCACATTTTTTAGGGCTTTGGAAGGTAAAAATGTTTAAAAAATTACAACGAAATAGGTTTTATAAATTTTATTGTCTTTCTTAATGAGTTCCAACAGTCTTACCCCTTGGCAAATGGTGTGCCATAGATATGCATTTTGGACGTGTCTTTATTTTACCTCCAGGAGCTGCATAATAAGATACTACGCATACTTCCCATGGAAGGGTACAGCGATAACCATAACAAACATCCTTTTCCTTGCTGACCCCGCCGACCGCGAAGATTGTCAACACCAGTACGAAAAATACGATGAACTTCATATTTCCAAATTGCCTTTAACAAACGACAATGCGATCCATTGGAATAGTAGATGTGTGTCGATTGACCCAACATTTACTGCCTTATATACTCATCTCCTTCGTGCGTCACTAACAAAAATACTTATTATAATTGAACAGATGCTATGGACTATGCTAATCATCAACGTCATATTGTTTTAACTGAATAAATAAGACCACTCTTGTTATGTACCTACCTACAGTAAAACCTCGTTTATTGCAAGCCCCTCGAATCGTATGTTTCTCGTTTATCGCAACTCGAGGGGGCTCCCTTTATATTATAGGAAGGTTAGCTATTTAGGGTTAAGTATCTCGAAAACTATTGAGAAGTTATCGAGACATATTCCGGAAAAAATTTAGAGAATTTCAAGACGAAACGATTGGTTTTTATCTCATTTTGTTACGATGAATAGTTCTCAAGATATCGCATTTTGGACATAAATACGCGCCGTAGCGCTCTACAGCGCACTAAAAATTGATATTTCTCGATGGTTTTTCTTTTGTTTTAAAGGTAATGAAATATTGCAATCGTCAGAAAGAAAAACTCGGATACTTGTAAAGAAAAGTGGACAACAAAATTAATTTTCTCGGCCCGTCTACTGTACTAGAAGGCGTGCAAACGAACTGTTTACATGAGAAGTGACGTCACGATACCAGTGCCGCTCGGCCGGCTGTTTCAAGTGGGTGGAGTTTATCGCAAACTTTATTAATCTTTCACAGCTTAATTTTGCGTCAGAAAAAAATAAATAAAAAACATGTCGCAACTTTTTTTATGTGCTCAATCCATTTATGATGTAAAAAAAATATGTGCAAACACCCAGATAATCATGGTTGAAGCGGAACATTTAGAATACACACGGTCAGGAAATTTTATTTTCAAATTTCAGTAGTTACCATTTTTGAACGAGTCACGAGTCATGTTGCATCTACAATTTTATTCTCGAAAGATTACTCTACGGGATAAATTGCTCCGGATAGATAAGGAGAAGTCTCCTTCACGGTTAGCGGTCGGTGAAATGTGAGCGGCTAAGCTATTAGCGGCTAGTTAATTTCTCGTAAGTAGGTACGCATAGGTACGCTTGCTCATGCCAGACGTCGGAGTTGAAGCCCGTACAAAGAATCTTACAAAATTACTCAAGGCCGTAGGAACATCTGCATCGTGCCTCGAACGGTGAACGCCAGGAAAGTCGCGCTATCAGTTTTAAGCCTTCAAATGAATCCACTTAGCATGTACACCGAAGGCCAGATGGGGGATACGTATGTCCGCCCACTGTGTTCATGTAAATCGCTAATCTCTGAGCTCTAGCGGGGTTCCGTTTGATTAACCCCCTTCAAAACATCGACGATGTATGATAGCACGAATTAATAAAATAGCTCCCTTTCCAAAGTAATCATGTAACCACTTACGAATCACCAAAGATAATGAAAAAATTATGATAAAAAAGTAATGAAATCATTACCGCCAAATTAATGAAAGCAAGTGTGTTGTCAAGGTATGTTGCGTTAATGAGAAAAATAGTACATAATTCCATACAATGGTTAACTGTGAATATATTCTCAGTTTCAGTGGAACTCTCTTGGTTTTTTTTTTCTCTATATTATTTTTAGTCTCTGTAGCAAAGTTAACCATTGTATGGAATTATGTACTATTTCTCTCATTAACGCAACATACCTTGACAACACACTTGCTTTCATTAATTTGGCGGTAATGATTTGGCGGAATGGAGGGGGGGGGGGGGGGGGGGTTTCATTTCTTTTTTCGTTAATTTTCTTTCGTGCTCTTTTGTCAGATAAATATGAAACATTTTTTTAAATGATAGAATGTGGTCAGTTATTATTATTGCCGAGTTCGGTTGTATATTGAACTGAAGCGTGATGTGAAGCTTATTAATATTATACATTTATTGTATGGTTTGTTATCTACTTACTTTAGTGGATAGAAAAAAAATACGCAACTGTACGCATCTGAAGCTCAAGACCGACTGCCTTTCGGGCGAAATTCCGTACACCGTGAGACAAAGGTTCGACGAGGTACCGACATCAAGAGACACGGTAGTGTCTCGCGGCATGTTCATTCAAGTCGTCAGAACGACGCCGCCAGCGCTGTCGCCGCGAGCACCCGTGTATCTTTACAGGAAAAATGTCTGCCCCCTTCACCCCTCAATTTTAACATCGAATTTTCTCAATTAATGTACGGTTATAACCAAAACTATGCTTAGTTACGCCATATAAATCGACTATTCTCTATCGATAGAGTCCAGAATAAATGTTGTAAGTTACATATTAACAGAGATTTTTCCTTATAAACGCGAAGCTACGCCCCTCGCCCCATTAAAGTCGAGAATCCGATTTCTCGGGCGATATATATATGTAAAAATGTCACAAAAATTCCGCCTGTCTTCGGCGGTATTCGGCCATGGTCGGAAATGTGTACACAGATGCAGCCACACGCATACGCCATCAAAAATGTATATGAGAGTGTGTGAGAGAATATATTTCTTGAATGTTTAGTTGTTTTTCAAAATTTAAAAATATTTCCATTCGCGAAACGATTTCCCTCGCATTTTTTCGATCCTCGGACGCGCTTGTTAATAAAAAGTAAAAATTCAGTGTAATCGGAGTAGTGAATCTCACTAGTGGTGAATGTGACAGACGCTCTGACAGCTAGCTAATCAAATCGTTTAGATATTTTTAATAATCAAGACAGTGCACGGAAGCAGTGTCATTTTTCTTTGGTTGCTGGTGCATGAAGAGCAGTAAAGGAGACATCTGTATCTCGGAAGAAGTGGCATCAGATAAGTAACTTCCTAACTGACTGTCTTAACCTCATTTTCATCCCTTATACAGAACAAATATCTTTGTGGTTATTCTATTTTTTGTTTTCAGCGCCATACGAGAACGGGACGGATTGACGGAAATTTGATTTTTCTTCGCAGTCAAAAATCAACCTAGGTAGAAAAGAATTCTCTAGAATTGCGGTACAATGCCACGGTATGAATATCAGGTTCTACCGACATGGCATGCTTAGACAAGGTCTGTATCAACTTTAGCGTTATATTAAGGGCACTGCACTAATCCTGTGGCACATTTTTCTATCTAGGAAAGCATATTATTATGGTAGTACAGCTGTACAGCGTTCCGATAATATACCGTCTTCCCGTACTGACAGTATACATGCATTTTACCTCCAATATGCCGGAATTAAAAATCTCTAGAACTCTGCGGTACAATGCCACGGTATGAATATCAGGTTCTACCGACATGACATGCTTCAACAAGGTCTGTATCAACTTTAGCGGTATATTAAGGGCACTGCACTAATCCTGTGGCACATTTTTCTATCTAGGAAAGCATATCATTATGGTAGTACAGCTGTACAGCGTTCCGATAATATACCGTCTTCCCGTACTGACAGTATACATGCATTTTACCTCCAATATGCCGGAATTAAAAATCTCTAGAACTCTGCGGTACAATGCCACGGTAGGAATATCAGGTTCTACCGACATGACATGCTTCGGCAAGGTCTGTATCAACTTTAGCGGTATATTGGGGGCACTGCACTAATCCTGTGGTACATTTTTCTATCTGGGAAAGCATATTATTATGGTAGTACAGCTGTACAGCGTTCCGATAATATATAATTGGAACTTTTGATAATACGAAAGGGGGAATATATCGATAAAGAAAAGATAATAAAATAATTACTTCATTATTGTAATCCAATTCTATCGTATCTCCTACTTTTCTACCACGGCTTTCCCAGATAGAAAAATGTGCCACAGGATTAGTGCAGTGCCCCCAATATATTATATATAATGCTAAAGTTGATACAGACCTTGTCGAAGCATGTCATGTCGGTAGAATTTGATATTCCTACCGTGGCATTGTAGCGCAGAGTTCTAGAGATTTTTAATTCCGGCATATTAGAGGTAAAACCTCCACTCCATCGCCTTCGACTTCTTCTACCTCGTGAGGATTTCTCACGGACCAATAGTGGGCGTTGTGATTATTCACTAATCCTTTGTTGCAGAATTTCGATTCATCTGTGAACAAAATCTTCTGACGAACGAGGGATCGTCCACTTGCCGTTCCAAAAATCAGTCGGAATAGTTCATTCGTCGAGCTGGATCTAGCTAATTGTACGCTGAAACATGCCCAAGTCGTATTCAGCCTTGAGAAGATTTATTTTAATATTGGACCAAAGGAACGGCAATCCTGTTGCTTCAACTTCCAGGTATATTAATTGTAAGTATTACTGGAGAACGAGTAGGTTAAAAGATTTTCGTGAAGACTCACGATTTTCTGATATGTCATTTCGTACAGGTGCAACCGAAGAGGATCTAGCTCGTGTCCTGTCCGTAAAAAGATGACTCGATGGACATCGGAGAATGTCAGGCTTGTCACCGAGCGCCTATTACCCAAGTTACATTAATTGCAATACGCGCTTCTCGTTTCATTCAACTATTCCAGCGTTAAATAACTTTTACTTCTTTCAAGGTAATCACCTTTTATGAACTGTTCGTGGTAGGAGGCAGCGATCGATAATAGAGACTCGTCGTAGACAAGTTCGTCTATTAAAACTAAAAGGCAATTGGTGTGCAACTGGAACATCATCGCAGGAATAATTTGTCTACGATTAGTCACAATCATTGATCGTTGCCCCCTACGATCAACAATTCGTACAAGGTAAATGCTTTGAAAGAAGTAAAAGTTACTTAGAGCAGGAATAGTTGAAACGAAAATCGCATATTGCAATGAAAGTACTATGGGTGAAAGGCGCTCGGTGACAAGCCTAACATTCTCCGATCCATCGAGTCATCTTTTTACGGACAGGACATGAGCTAGATCCTCTTCGGTTGCACCTGTACGAGATGACATGTCAGAAAATCGTGAGTTCATGAAAATCTTCTAACCTACTCGTTCTGCAATAATACCTCTAAAAAAAGAGAAAAAATCACCTCTAAAGTTGAGCTTGTAAGTATTTGTACAAGTTCTCAACAACGAGTTTCCAAGAGGCGGCGTGGCCGAGCGGTTAAAGCGCTAGTCTACTAACTCGGGGATCGCGTGTTCGAGGCTCCTCATGTGCTTCTTTTTTTTTTGCAAATAAAAATGTTCATTTAATCATAATTTGATAACAATCAACGTTACTAATCAATATTTTTTAAAATTTCAATTATATTTTAATTCTGGGAGCTGTGTTGAAAAAAATTAAAATTGTAGAAAAATAGCAGTTATTATTCGCTTTCGGTGAGCTCAGGCTTACAATTTGTGGGATGATAATTGTCATAAAAGCACTCAAAACATAAATTAAGTTGACAATGACTACAGGAGATAAAACCGGTATTGCTGCAAGCGCAGGGAGTCTTCAATTTATTTAAAGGAAAGCATACTTCATTCACGTTGGAAAAAAAATATTATTTAATAACGTTGATTGTTATCAAATTATGATTAAATGAACATTTTATTTGTAAAAAAAAAGAAGCACATGAGGAGCATCGAACACGCGATCCCCGAGTTAGTAGACTAGCGCTTTAACCGCTCGGCCACGCCGCCTCTTGGAAATTCGTTGTTGAGAACTTGTACAAATACTTACAAGCTCAACTTTAGAGGTGATTTTTTCTCTTCTTTTTGAGTGTTGCACCCTAGGGTTGTGGTGATGTACTATACTAGTGGTGCTCTATAAATGAGTAAAGATTCGGCCAAATCGGCGACCCGAAAGCCTGAGCCTCTCTTGTTAGAGAGTTGAAAGTAAAACGTCTTCATGGATTTCTGTAGACGACCAAAATATAAGAAAAATCCGATGGCCTGTAAATTCGAAAGCGGTATATGTTTTATTTCTCCAAAATACTAAGGCAAAGTTAAAAATATAAGGGCTCTCTAGTCTATAAGTCCCTTTCAAAATATCACGAGAATAAATCAAAAGTAACGTGGTTATAATTAATTGGCTCGTATCGGTATAAAATGTGAGACTTTAATTTTGTGGTAATAAAAAGCTATTCTTCTACATGTACGTATCTTCCTCATGAATAAATTCCAAAAAGTAATGAAATCCCCCCACAAAAACAGATTCTCTGTAAAAAAAAGGCGGCATGTTCATTCAGTGCCAACAAAAATTGATACGTAAAATACTCTCCAAAAAAGATTTGAAATCAATTAAGATCGCCATGTTCAAGATTTATATATAAAAAGTAAAAGGCATCATTTGAAAGGGAAATTATTGTAAATCAGGTTACTAAAAAATTCGACTAAAAAAATTTATAAAAAAATTTTAATAAAAAAGAACTTGCCGCGTTTTTTCCTTCAAAATAAAAAATTCAGACAGAGAATTATATTCGATGTTTATGCACTTATGATTTTAAATAAATTCATACACTTATATGATACCACCAGTATACCGAACGTCGCACGGGAAACCGATCAGGCGGGGGCCTTCTGGATTTCTCTGAATTTGACTTCGACAGTGCAATTTATGAATCACTCTAGCACTGTCCAAGCACTGCCAATATTCGGTATAGTGAACAAAATATGAAAACTTAAACGCGGCAAGTTCTTTTTTATTAAAATTTTTTTATAAATTTTTTTAGTCGAATTTTTTAGTAACCTGATTTACAATAATTTCCCTTTCAAATGATGCCTTTTACTTTTTATATATAAATCTTGAACATGGCGATCTTAATTGATTTCAAATCTTTTTTGGAGAGTATTTTACGTATCAATTTTTGTTGGCACTGAATGAACATGCCGCCTTTTTTTTACAGAGAATCTGTTTTTGTGGGGTATTAGTATACGCGTAATATATAAGGGTACTATAACTTTACTTGCGGTACTGAACGACTATAAAAAACGTTGGCGCTCTCGAAGCTTAATTTTTGCTGGTTTTCCACTTCACTGCAACATAATTTTTCAGTCCGATAAATCAACTTTTAAAATTAATAGAGTCAAAAGGTAAAAAGAAAAAAACGAGGATATTTATTGGTCGAAAAAAAAGAGGATTAAAGATTAAACGAATTTTACCGAGAGCCCCGAGTCGAAATGTTTTCCTTCGTATCGTTTTCCTCGTTGACTGCGTAAACATTTCCTTAAATCGGCTCCCATTGAATCTAGTTAGGGAAACGTGGATTCAAGCGGTAGACTCGAATTGGCCTCCGATTACCCCGATTGCTAGAAAGCAGAGGCCAACCCGACTACACCATTTTACCCAGCTTTCCTCCGTATATCCCGGTTAGCGTTACGGTGCGTGACACTGATTTATCGCGTAAAGTACATGGCAGGTGACAACCACGCACTTGTATCGAACGATTACTTTGGAATAATAATCGAAGGAGCGAACGAGACCGATTCTAATGATCATTTTGAAACATTCGCCAAGCTCTTTGATCATTATCCAAAAACGAATGTAACTCATGAGTACCTAGGCTTAAAACTTTGATCCGTTTCGTTTTACGTCGTATGTAATATTTTACAAAACTACGTGAAAATATATATAACGTAACTGAACCAAACGCAGATATAAATTCCGACAATATTATTGTAAGTTAGACCGAAAAATAGCGCAAGCTTCTCTTCGACAGTTAATTTCTCGCGTATAGCCGTACGTTCAATAATTTTGAAAACTCGCATATATATGCTTGAAATTATTATACTAAAGTTAAAAAATATTTGTCTCTGTATTAAATTTCAAATTTCCGAATAAATGGCTAGTTTTGAAACAAAATCATTTCCGCTCAGTTGCCATGCTTCTTCCAGCTTCAAACGCTAATATCTCTAATATCTCTTTACTAATAGTACACAAATTTTTCCTTCGAATATAATTTTTGTGAAATTGTCATACTTCGATTAAATAAGAAAATACATGAGATTAAGTCGATAAGTTTCTTCCATCCGAGAACCGTAGAACACAGGCTCGAATTTTTTTTGACAAAAGCCACCCAATACTAAACGCCTCGCAGTACCGTTCAAACACCATTGGAATGAAGTTCCGAGGAAAATCAGGTCGAATGTACCTACCCGGTTTGCCGCCGGACGTACGGTCCAACGTCCACCGGCTGACGTATGTACATACAGGGCCCGAGTAACTGGCTCTCGCGTGCGCGAGAAGTATACCTATATAGATTCGGTCGCGCTATCTTCCGCCAAACAACGAGACGTACAACGCTGAAGATTTCGTGAAAACTTCCCGAGAAACGTATCTCGACTCGTTACCTCGCCGGTTTCCTTTGCCGGCCGAGTTTACGAAAAGCTCCCTCTGCCTCCCCCAGCGCGCGCTCTCTTTCCCCGTGTATATCTACCACCGCGCGCGCTTCGCCGGCTATAATTTCGCGGCTTTAACAGTAGTCCCGGGCCGCGTCGTCGCTCGCCTCCTCTCTTCGCGAGATAAAACAAGACGAAGACGCGCGCGAGAGCGGCAATCCCTCGAGTTCTCCATGTACGTGTTTCCAGGCAACCCTCGTTCGGTTCTCTTTCCGCTTCGACGATTTACATAATAACGCGGAACGGGGACGAGTTTATCGAGAATTTTCTCTTTGATATATACGCGCGTATAGAGTCGATCGGCGGCGGGATGATCCAACTATTGTCGTGTACCGCGCTCTTAATATCGCGTTCGAAGTTTTCGCGAGCCGTGTTTTTTGACCCGGGAAGGAGAGAGAGCGAGAGAGGGGAATGCCGACGGGGTATTTTAGTCACGTTCGAGTGGCGACAGAGGGGAAAGTTGCGGGGAAGTTTAAAGTTTTGTCTATTTAGCAATACGACTTGTCATCTCGCGCACCCGTTGCTTATTCCTACTAAATATTTCGATTTTAGTTTCCCGAACGATTCGGAAATATTCTTTTTCGATGAAATGATACGTGAAAAATGTACATATATCAGGAAGCAAATATTTCACGTATATCAAATAAGGGAGAAATAAAAATCAGATAAAATGTCCAAATACTCGTATCTACCTGCACAATTGGAAATTTTCTGTTTAAATCGGTCTAGTTATTTTTTCATATTAAAATCAACTGACTCTTCGTATTAATTTAACTTTTTTTTTATTAAAAATGACAGAGTTTTTAAAATTGATACAGACAATATTAAATTAATATAAAGTAAAACATAAGAAAGATTTTACCTTTTTTGATCTTCGCACACTCAACACAATGTTATTTATTGGAATGGAAAACCGACGGAATGTACTGGCCCAAAATTTTGCCAGGGAATTCGATTTACACCTATATGATAAAATATTCGCGAACGATCGATCCATCTGACAATTAAGCAAAGCAGCCAGCGAAGGGCCGGTGCAAATGCACGATCCGACCAATTATCCGGTTCGTGTCCGGAAGTAAACGGCCGTCACGAGTCCCGGTACAACTCGGTGGGCGGGTATCCAGTCGACGCGACGGGTCGCGCGCGGTGTTACGACTCCTGCAGGATCAGCGGAGGCACGATTCTACGGCGCGCGCGGATGGAACTTCGTTCGATTCGTATATTGCTCGAACTCGGGGGGCGATACTACGGCTACGGTGAAAGGCGAGAGAAACGTGTCGTACTTTGCGGATCGGAGGAGTGGAAGCGGGGCGAGTCCCGAGCATCGCAGACTAAAGTTTTCCCGATGAAGTGAGAGTTCGCTCTCTTAAGGGACACCGAAGCGGTTTCATTCGATCTAGTCGAGCACGAGCCACTCGCGGATCTTCCTCTTTCTCTCTCTCTCTCTCTCTCTCTCTCTCTCTCTCTCCCTCTCTCTCTCCCTCTCTCTCTGCACTGTCAGCCTCGCATGGGAAATCTCAAATCCGGGCCTGTTTGCTCGACGCTTAGAAGCTCCTGAGAGACGGCGGTGATAAGATCTTCGCTGCAATTTATACACCGGCCGCATTAAGTGTCCGACCCGCGGCTACATGATGTATGAAGGTGCGAGGCAATTCGAGGAAGAAAGAGTCGTTTGCGGTGACCCCTGGAGCGCGTTACCCGGCGTAGCTGCTGGAGGTCAACTCGGTTAGTTCGTATACTGCAAATTAACTTGTACTCTAGTTGATATTATAATTATTTCGACGTTATAGAGTCACTGAATGATGCTATGAATCTCGTCAGATATATATTACGTAATTAAAAAAAAATCATTATCGAATGCATAGATTTTGAATAATAGATGGATAAACAAAACTTGGCTGACAATTAGTGAAATATGTACATGGGTGTATAAATTTGGAGAAATTTATAATAAGCATTGATTGTACATAAATAGAGTCTATATTTATGCAATTTTTATTGAATCACCAAGTAGAATTAATTTATACAGGTTTTTTGACGTTTTATTTGAATCCCCGTAAGCAGAATGGGCTTATCAGTTCATTATCACTGTTATAAATTATAATGACAATATTAGGAGCAGTTACACGCATTTAACTGCCTATAATTACCGAAAACTCTACAGAGTACCGGAAATTAAGAAGTCCGGTCACGTTTAGCCCGCTGAACGTGTCTGGTGGTGCCGACCCTGCGAGCCCCCCATCGGGAGCTTCGCCACAAAACTCCCAAAGCTAGGGGCCGGAGGATGAAGGGGAAACCAGGCCGTTACCCCGAGCTCTTGTTTTACACGCGAGAATGGTAAAACAGCTTTACTTTTTCACAAAAAATACAACCGATCACTGTCTTTAGCCGGCTTTTCCGTGTACAAAGTATTTCTCGCAGTAGACTACTGTAAAAGTACCGGTGGACTTTTTGGGTAACTAAGGTGGTACAACTCTTTAATTCTTGGATTTTCAAAAATTCTGAGCTTCAGAGTTAAATTAATGACTGATCTTGAAATCTTCAGGTTATAAGGGTAAGAAGGGTAGCTTTGGGTATTAGCAGTTTTTAAGAAATCAAATTTTCCTTCGTAGACATCCATTAAAAATGTGAAATAATTTTAAGTATTCACAATTTAGAAGAGCAATCTCTAAGAATTATTTTAGATTATAAATAAAAATTTAAACTGGAAAATTTTAAAACTGAGAAATGTCCCATGTCGAAATTTACCTTATCTATCAAACTCTACTTAGATCTAATCTGTTCTAAAATTTAAATCTAAATAGATCTGATCGGACTTAATTAGAACAAAAATTAGGTCTAAAATATTTTTTCACCAGATTGAATTCGAGTAGATATTACGAAACTAATAGGTCTGGTACCTACGAATTGAAGACTCGTCTACGAAAATGCCGTCTAAACACTGCTGCGGATAGGTTTAGGAAAAGATGCTTTATAACGCACTCCAAGCGAATGAAATCGGAGAGTCGATATCTCTCGTCTTGTTATGCCGCAAAATAATATTTTCGCTTCAAAGTTGAAGAACAGAAGACGTTTAAGTTCAGCGTAAAAAACGTTAGAATTTTAACTTTGAGAGAAAACCTGACGGACGAGCGATAATTAAAATTTAATTATACGTTGTAACGTAAAATCGCTAGATTACAGTCACTGGAAACTTTATTAAATAGGGAAGAAAATCCTTTTAGAAAATGTTATTTGACGTTGATGGAAATTTCACGGATATATTAAAATCGAGAATTTAGAGTGTCTAAATAGAATTCCTTTCATTTGTTCCCTATTTTTTAACAAAATTTATAAAAATGAAGAAGATTTAAGTAGAATTGTGAAGCTAGGGATATTACGAAACGCCACAAAATACTATCAGAAGTATGGAATACCATATAACCGGCAAAACACATAATTAACCAACTCGTACGGAGAGGCTTCCCTCCCATTTTCGGATAGATATCGATGCACCCTGTATATTCCCTCTTTCAATCGATGCTCCTCTCCCCTTAAAAGGGGGTGAACATTTCTATAAGTCAAAACTTTCATAAAAAAAATCGTTGCAAAGGTTTATTTCTTATGTAGGTTCGAGAATGCCGATATTCCATGATACACCTAACTACACATGCCTCTCTTCAACTCCCCCCGAAAGAGCTATATTTATATATGTACCTACAGTTTCCCAATACTCTGCACCCCTACGCGTTCGAAGTCCTTGGACTTCGATCTGCGAACGTCGCTAATACAGAGGACAGGAGTTTGCAGGGAAAAAATATGTTTCTTGCAAAGTGATTTAAAGGGTCGGAGGGCTGGCGACCCTTGGAGCTCGCAGACTGATATACAGCGATATTAGCTTAAGCTCCCCAACGTTTTTTTTCTCAGCCCGCCTTTTGACGCGACCGGGAGAAACCCCTGGTACGCTGCGAGAGCCGTAGAGAGAGAGGTAATTTGAATATCACTTCGAAGAATTTAATACTTTTAAAACTTTTGCCCCTCGCGCATAAAAGGGGGACGCTGTCGTTTCGAAAAACTAATTTCATTCCGCGGCCCGTACCGCGCGCGGTGGGCGAACGTTTCCTTCTTTCCGTGAGGCGCGGACATCGGGCGGCAGAAGGCGGGGCATCGTCGATTTCCGCGTGCAATTATAAAATCGACGTCTTATTATCCGTCTGTACAAATTCAGATAAGCTTAACGAGAAATTATACCACGGACTGCGAAGAAATCTCGAGCGAATTTCATCCTAGCAGAGTACCGAGGCCATTTAATAGAGGATTTTGTTAAAACGTACAGCTATATGTATAGAAATAGGTTATATATAGTCGTTAGGTAAATGCTAAAGAATGTTCACAGTTTTATTGACTATTACGAATCACATCATTACATGAAAAACCGGCAAAAGTTTAGATGGAGTATAAAATTGTAATTAAAGAAACAAAATAATATTTATTTACATTTACGGGTTTACACAGAGAAAAAATATACAACGATTTGTGAATCCCAGAACAATTTTAATAATAACTGATTCAGATCTTACAGCAATTTTAATCGCGATACGATTCTTTTATACGGAGCTCGATATCTGTATCGAAGTCTAGCTGGGATCTAAAAGCGCAACGTTCTTATTGCACTCCATGCAATTATATTAAATCGATGTTTCCTGTACACCTATACATAGCCAACGCCACCGCCAGTAAAGTTAACGAGAAATAATACTCCGAGGAATGACTAAGCCAGCGAAAGGTTTCGTTCAACGAGGCGAGCGATTTAAAGAGTTCTGCTCGAGTATATACGGCGATCTCTATATATCGCTGGGGGTCCCGCTATATCGACGGGGGCGAGCGGGTGAGATCCCCTACAATCGTTACGCTCAAAGCTTCGGACGAGTTATCTCTCTAATTGCTCGTAGTCCAGTCTCGATGGTGCTTACCTCTCGCTTTTCTCTAGCCTTCCTCGCCTGCCTCTTCCTCCCCACCTCGTCTACTCATTCCGTTTTCCTACGGGAGACCCGACCGCGATCCACTGGAGGATATTAACTCTGAAAATGGATCTTCCGATAAAAGGATTCAGACGAATAATATTTTCCTTCCATTTGGAACGCCTCGTACTCTCTTTCCCTTGCGAGCTTATCCTCCCGGAATCCACGTCCTTCGTTATTTTATCGCCATCGCGACAGTCCTTAGCTCGGATATTTATTAAATTGGAAAGTCGATGAGCCGCGCGGTCTTCGTCATTGGTGCAACTACCCCGTCGCGCGACGTTGGTATCTACGGCGAAAGATTCCATGATTTATGGGGTAACGACGCGTCAGTCATTCGACTCCGGCGAGAAGCGTGGACCGGTCTGTTCGAGCTGTCGCCGTCGAACGAATTTGTCGAGTAATTTTTGCAATTCCTTTCAAAAGTTTTCCCCTGCGAAAGTTATCGCGGCTGCCGTAAGTTCGAGCCTGCTCGTCATAGATACCTGATGATTTCTGTTGGAAGCATCGAGTTGTGAAAGAAGTGAACAGGTTACACACTTGTGTGTGTCGGGAAATTTCGATAACTAAATTAGTCTAAGATAAATTTTCAAGTTCGAGATCAAGCATCTATGGTACATTAATTATATAAAGTAAATAAAAGTAAGATAAACACTCCAATTTTCATTTAACTTTGAATACAATTATCTCGAAACGGAGCGGAGATATATGAAAAATCAAAAGCAACTTTTTATAGCAAAAATATAGACAAACATCCTTTGTTTCAACTTTTTTTCGACATCTCCAATTCTTTCCAAAAAAATCAATTTTTAACTCGCACTACAACCGGCGTGTTTATCCTATAATACTTTTATCCTATTATAGATATTTGATCGAAGGCTTAATAATTAAAATGACATCTCAAAACGTCGTATTACCTATAGCAGCTGACAATAATTTTACCACTTGAATATTAAATCAAAATGTTTTAAACGAAATATTGAATCGCAACGAAAGTTCAAAGACGATCCAAACGCATCGGTTATTCCGAAATAGCACTATGGCCGTTGTTGGTTGGGTATAAGAAAGTGCTTACTTTCTCATCAGCCGGGAGCAATAAATATAACCTACAACGGCTTCCTGGAATGGAGAAGATACAATGCTGCCGCGCGCGACCACGATTTCTACGAGGCCATTTCAGGGAGAAACGTGATATTCATCGATCATCAGTACGAAGTGAACATTTTCCCGGGATTCCATCCGGACTGTCGCGTCTCGTGACCGCGGACACACGCGACAAAAGGTTCGATAAGAAAAAGTCTCTTTCAATTCCCTGTAATAAAAGGAATTCATTTAGTGACGCGTATTTTGCAACGAGATTATTAGCAATAAACGAGCAATATTTGTCAAATGCTATTGCAATTGCAATTAGATAAAACCGTAGTTAATGCTCAAATTGCACCACGAATAATTGTAGGTGGCGTATCCATAGAAATAATGGCGAATCTTGCGAGTCATTATAAAGTATGAAAATATGGCCACGCGCGCGTGAATGGTTACGGCCCGTCTAACAAGCGAGGGGTGGATCGTTGATGAAGAACTTTATCTTCAATGCGGAACTTTCAAGTTATATGGTGTCGGGTCATTGAAGCGAACCATTAACGAAATTTCGAAATGAATCTTTCTTTGCTAATGCGCAAAGGTCGGGATATATATTTCTCGCCGCGGAACTGATAATAAACTGCTGACTGGACTAACGACTAGAACTTTACCGGAAGTTTGAATACGAGGAAAGGGGGAAGGGAATAAAGGAGTGAGGAGAGGGGAAATTCGTTGAACTAATTAATTGCGATATATCGAGTAAAAATTCGTTGTGCGAAAATTTGTGTTTCGATATGAGGAGCACAGTTCCAAAACTCATTTAGTCCATTCGCAGTTTGTCTTATAATCGCTAAACTATTAGCAATTATAGGACAAACTGCGAATGGACTAAACGAGTTTTGGAACTGTGCTCCTCATATATAAAAGCAAATATTGAAAGAGAAAGTACAGGGGATGGTCGTAATAATCGATCTGATAATAAATGGGAAAAGGTAGGATAAAAATGGGATATTTTGTTTGGCCTCTGCTTTACATTAGTATTCATGGTAATCGGAGGCCAACTCGACTACCCCATTTTACCCTGCCCTCCTCTATATCTATTCCATGACTCGTACCCCTCAGTCCAGGTATCTATTTATATCCATTAAGTAAACCGCCCGAATAGGGTGCCGTGCGTTTTGTCTACTGCCATGATTTCCATCTCTCGCTACATCTCCTCCGCTTCACGGAATCACGTTTCGACGAAGGAATTGTTCGGGGTTTCGTCCGGACTGGGAAGATTATATCTATACCCCAATGTTTTTATATTCCAAACGCAGTCATGCCGGCCGTACATCTTCCACTTACCGTAACTTCTTTAATACTTTATTTTCCTGGCGACTGTCCAATAATACGTCGCGGAAACCGTTTTATCATCATCATTTTTATTAGGCGCGACCGACCAATCCGATTGTCTTGCCGTTACGATAAATCGTACCCATGCGCATTTCCATCCTCAAAAACTGTATCCAACGATGATTTGATAACTGCAGTGGTACATACATTACTTTCTTCAACATTATATGTCAACATTTTATTTCTTCATTTGGTCTAATTCCTTCTTATCACGATCTTCGTAAAATTCGACAGATTTTCATTTTGGATCGTAATTAATATTACTAATCTATTATATAAAATGATTTTTATTTTTCATGTGATTCCTCACTACGTACTCAAATTAAAATGTTTGTTCTCATAGACAAATAAAAACTTAAAAAGTAGGGACAACTAACAATTTTTTATTAATTTATTTTAAGAAAATGAAAGACATACTACGAGAAATTATTTAAAAATTGTTATGCTCCTAACCTTCCAGATGTACCTACTCCTTTAAGTAGGATTCGAAAATCAATAGAGCCAGATTTACGAAAAAGTGTGCATAAAGTGAAATAAAGAACTCGACATATCCCGATATATCATTTGATCGGCAGCCTAGTCAGCAGTTTCGAAGGATTTTCTCGAAAAATAATCTGCCCTATACAAACTTCCGTCGGAACTGGAAAAGAAAAACCTCCCCTCGCAATTCTGAAAATAGCGCGAGAAGACGGCGGGGGCAAGAGTTATGTTCTCACCCTGAGAAACTAGAGAGGTGGGTTCTTATATTTTTTCCGTTCGGAGCAAGCTCACTCGTATATATATACAGACGTATATATATACGATTCGTTAACTGCCCTTAACGACGGATGGATACCGTCGTCGATAGCTGTTTCAGGGAGGGTTCTAACCGGCGAGTCCGGCTCTCGGGGAGGACCACGTAGAGGTTTAACGATTATTGCTACATTCCTACCTCCCGTTCGAGCTCGAATTGTCTCACGACCTCCTTCAGATCAGCAGAGACTACCCCGTCGAATGGCTCTTTACGTCGGAGTTGCACGGTTCGTTGCTATTCGATTATATTGTTCGTGGAACTCGTATCTTTCTCATTTCCTCCCCGATCTCATATCTCGCGCGAGGAGGACGAAGGAAACATCGAATATCTGCACTAGCGTAAACTCGGTTTCCACGAAAAGTTTGCCGTGAAACTTAATTATTGAAAGATTCCGCGAGGGACGACGTCGACGATTACGGCGTAATCTTTCTGCGAGTTCCGGTGATTAAGAAAGATGAGTCTCACCAGCAGCTTTCACGAAATAGCGTGAAATTGATGAGGAATAAATTATTCTGTGATTCAGTGATCAGATTTTGAAAGCTTAAAAGAGGGTTCACTAAAATCAAACATTTCGTTTATCACTATTTTTAGTGCGATTACATCAATTAAGATATTCCGTGTCGGTGTAAAAATGTTATTAAATATATGGGGTACATTTTAATAATACTTTCATATTCTGGAACTAATTGTAAAATTTCGAGAATAATTGAACTCCCGAGAGCAATCGAATTTTCTCAGTCCGTCGTTAGGCAAATCTCGCAGCCCCGTTTTATGAAAAGTGATCAGGCGATCCCAAAGCGTTGCAGCAGTCGCCCTTGTTACAGAATGGATGGGTCGGATGGTTTTTACACCCGCTAGTCGTACCTTATTCGATCTGCAGATGCGCACGGATAGCGCGAGTTTGCGCCGTTAGCATAGATCGAGTATAATTCGGGGAAGGGAGAACTTGGATGAAGCATAATTCGGATGGTGATACATTTTCCCAGTAGAATTGAACTTGGGCGAGTCGTGTAACCGGGGAGGAGGAAGAAAAGGAAGAACTCGCCGTTTTATAGTGTACATACCATTCCGTCCCACTCGCGCTCTCCAGGCGTCCTTAAGTCGGATAGTGTCGCATGAGGGAGTCCTCTATAGCGACACTAACGGCGGGTCAATAGTGTAGATTCAAGTCTTGAGTTACGGGAGAGGGGGAGAGGAGGAAGGCGAAGGCAGCAAGACGAGAAGTAACAGAGAGCAACGAACGCAACTGTATCATCTGAAAATCTGAATCTCCATTCTTGGTACAATTCTAAATGACGTCGATTAATATTGATATCAGAAGAGTTCTAATTGTAATAAGGTATACTGATAAAATGAAAGAAATAATTTGTTTCCGTTACTGCTTATTTTCTTCATAGTAGACGCGAATTCTACTCTTTTACGCATATAATTTCGTATAATGCGGTGATGCGCAATGGTGTTGAATAATAATTAATTGACCGTTATGCGAGCACACGTTTGCCGATGTTGCCCCAGCTGCAGCCAAGGATATTGGAAGCAAGCCGAGATAATAATCCTGAACCATTAGGGCTATTCAGATGGAATTTCCCAGTTCATACATGGTTTACATCTATGGAGGAGAGCAAAGTATAACGAGCCACTCGAGTTGGCCCTTGATTACCACGGTGCACAGTGTTAACCGAGTGTAAACTTGAGAGAACCGCTCGCTGCGTCATGCTTTCTCCTATTGGTCTACAGTCCTACTCAGGGATAATTTACAAAGTCGTTTCTAAAATAATTAGAAAAACTATCAGTGATGCATCACATCAATAAGCCCCTTCAAACGAATCGTTATCGTTATCGCCATTGAATTCCGATTTTGTACACAATCAAAACGAAATGACCTCGACTGTAACGTATCCGTACCTCATTCGTTTGGTGAACGCCAGATTCGCAGCATGTGAGCACCACTTACTTCAATTACTCGAAACTCTTACCACAGTTAATATTAGTCGTATCTATAGCGATTGACTATATTTACTAACCGAGCCAGCTAACATATCCTAAATAATTTTCACTTTTTTCCATCTCCGTATACGTTAATACTGTAGGTTCATACTGAACTTGCATTAGAGCGTCAGTAATCTCAACATCTAGTCCGTAAAATCAATTGACGTTATTCGGCAATACCACCAGTCTCGTGTTATATTTTTGACAAATTTAGTCAGCCTGCCAAATTTTTCTCGAAAAACGTGGCGACCTTTACTTTTTTTTTTGTTTATTTTCGATGCCAATGAATGTCCTTAATTACTAAACCATTATTATTTTATCGCTTCCAAAGGAGCGTCTTTAACCGATCGTTAAAAAGTTCCTACGGTTAGACGACACGTCCCCCGCATCATCCGGATGGTAAATCTCGCTTGCAGGATGCATCGCAGCCAGGGAGACGCGGTAAAACGAGACGTCTTACCACTTTTATAACCCTATCAACGTTCGCGAACACTCGGTGCAGGTAAATGTGCTTTTACGTCGGCGCGTACCTGCGGGATAATCGGAAAGGACACGGCTCGTTGAATTGAAGGAACGACTAGAACTGCGGTAACGTTCGTAACTAATCGTCTCGATGCTTCGGTTCGCATCGGCTACCTTTAATACGATATTTATACGAATGATTCGTCGTCCGATTAAGCGGATCCGCTTAATTAAGCCGATCGATCGGAAAGCGTCATACTCTCGCTTAAAGCCGAATCACGTGTGCTAATATTGAGTTTGACCTTTCGTCCCTAAATTATTTTCGCGTTGGAAATCTCGAGTGACATTGGATATTGTATACGTTACGAAATTGTTCATATATACGGTGCTCCAATTCTCTGTGGCAAATAAAACCGTAGTAAGTTACGAAGCTTTGAAAAATTTGCAGTCAAAAATAATTTCCGAGCAATTTGAATCGTTATTCCGCGCGTCTCTCAATTATGAACGACGTACACACCGTGACCGCTCCACATTCGCGTCCCGTGGGTTCGAAAACTAATGCGCGAGTGAGACGCGCCTCATCGCAAGATATGCTAATATCCTTCTCCCTTCATGCAGATTCGCCGGTCCCTTCCCGGCGCTTCCGCTATACCGACTAAACCGTAGAATGCTCGGCGTGCTGGGACTGTAAACCCGGCATAATTTCGGACCTGCACGCTCGACATTCTGGGATCCGATAAATAATTAACATAACGTATTTCACCAGTGTTATTCGTTCCTTTTCTCATACCCAAATTGTGTGTGTGCGAGATTGATATAATACAAGAGACAGGGAAAAATGGAGAATCCGCCAAGTAAATTTTTGTGCATTTATCGAATCATTTATTAACTCGCTTACCAGGTTACTAATTAGAGACTTGTACTCCGATTTAATTGATTCTAATAAATTTGAGAAGCCTGATCAATTTCTACTTGAATTCGAAAGATTCAATTGAATTGAGATCGAATAAATGGAAGTTCAATTCAATTCAATTCGAATTCAGAGGATTCAATTGGAATTGAAACCGCATCGAATCGTATCGCATTTCGCATCGAATTCTACAGTATTCCGTATCAAATTCCGCATAAAATTCTGCATCCGAATCGAATCCGCATCGAATTCCTCATCGATTCCGCATTCTGCATCGAACTCCGCACGATATAACCTTAAAATAGAATTGAAACTCTACCAGAATGAAATTGCAGGAAAAATCAGGTCGAATGCACCTACTCGGTTTGCCCTCGGATAGGGGAGACCGGAACGTGTTGAGTAACGGGGCGTGTTAATAAATTGCGAATAACTCCCCCTCCTCTCCCTCCCCCACAACCCCCTACCACTTCCCTCTGCCCTTGTTATGTAGCACCCATATTACGAAGTTTTATTGCTACGTACAAAGCCCATTTGCCGAAACAATTGGAGCATGTACCTACATACATGTCTAGTCTCAAACACGCTGGGGGAAAAAATCACATTTATTATTTTATTTTCAATTGAGTCGAGTAATTTTTCGGTCCGTCGATCAATTTTTTAAAACATTTACCATGACAATTTCGTGATAGGAAAGTTCTTCGATGGTGAAATCTATTAGAGTCGTCTGAGACTAATTTTCGACCGTTCGCTTTTCATAGAAAAGGATTATTCCGAAAACGGGTTATACCGTCCAAGCGTATTAATAAATTGAAAATATTCGTTCCTGAAAAAGAAATGAAAAACAGAAATTGATCTGCATTCTCCATAGAGAAATAATTACGCGGAAACGAAAGTTGGGTAAGACATATTTCGATACTTGTATCCTTGTATATCCCGTGTTTCAACCGATAAAACGATAAACAGCACTTAACGTACTGATTTCTGAACAGGGCGGGTAAATATTGTATGAAGAGCTCGCATAAACTACGCCGTTATTGACGGTTATAGGACTGCCATTTACGATGGCTCGAGTATCTTATAGTTCCACTCTACCTCTCATTTTCCTTATTGACACTGCTTTTTATTTGACGATTATTGATATAAGAGAGTATAGTGTACGTGTTTTTCAGAAAAATTAAAATCAATATTCGGTTCTAAAAAGTAGCTGAGAATTGAGTAATGATTCAAAACGAATTTATTTTTATAAGTTTGGGCTATTTTTAGCTCAAGCACTACGAGTAATAGAGAGTTTAAAGGAAATTGGCTCAATATCAGTAATCTTAGTCTATTTTACTGTTACTAAAATATAAATAGGTATTATTGTGGATAATTTTAAGAATATAGACGATCGTTACTGTAATTACTTTATTTTATTATAAAATACCACATAAGTACATTTTCTATTTATTGCCATCATCCCAATAACTTTCGATTGGAATTATTTGTCAAAAAATTGCATCTCCACGACGAAACGTATCCCTGCAGCGAACCTCCCATCCGCACGGCCAATCAGAATGGCCGGTAAAGGTTTTATCACATGAGGATAAAAACGAGGGGTTCATGACATGAATGACGCTTGTCAAAAATGTTGGCTTTTCGAGACAAGCGAACTAATAAACATCCAAACTCGAGATTGGTCGACACTAAAAAATCAGTCAATCCCTAAACACGCCATCGAATTTACCCCGCCTCTGAATTTGTACTGAGGTATATCGATCACGCCGTGGCGATCGTCATCTTTTTTTCTCCTAACCAATTTCGATCTGTTGAGACGAACACGCGTGATCGCCGTTCCAAAAATCCCCAAGTTTGAAACGCGCGCCCGGTTATTAAATTGACCAGTCCCCGAGATGTCACGGTGAAAGCGGTCGCGAGCAAGAGCCCTCCTCCGAGAAGAATGACCGAGATAACCGCTGGCACACCACTCGCGCAGTCGTGAACGGCGCGCGGGTAGTCCAGGGTAATCCGGATCAGCCTGCACCCGCCGCCGTTACTTTAAATTGACAGCTCGCGCCGAGCGCTCCGCCGGGACGTGTACGCGTCGTTCGCGAAAATGGTGTCGAAGAGGATAAAGTACGCGCTGGCGCATCTCTCGCGTAAGAGGCACCAGGCGCTGCTGGCGAGGCCCAACTGGAGGCGTCTGGAGAGGATCGACTTGAATACGGCGGTGGGGTTAATAACGAGTTCCTTTCCCTTCCTCATCCCCGCGTTACGCGCGCGGAGAGAAAATGTAGCCATCTCGGAGTCCCCGGCCGGATAACGACTCGGAGGCGCGACTATGCCATCCGATTGGCAGTATATTTTACGAAATTCCCGATAATCTCCGGGAATAGTTCATTTTTCAGGGGGGAGGCATTTTTGCGGTATTTCGTCGCACCTCACCTTCCTCCCTCCCCCGCGGGCTTCCACCCTCACCTTCCCCATCCAGCGGAATCACGCGAGAGGAATATTGAGTGGCGGGAAAGCTGAATTGCGGCGGCGAATCGCGAATGCGTACATCGCGCGCTCCGACCGAAAAGACTCCGTGATTGAGTTACGCCAGGTTGCGATAGGTTCATTTAGTTTAAGAGCAGGACGGGGGAGGGGGGAGGAAAGCCCCTCCTAGCTTCGCCATCTCCCGGTTGCCTCGCGGATTAATGCATTGTCGAAATCAGAGGTCGTTTAGGAACTCGAGATTAGAATGCAGGTTGAGCTCGAGCCAAAACGTTATTTGGAGCGGCTATTCCGTTTCGGCTGACAATGAGTCAATTTGTTGCGTGGGTCTTTCGGGTGGAGCGATTTAGGATCGAGGGATCGGGCGAAATTAGTGTGTCTGGGACAGTCAAATGTTTGCACAGGTTGAATTGTTACGCGGTGGGAAGGATGTTAATTGACGTTAACGCAGGTGTGTACGTAGCTTTTAAGGAAATTGTTTTATGTATTTTTTATAACGCAAGAGTGTAGAGAGATATTGCTGTACAAAACTGGCAGTCGGGTGAAAAAAAGATGGCTGAGACAATCAGGGGAAGGCACGTCAATGTCTACATTTATCCTTAGAGACACCCATCTCCCCTCCCTGCTCCTTCTTTTACCTCCTCCGCTTCCTCCTCCAGCGGCCGTCACTACACTGTCACCAACATCCCCGTCATGCGTTGCACGATCGGAGATAGGGTACACATCGTGCTCGAACTAAAACGCAATTCACGACCACAATTCTCCTTTCCGCCACTCAACTTTTATTTCGCCTGTGACGGGAGGGAATAAAAATAAAATTCTTCGAAAGTACCGGTATTCGGAGAAAAGGAGCTATTTCCAATAATTATCAGTCCTTCGTCGTGCAGACTGACAGGAAAAGCATTTTACGGTTCTAATCTGGGGATCTAATAAACATTTTTACGCGATACGTATGACGCGATACAAGTTTGTATGCTATCAAGTCATAATTTCTTGGGAAGGTCTAAAAATTCAATATAATTTTTATATCTGGGGGAGAATTACCAAAATCGTACTGCTTGAGACATTTTTATTTTTGGCACGTGCTGTACCAGGATTCGTCAAAATTGAGTACATGGTATATTTATAGATATTTCTCTATTTGTGAGAAAAAGTCACGTAAACCTGTAAGAGAACATTTACACTATGAAATTCATTGTTACTCGACACCTTTCATTTGTTACAATTTTGGCAACCGGTTTCCAAAATCGTACGTCAAATTAGTAGATGGATGTACACACGAAATAAACGAATAAATTTATTTAATAATTATGTAAAATAATCGGAACAGTCACACGTGCGAAAATCTTAAGTTAACCCCGAAAACGAACAATTGATTTTTGAACTACTGTTATTTTATCCATTAGATGTCATATGTGTAAATACATTTTCGAAAAATTGATGAGATACGATTTAGGTAATCGATATGCTTCTGGCGATTCTCTCCCCCTTATATCTCTTTTATGAGAAATTGAAAGAGGATTTCTAAGAATTTTATAAAATTTGCCACAAGTTCTCAGCATAATTATTGTGATCATTGAAGTTAAAACGCATTTTATATGCAATATCGACCAATTCTTTCCCTTCTCCTATAGATATTGACTTATATTCGACTTTTATTTGACTCTTTCACATTCAATGTAACACGTAGACATATGCACATACACATGTGCTGATATTGAATCACAGTTCCGGCTGGATTCCAGCTGAGCGCCTCGCCATTCCTCGATATTCCAACCGCGATATCCACTCGTAACGCAGGTTGAAAATTTAATATTTTCTGGTCAATTTCTAGTTCAAAAACTGAAATGAACTGTGATTATAGTCATGGCCAGTTTTAATTGGATGTGCGCCAAATTCCAGTTTAAGCTCGATACAATCTGAGCATTTATTTCGAAACAGTTTTATTTATAAAATATGTTTATTTTGTTAAATTCCACACTTGTAATATGTATAAACTAATGTTATATGCCATATAAAAAAATAACAAATATTTCCATTTTTTAACTGAATTCAATTCACTTGAGCATTTCTCAATCAAATCCCGCTGTATAATAATAAAATATCTATATATCAACAAATATTTATTACAATTTTAATTAGACCCTTGAAAATACTGCTGTTTGATTTTCAATGTACATAAATACGTAAACTCCACGTTATTAGACAGCGCTGCTAATGCAGAGTTCCCTTTGTTTACCCTTCTATTCCGGATGTACTTGGAATTGAAATCGGATCAATTCACCGTTTTCATATAACATTATTTATATCTGAAAATTAATTCAAATTTTCTACAGACGTCAAATTTAAATTAGTTTAGAATCTTGTATATCGTTTTTTTCAACTTTTAAAACGTAAATTCCATCTCAAAAATTGGTATAAAAAATATTATTTCCATGTAACTGTCTCACTATTCATGTAGAGTATTGTAAATCTCCAGTAGTTTCATTTTTAGACGATGCTAAAGTTAACAACCGTGGTTATAACAGGCAGTAGTTACGGTCCGTCATATCTCCGCCGCCGTACCGCCTCCGGTAAGGCGGCTGACGTATGACGGGTCATATCTACTGACTGCTAGTTTCAGCATTATCAATGCTAGTCGCAATCCTCACCAAAAAAGAAAATTGTAATTAATATCCAAATTTATGATATTCATTTTAGATTCCGTAACGGCAAATATACTACCTAAAAGTTCACTGCTTATATGCAAACATAGTTGTAATTGAAAAAAACTATATTATAACCCTTACTAAATTTTAGAGGCCAAAGTTCACAGCAAATTATCTCGGATCTTCTCGCGAAACGTTAATATAGATTTCTTCATCCAACAACGTTTACAAGTTTGTTAGGTGCTTGTAGGAATTTAAAAAGTTCTAACGGGTGACTATAATGAATCTGTAATCTCCACTGATGGAACGACGGTGGTTCGTAAAGTTTGACACTCTGATAGCGACGCGCCCCCGACGGTCTCTCCTCGTGCTGCAGTCGCCAACATCGATCGATGCGAACCAGGCGAACGAACGACTTCACGTAGTTTACTCTTTAAACGGATCAAAGGCGAAAAGCTTTGGAAGAGGGCAAAGCGTATGAAAGAAATGTCGTTTGCGTGCTTCTGCAATATGAGAATATGACCTTATCGAGCATCTGCCCTTATCCAGTTCTTCAACCACAGACGTCGCCATTTACGTTTCTAGTCACTTTGAAGCGCCGATAATTAGCTCCTCTCTCGAGTCGGAAATAATTGTTTTAACCAGGCTCCGTTGTCCTTTGAAGTATTCGTCATCTGTTTAATTGAATATAAGGTGACGCGAAGGTTTCAGGGTATATTTTTAATACCTATATACCCGCGTGAACCTTTCGCTATAGCAGTGGAAAGTCTGCGAAAGTACATAATTGGCTCGTAAGATGGGACGCGATATTGTAAATTCTTCGAGTCGATGATCACGACGTCGTAATTTGAGAAACATTGTTCGACTCTGCATTGATTGGCCTCGAATAAGTCAATTCGACTTGAGGTTATAACTGGTTATTTGGAAATTAATCAAAAGTTTCTCATATTCAAGGCTCCCTCGCGAGATCAAAATTAACTCTTAGTAATTGGCATTGCTAGACATCGATCTTATAATCATACTTAACTTTTGCAAAGCAAAGACGCTCGGAACTCGCCGAAATTTGTTAGAACGTATTCCACCAACGAAAGTTCGCGAGGTGTATAATCGTGAAAATTGAAAAAAGTTTCAACCAATCATTGACGATATTATAATTTACAGTGAAGAAACTATCGTGATGGCTCGTAATATTTCATACCGATCGGGACACTCATTCTCTCTCGGCGCAATTTCTTTCCGCTTGCCGGAGCGCTATTATGTTCACGCGATCGGACAACAGAACTGTCGGTGCTGCACGGTTTCTTATAAATCGGGAAATGTATGCCGGTGTGTTAACGATGTCGACAATCGTCAGTCAGCGTGTACGGAATAGCGTTACTGCACTCATCGTGTCGATCGATGAGAGTCGAGCGAAAGAACATCTTTAAGTCTCGTACACAGCTGCGCAACGCCGACGAACAGCGCAGCGAACATCGCACAATTCACGTGAGATATACTGTGTATGGAACGGGACTGATGGTCTTACTTTCGTACACCGGCGGCACTTCCCCCACTCTTCAACCAAACTGCTCCCCACTCCTATCTGTTACACGTGACGTATAGGTTTAGCGGAGCGGGGAGCAGTTCGGCGGGAGAGTGGGAGAAGCGCCGCTGCCGGAAAAGTAAAACCACTATTCCCGTTCCCTGTACAGCGGCTATAATGCCGGGTTTACACGCTTGCCAAACCTCGACAAGCCATCACAAAATCAAACGTGTGAATAGGGCGTTTGGCTTGGCTTGTGTAGGCTTGCTAGCACTTGTGGCCGATCCGACCGAGTGTCGGTTTTTGGCATAAATCAAAGGAAGTTTGCGGCAAGCGCTTGCGAAGCGTTTACACGTTTGCGCGTTTGTGAAGGATTGGAGTTTGTGGCGAGTGCCAAGCGTGTAAATCCGGCATAAGGCGCTACGTTCGCTGTGCTATTTGTTAAAATGCGTAAGCGTGTAGGAGGCTTTACGCAGTGGGTCTTTATACGGATTTAGACGTCGCCGTTTACGGTCCCCCGAGCCGCCTTGAAGTGCCGCGCTTCGAAGCGGCTGAAGATCATGGCTCAGCCCAGGACCGTTAACAAGAAGTACGACCGCTCGTAAGTGACCGTTTCTTCCCCGCCTTCTCGCATCATTTTTTTCAAAGCCGAATGAAATCTCATTCGCTCGTCTTTCCGCAGGAAAGTTTCGTCGTATTCACGCATCCACCCGAAGACCCTCAACGCTACGCCCAGTAAACGAACCGTTGATTTGGCTCTTCCTAAAAAGAGGTATCAGCCGTATCTGCGAAACGGTGCCATTTTTTCGCTTTAAGAATTCCTAAAAAGGTTGCTCGCATTTATGCAGGGTCATAAGGAGAAAGCCGTAAATAGGAATATAATATAATAGACTCTAGATGTTGAGCTATTTACTAGTTGAACACTAATAGAGTTCGTTTCAGTCTCGAAATCAAATGCCATTGCCGTATAACATAGAGTTTACTACATTATATCGCTCTACTTGCGGTCTCCTCGCTTCGACCTTGCAAATAAGGTGATTCTATGAAATACCGTCAGACACGACGATACCACTGTCACATATAGATATTATTATAACTACCGTATCAGCTTTGGCGTGGTGAGATGATTTAGTAGAGATACTTTTAACCGTGATGCGAGTATAAATACCTAAATACGTTCTTTCATGATGGTAATGCTTCGAGAGGTAATAAAACTGTCATTACACTCCCCTGCTCCCTCGTGCTATTGTATTCTGCCTAACTGAATTATAAGAGATCTGAGTGTTTTTTTTTCTTTTTTTGAAATTTCACTCGAGCGAGATTGCGGAGCAACGCCTAAAGTATATTCTAACGGAATAAATATTTTATGTTTTGGCTGTCGCTGTAGTCCGTGGAATGTCATAGCTGCAAATCCTCTGCGGAGGGGAGCTCGCTCCGCCATAACTGACACACGCCATTGGTCGGTCCATTTGGCGTAGCCCCTCCCAATTTGGGAGCAGATACCAATACACTTTATAGATTATTTAGTGTTCCAAAGAGACATGCTTTTGACATGATAAAATCACATTTGATCGCGCTTATAATAGATCCGTTTTCGTTCGACAGCGCGGCAATAGCTACGAAGAAGTTAGTCACGGGCAACGAAGCAATCACCGCGACGATAAATAATTTGCTCTCGAGGATACATAAGTCGCGCTATCAAAAGTACCGACTTCTCTGCAACGCTCTAGCGGATCAAGCAGCGGCTAGGCGGTAAGTTTCAGTATTGACTTTCTCAATCTTTACTGCTGCACTGCATATCTCGAAAACTTCGCTGTAAACCGGTGTCGAATATACAAGGCGTCTTGTATTTGCCAGAAATTAATGAAATCGAAATAATTTCCATCAAAAATAATGAGAAAATAACCCGAGAAAAAATATTTTAAATCTAATTTTCTATCTAATTAGATCTGATTAAATCTAATTAAATCTTGATTTTGGAACAGATTTGATTTACGTAGATCTAATACTTGATCTATATGCAGATCTAAGTTTTGATCTCAATAGATCTATAATAAGAAGATCTACTCTTAGGTTTTATAAAATCTTCTTTCATCTAATAACACACAATTTGTATAATCCAATTTAACCATTTCTATCACTTTCTATCATTTTATACGAGAAATATTTAGAGCAGGGCAAACTCTGTGACAAGTTCGAATTGGTAAAGCAGCTCTAAAGCCCTTTGCGAGAGATGAATGGAATAAAAAATAAAAAGTAAATCAATTATGAATGCTGTATACCTATTGGTATCCATTGAAATATAACTTCGTTCCGAATTATTTTCTTCTTATTTTCTTCGGTGTGTAAAGAGCTTAAGGCTCTCTGCCTCTTCATTGGAATATAATGACGCAGTATTGCGCACTGAAATTATAATGCCGATAACACCCATCGTTTTCCTCGTAAATACCGAGAAATTTCGCAGATTGCGGGAGAAAGGAAATGCTATAAACAATTTTGAACCTTCAGATACGCCGAAGTTATATGGGTACTGCATATTTTAAAGATGAAGATATCTTAAATATCTCTCCAAGTAGTTATGCTACCCCAGAATTAATCCTACTTTTATGCGTTCATATATAAATTGCTTTCATTATCTGGAAGCGACACTGACACTATTTCCAATAAATTTAGGAAAAAGAAAAGACTTTAACATTATTGTTACTATTATAAATTAATTAGGGCATACACAAAATAAAATACGTAAATATGTATAGTCTATAATATTAATAAATAACTTTATCATCATCATCATAAAGTTATCAGTCCTAAGACTGGTTTGATACCATTCTCCATCTTTTCCTGTCCTCCGCTAGTCTTTTCATTTCCCTGTATTTCGAACAACCTACGTCCTTAATGATTTGCGAAATGTAGTCTAACCGCGGCCTACCTACCTCTCTCTTTTTTCCCGTTTCTGCTTCTAAGATGTCTCTTAGCAGTCCCTCATGTCTCACTATATGGCCTATCAGCTGATCCCTTCTTTTCTTTATATTTTTCCAGAGCCGCCGGTTTTCCTCTATTTTCCTCAAGACTTCTTCATTTGTGATTTTCTCGGTCCATTTTACTTTTAGCATTCTTCTATAGCACCACATTTCGAAGCTGTCTAATTTTTTCCTTTCTACCATTCCTATCGTCCAAGATTCGCACCCATACAAAGCTGTACTCCACACGTATGTTTTGAGAAATTTTTTCCTACTCTCTAGGCTGACGTTTTTTGAGCATAGTAGCTTCTTTTTCAGATTAAGAGCCTGTTTTCCCTGCGCTATTCTTTGTTTGACGTCTTTTAGGCTCTTTCCATCTGTCGTTATTTGGCTACCTAGATAGCAAAACTGCTGTACTTCTTCTACGCTTTCGTCGCCTATATTTATTCTAGTTTTACTCTTACGTTTTTTCTTACTACATACCAGAATTTTTGTCTTTTTCTTATTAATTTTCATATTGTAGTTCTCTATTAGGATGTTTTCCATTTCGTTAAGCGCCTTTTCTAGTTCTTCTTTGTTCGTAATTTGTTTGTTGTAAATAACTTTATAGTTAACAAATATTACATCTCTAAAATTTACTGAAAAACGCCATTGAATTTAAAGTATGTACGTGTAAAATAATTAATTTTGATGACGTCCTCGGGTTTTAACAAGACGACAAATATCAACAGTACATTGATTAGGGCGATGACACGAAAACCCCTTTAAGTAACTCGATGTCCCCGTAGAGCCAAACAGAGGAAAAAGCTGCACAAAGCCCTAACGAAGCCCGAGGATTGGGAGAGACACAATCGGGTTCTAGAGAGAATAGCGGGACCCAAGATAGTCCCGGAACCGCCTCGACCCGTACGAAAATCATACTTCCCGATATGCTCTCTCGATCGTTCTAAGTAATCCTAATTGAACGTTAACAATAGAATCGCGGCAGAAAGGTATCCCTGGAGGATCTGAAGGAGCGAATGGAATTTCTGTCCACGCCGCCCATCAAGGACATTCCTGAACAGACGAGGGATCCTTTCAAAGTAGCGCCAAGCGCTCTTACTTACAAGATCAGCAAACGCATGAAGGAACTAGCCTATCGAAAGAATCCCCCGGAGATCTTGCCGCCTAAAAATCTGGAAGAAGTGTCGCCCGCGGCCAAGACTGCCGTAGGTGAGAGCTAGTCGAGGTGATAACGCGAAAAATATCGTAACTTTAGTTCCTCCGGTAAGTCTCGCTAATAGTATCACGGTGGAACAAGAGAGACAGTTAAAGGTAGGTACTTCGAGAGGAGTTACTGGCACGTTGAAGCGAGGAATATAGTAATGAAAGGCATCTTAATTAAGAAAATTAATTGAACGACTTAGTAATGCTTCACAGATACATTGAAGAACTGAAAAACATCATAAATATACATATATATTTTCTGAAAAGTCCATTTATATACCGTGAACTGAATGATGAAATTGGAAAATTTATAAAATTAAAAATCACTTCTAAAATCTCATTGCATAGACCCGAATTTCAAATTCTCCGGAGACTTTAGCATTTATTGAAAAAATAAATAAATAAATTAGACCGAAGCACTTATTACGAATATATCGAGGGTTTCCTGGCAAAAGGGCGTATCAACCAAAACATGATTTTTGTGGATACGCCCTTTTGGCAGGAAACCCTCGATATAATATTATCAGTTCTTCAATTCCAATACTGCTTCCATTATGGTTCTCGGGGAATTAATAGCGATAATACGAGTACGTTGTATAGATCCGCCCACTTCAAATCCTAACTATCCAATGCGTACAGCATTCCGGTTTGCACGCTGCCGAGTGGGCAGAATTATTACTTGACTGAAGTGAGCTTCTGCCTCTTGCATCCCTCTCACCTCTCTAAATACAGCCGTGTACGTTTCCATTACGTTTAACCTACCTATTGTCAGTCAAGTAAACACACCATTCACCCGGCGGCTGAGCGCGTAAAATAGGACGATGCACGGTTTGGTTAGTTAACTCGCCATCGGGTATGCGAATCCGCGCCGTGTCTATTTTAAATGCAGCTGGTGAATCCCGTGAAGCTCGCATGTCTGATGGTCGGTTCGAAATCTGCTGAGCTTGATTCGCTTGCTATAACGTATACCGATATACTGGGAGATAATTTCTTGCGCGATAAGAAAGCGTGTCAGTAGATGGACATCCGGTTTGACCACTGTTCCCGGCAGTGAAAAAGGTCCATACGGTACTTTTCAAGAGATGCACTGCGCCTCACGAGTTTAGGAAGAAAGGGGGATGAATGCCATGACACTTTAAATCGAATTCTTTTTTTTTTTGTAAAATGAATATTTTCAAAGTAATCAAAATACGTCACTTAAAATAAGCCAGCTTTGTAAAATGAAAAGTCGTCTACTAACTCCAAAAGGCACATCCTACGCGGCTATTCCCTGAATCGCGAATCCCATCCACTCGCAATCGCGAATCGTTAATCAGAGCCGTCGATCGTTGGCAACGAACACTACGCGACGGAATCTTGATCCGTACAATCGTGAATCCCCCCTACGCACGCTTTATCACGCAAGGAATCTAGCGATCGATAACGTATTTCGTAATGTTCAATTTCCCCGTGAGTTTCAATGAAATTATCGGAAGAGAGGGAGAGGGGGGAAAGGACTCCTTCGAACCGCTCGCGCGGCGTTGGTCGTTTGCAGCGGAGGAGGACGGAGCCGGAGGAGCGGATCGATGATGGGAACGTGCTGAAACGTCGCAAGTGCCAGCGACGCCGTTAGGTCGACTTCCGCGCACCTCCGATCCACCCTCCGGCGCTAATTCGATCGGCGTCGATCTAGCTTTGACGCAGAGGCGAGCGGTCGATGTAACGACAAATATCTTCGTAGCGTCGCCGAGGGTGATAGAGATGGCTAAGCCGATGGTGCGTCCTGCGGGGGTGGAAACGGACCTCAAGGAGGATGCTTTCAGCGTATCGCCGCGGGCACTGAAGGCTAGGTGCACGAAACGAGTGAAGTTCCTCGCCAAACCCAGGAACTACGGCCAGGCCAAATGATGGGATTCTTTGGATGACGCGCCGCGATTATTGCGAATGAGGTGTAATTAAAATTCGTATCGTCCCTGTCTCTTCGTTCCCGTCCGTCCCACGTTTTTCGTGTAAGCTCACCGCATACAAAACAATATTTAGCAGAAGAGATAAAAGAGAAGCTTCCCACGCATCGAATGTAATTTCTTTTCTCCCTCGCGCCCTCGGCTTCTCGACCTGACGATTACACGACCGCGCGCCGTTCTATTTACGTGGCGAGACGAACGAGAAATTGTCATTTTCGTGCGCCGCGGGTCACGCGACGGGAGAACTACGACGCCGCGCCGTAACGAAGGGGGGGGGGGGGGGGGGGGCGAAGCACTTTCCCGTAGAAATTTGCCGCAGACGTCTGAAGTACGCGCGCGGGCGGGACTATTTGATTGTCAACCGATAAAACCTCGCTTTAAAGTAAGCCGAGGTATACAAAAGAGCTTCCAGCGCAGTCGTTACTTTATTCTTACGTACCCGGTTCACCTTTCTTTGCTCGCCGTGGGCACGTATAAGGAAACAGTGGTGTGTCTCGACGAATTATCGCGTTTTTTAATTGACGGCAAAATCTTTTTTCAAATATACGCGGTTGTGAAATTGTTTAAAAGTTTATGTCAATGGAAAACCCACTTAACGTGATTCGATATTTTTACGCTCGATCACCGGTAAACACTTAATAATTGAATGATCAATTTTCGGACAATTAATGGTCCGATATCGCTTATCCTCATCGAATAACTAATTATACGTCGCCACTTAAAATTCATTTTGATGAATAAAAGTAAGCAGAGGCGACGGGAATAAAACGCCTCTTTACCGGGTAGTTTCTACCAGCTTTGCCAGCGTTCCCCAATGTTGGCAGGCGCCCCTTGAGGAGGAAACACATACTTCGAGCTGTATTCACCGCACGCTATTAAGCTGCTATTAGCGCTCGAAAGTGGCCTCGTACTTTTCAGTGCGTAACTGAATTGAGAGGTGAGAGGAGCGTCTCCTAGAAGCAGTGGGGCACTTTTAACGTTAACGGGGTGCGCTGAATTTAGTCCTTTGATGAGGTTAAGCTATAGGAGTGGGATTAAACGGGAGCTGACTGATACCAGACTCGAGCAAGCATCCACCGATGGAGTGGACTCGCTTGTTTCTATTTACTGCGCAATATGAACGCGTCGTACTCATTTACTGTATTACAGTGTGATAATTTCAATTAATCGTTCAGGAACTTTTTAATTGAATCAATTTTGACCGAATTTTCCATTTACAGTTTGCGATACGTTCATTTTTAAGGGTGCATCAGGTATTTCCTACGAATTGCACTCGTTGAATACAACTTCGTGCAGTTTTACTTGTGTTAAGTACACAGCGAATTCAAGACGGGAGAAATAACTTGAAAATGCACTTTCAGTGTACTTCGAGTCAAGCCAGATTATGGAAGCGAGAGAAACGCGTCGGTTGAGTGACATTTAAAGCGCTACATCTTTTCCGAGCGGTCGCTAACTGGTACCATGACGTATATAAACTTTACAGTTGACTTCTGTACCTAAATGGAATAAGCAGAATGACTAAAACGTATGCTTGGAATACTCCAATAAAAATTATATTTATCATAGTGCCTAGAGAGTGATGGGAAAGTCTAACTTCCGAAATACATAATTTCAAGCATCTCGACGAGCTATACAGTTTTTCATAAAAACATAAATATTGTATTTTACCTGAAAATTTAAATCGTAACACATTCCTATCTTTAACATATCTCAATAACTATTAGAATGGAGAAGTGATTTAATATGATTAGAATTAATTATTTAGACTCGAAAAGGTTCAAAGTATGTTTCAAATTTCAACTCGGGTTCTATTGGACTTCGACTGGCAATCTATTAAGTACTTTTACCCGCACCCTTCTCCGGAACACGTTCCCCGTCAATTTTAGACTTCCCAATTTTCCCGCATCAGAGATAATTCAGTGGACCCTTTACAAAGTCCACAAATTTTTATTTTCCAGGTCATCAGGAGATACGAAAAATCAACCGAACAAGCTCCATTAACCCTTAATGCGCACAGATAACACTACCGGTATCATAATCTAAATGTCATTAGCTCGAAATCGATTTCCCAGTGGTTTGTAGCGCCGCAGTTATTCGGGTATCGTGCATTATATCGAAACCACAAAATTACGGGCCGGTGTTTAGATATCGCCTCCTCGGCGACACCCGCCGCAGTCGATAACACCCCACGAAAAGCGCGTGATGCATCGCGCGAGAAATTTCACCGTACGCGCCCGGTATAAGTGGGACGACTCGATTGTCAGTCGACGGATCGGAGGTAGCTCCGCTGAAAGCGATCCTACGCCATCGAACTTCCGGCGGAAGCTGCCGTCCACCGTCCTCTCCCCTCTCCTCCTCTCTATCTCTCTTTCGCTCTGGTATACAACCGAATCGGAAGGCGGGTCTTCGCGAAAAGGAAATTCGAAGCCGGCTGTGCGCGCGGCGTGTGAATAACATTTTGGCAAGACTCTCGCGGCGGTGAAAGGGGGGAGAGGGTCTCGCGCTTAGGATACGCTGGATTTCACGAACCTTGGCTTTTGGCTGTCGCCCGTATTAAAGCGGTGAATAACAAACTTGGGAAACTCCCCGTGCCCCCCCCCCCCCCCCCCCAAACCGTCGGATTCACCGACGGAATCAAAGTTTCGTCATACGCGTGGCAGGCGAATTAATACGACCCGAGGTATTTCGTCGTTTGGGACCAGGGCCAAGTAACTTCCGTGTCTCGGGATGGGTCGAGCTTGGCAGGCGCGCGGAGCTCGAAAGGCGCCTCTCGTCGTCTCAGGGATCGCGGCCCGCGTTAACCGCCGAAGGAGCGTGCGCGTTTCGACCGCGCGGGATCGCATAATTACGCTAACCGGGTGCAGTGAGTCGTCGACTGGGTAATGCAACTACCCATTCGTTTCGTCGATACACTGTTATTGTATTCTTTTTTATTTTTCTTGCGATATTCCATGCAATTTATAAACTCATGTATATATAATACTTGATGGACTACCGAATAAAGTTTAAACTTGGGTCAAAAATTGGATAAGGTAATTATTATCGAAGCGAGGATATCTATACTTTGATATTAATTGTGATTATTTCAAAATGCAAAGCTATCTTCGAGGTTTGAGTATAATTTACAAAATAAATACATTATCGTGTTTCAATTAAAATAATTATTTCTTTTCATTTTTGGTCTTCGATAAAAATGGAATAAAATGTAATAATCTCACTTAAAGAGATAGAGATACTGAAAGAAAGAGAAGGATTGATTGATTGATTGATTGATAAGGAGTTTTATTGCCCAAAATTGAACAAAAATTGTGCAGCCGGGCTGCAGGAATGGTCTGACAATATAGTAGTATGGATTACAGTAGTAATAATGATGAATTAGTATTAGCGGTTAATAAGAGTGCGCTCTCTCCTGTCTAGTCCACAGTTTTTATGCTAAGTAAAATAAAAATAAGATAATATAAATAATATGATAAAGATTGTAAATGAGGTAGATTATGCGTATGAAGAGCATTAACGACTCGAATTAATGTACAGAATTATGAATGGATAGAATTGCCGTCATATATTTCCAGTTGGTTGAGATGGTTTTTGAGTCCAATCTTGAAAGAGGCAAGTGATGATGCATCCTTTATGTCATCGGGTAGCAGATTCCATGTGTGTGGGGCCGTGATTGCAAACGAATGCTTGTAGGCATCAGTTCGATATAGCTAGGTATTTGGAGCTGGTGATTGGACTGAGTTCTTAAATGCCGAGAGAGAGAGAGAGAGAGAGAGAGAGAGAGAGAGAGAGAGAGAGAGAGAGAAAAGGGGAATGATGCTTCATTTGCTCTTAGTAATTACAGTCAAATCTCACAGCACCCCTCGAACTAATCGCTGCGATGACTAGCGAATTTCGAGGGAACCCAATATGGCATAAATTTTCGGAAAACGATCTCACTCGAATAAAACTCGAAGCGAGAGAAACTTCGACGAAGAATAATAGAGACGAGGTATTTAAGTATCCAATTATCGGAAGCCGGTAAACTGCGTGATGTTGGCTAACTAGAATTATAATTTTCGCCCATTCCATATCTCGACCGACTCGCGCGAAACGGTATTTTATCACGTTACACACACACCACGAGCTTCGCGAGACGTTACGGCGTCACACGACTACTAGTCCAGGACATTTAGTAATCATCTTCTAAAAATCGAGCTCACCGAAATTTTTTAATTTTAAACTGCTTATTATGATGTACCAATATATACCTGAAAGTTACGCCACCGACGCACTGGAGCTTCGTGACATATAAGAGGTCAAAGGTCGCGGATTTTGTTATCTCGCTTCCTATCGCTCCAACGTGAAAAATACCTATTACAAAAGTTGAAGATCTCAATTTTTAATACCTAAAAAAAATATTTGACGTAAATATGCCTAACCGTTCTCGAGATATGTAGCTGAATATGTGGAAAAATTCAAAAATAGCTAAATTCGGGTATGCAACATGTATCGCCGCATTCTTCTCTCTTCCTACTACTCAAACGGCAATTACACCTATATAATTATATTTTTATGAATAAACGCCCTTCTAAAAAGTCCAGTTTGGTTTTCGTACGCCTACCTGTTCTCGAGATATGAGACACGAAAGATAAGTTTTGGTCAAAAAATACTACATCTCCCAGGTAGAAATCTGTCCAGGTTGTGCAAGGTTGAACCTTGTTACAAGGTACGTTTTGCAAGGTTACGCTGCAAGGTTAAAACAGGGTTGCTGCAAGCCTGTCTGTTCCTTGCATAGCCGAAACTGACCACTGCCCTGTACCGTTAGCCTGTTTCAAGCTTGCAATAACAGAGAGATACCAGGTTCGCGCGACAAGGCGAAAACAAGGCGAAAACAAGGTTGTGCCGGCAGTTTAGCGAATCAGTGCCGCCTCTAGATGTTGAGACGTCTTCATGCTTAGCGCCCTTTTCTAGTGTCGGCGCCCCATGGCTAGTGCGCCTTCGTGCGTGGCACGAAATGGCCCCTCGTTAGACACGGCCCTGCGCTTAGCGAATAGATATCATAAAAATCCGCGGCGTGGCGTGCGCATCGCCTCAGCTGTCAGAGCCCTTAGATTGAGGTTAGCATCAGTGGCGATCAGTTTGGTTCACGCGTGTTTTTTTTTGTTTAAGAAGCCGTCAGTGTTTAATGTTAACGCGTGCAAGCGTTTCTTTAGTGCACGTTGAGTGTAAACATTTTTTTAGTGCATGTTGAGTGTAAACGTGGGTTATTCGTGTCCAGCCTTACTTTCTTAAATACGTTCCAAAAAATGTCAAAAGGATTCCTCTAGAAAAAAATACTAACGCAGCAAACAGTATCGAATTATTTAAATAACGATATAATTAACCATAACGATTGTGTGTACTGCATCACGCAAATGGTTAAAAATCGCGTGGACACGAATGACCAACGTTTACACGGAATGGATTAAAACATTCGGGGCAAGATCTTTGGAATAAGGACCTACGAGCAGAAAATAAGTATTATCCAGCTTCCTGCATAGAAGGGTAAGTATTAATAGCTAATTTCATGAAATTATTTGCAAGAGGCAGATAGATGAATAAGTTTCTTTATTATCTCATATGCTTGTCTTTCATAGAGTTGCAGATCCAGCGTTACCGATGCAGCCAGGATGGAAAAATTGCCCGGAGGAGGTACGCGAGGTTCAGGAAGGCCAGAGATTCCATCGACTCGGAGGCAAAGTAACATGGAAAGGGGACCGCAGGCATTGGTCAGTGCGGCAGCTCAGCTATCGAGTAAGTAACGTCACTGAGGTTAACAGTAGGCAGCGAAAAAAAAATTAATATCTTATAAGGAGTATTATATCGAATTCGTATTTCAGATCAGAAGAAGGAGCATAAGATCCGGTGCTCTACAGGCTACGTCGTAGGACCATGCAGAGCAATCCAGTCGTGACTGAAGATTTGGCTCCACATCTCCCGAAGATTCCTCGACAGCGATATCTGGTTCCATTTGAGAGGAATGTGCATGTTTTCTCCAGTGTCATTAACCAATTTAGTCTGAAACCTCATAGATTACTACATAATCGAAATTGAATAAGTCATCCGTCAAATTGACAGGGTTCCCTAATTTAGTGTAAAATCTCATAGATTCTTAAGATAATATTACTTCTGTTGCCTGTAGTTTAATATATATATTTAACTTAACTTTTATTAAGTAATAATCAGGCCAAAAACCAACAAAAATCACTACACGTCTGACATTTCGGTTCCTTTTCGAACCCTCTCCGGAGACACAATGAAGGATTCGTTCGAAGAAGAACCGAAACGTCAGACATGCAGTGATTTTTGTTGTTTTTTGGCCTCATTATTACCTAATAAAAGTTAAGTTAAATTTATATTAAACTACAGGCCACAGAAGTAATATTATCTTAAGAATCTATGAGATTTTAGACTAAATTGGTGGAATACTTTTCCGTACATTATATTTCGCTGTACAAGAAAGGTATAGGTATTCAATTTCGATTGTTTAATAATATATGAGGTTAATTTAACTTAACTTTTATTGGGTAACAATCAGGCCAAAAAAGCAACAAAAATTACTACACGTCTGACGCTTCAATTCCTCTCCGAACCCTCTCCGAAGACACAATGAAGGATTCATTCTAAAAAAGAACCGAAACGTCAGACGTGCAGTGATTTTTCTTGTTTTTTGGCCTGATTATTACCTAATAAAAGTTAAGTTAAATTAATATTAAACTACAGGCGACAGAAGTAATATTATCAGAATCTATGAGATTTTAGACCAAATTGTTAGAATACTTTTCCGTACATTATATTTTGCTGTACAAGAGAGGTATAGGTATTCAATTTAGATTGTTGTAACTTTTATTGGGTAACAATCAGGCCAAAAAAGCAACAAAAATTACTACACGTCTGACGCTTCGATTCCTCTCCGAACCCTCTTCGGAGACAAAATGAAGGATTCGTTCGAAGAGGAACCCAAACGTCAGACGAGCAGTGATTTTTGTTGTTTTTTGGCCTGATTATTACCTAATAAAAGTTAAGTTAAATGAATCTCATATATTATTAAACAATCGAAATTGAATAAGTCACCCGTCAAATTGACGGGGTTCCGTAAACCTAGTGATAGTAAAGTAGGAATAATAAAATTTTACTCGTCTTAGTATTATACATTATTTTTCTAAATTTGTAATGCTATCGCTATATATTGTAACCCAATTTTAATTATCAATAAAATATAAAAATTTAATTCTAACCTCAAATGTTCTTCATTACCGACTCATTACCGACAACGCAACCTTGTCCCAAGCGCCATAGTCTACCTTGAAACAAGCTTGCATAGCATACTGTCACAACATTGAAACGCGTAACGGATTTGCCTTGCATCAGCCTTGTTTTGCAACCTTGCCGCAAGGTTCTACCTTGCCGGCCAACCTTGTAACAAGCTTATTTCGGGGTACGATTTCTACCTGGGCTGTTTTAACGCTATTATCTCGTTCTCTATGACTCACACAAAAATGAAAGAAGTTATTCCTGTTAGACCATGAAATTGTCTAACTAAATGGCCCCATACACTTTCCAGATACACCTTACCGTTTTCGAGATACGATGCTGCGAAGTTTGTGGAAGCATTCATTTCCACATCACCTTTGAGGTAGAATGCGCGGCGCGTTTTTTGATATGGTTTCCCTAGTAGGTTTTTTTCCCTTTTCCCGTCTTACTCATGCTGTTAGATCATGAAATTATCTAACTAAATGGCCCCATACACCTTTCAGATACACCTTACCGTTTTCGAGATACGATGCTGCGAAGTTTGTGGAAGCATTCATTTCCACATCACCTTTGACATAGAATGCGCGGCGCGTTTTTTTTATATGGTTTCCCTAGTAGGTTTTTTCCTTTTCCCGTCTTACTCGGCCTATAACTCGGTTGAGACTGAATATAGTCAAATAAAAACCCGAAATTGTTCTTGAAACAATTGAGTAACGGTCGGCGAGACCGTTCCGGGAAACAGGGACCTGAGAATTTGGCTATTTTTGCATTTTTCCTCATATTCAGCTACATATCTCGAGAACGGTTAGGCGTATTTACGTCAAATCTATTTTTTAGGTATTAAAAATTGAGATCTTCAGCTTTTGTAATAGGTATTTTTCACGTTGGAGCGATAGGAAGCAAGATAACAAAATCCGCAACCTTTGACCTCCTATATGTCACGAAGCACCATTGCGTCGGTGGCGTAACTTTCAGGCATATATTGGTACATCATAATAAGCAGTTTAAAATAAAAAAATTTCGGTGAGCTCGATTTTTAGAAGATTGCATGATTTTCAAGCTAAATGTCCTGGACTATACCGGGACGAAAATTCTCTGACGCAAAACCGTGCGTCGCGCTGCCAGTGCGGGCTAAAGTGTCGTTGACGAGAGCTCGCGCGGAAGGGAGACGTTTCCTCATACAGGATAAGCGCGGCAAGTAGGTATCGATCTCGATCGTCAGCCGCGATGAACTGCTATCCGAGGAAAAGCGCTTTACGAGGTTCCCACATGCAGTCGTTGCGTAATTACTAGTTGAACAGGAATATTAGAGGTGTTAAAAGGTGCGATGAAAACGATATCGTCGTTTCACTACGCTGTAAAATGTAATCTACGTCGAAGTCGCAATTTTGGAGTTCATTCAAGGGGTTTTTTCCTTTGTCGTTGATGTCGTATGGGTGAAGAGGGGAAGGTAAACTAGAGGAGTTAGAAGAGCAAAGTTGGATTATTTTAAAAAATACACGGATTACAGTTATTTGAAATTCCACTCTATTTCAAACCTACGTTATAATATAACCTACATTCTGTTATCGCATTCACATTAACCTTCACCGACGGTCGAGAACATATAACGGTTTCCGAACAAAATTTACCGATGCTTCAGCAAAGTAAAATACAGTCAAAAAAGTTTACTACGCGAATAAAATATCTTACGACTGGAATCTTGATAAATATTTGCGTAAAGACAATATGTAGCTTATCTCTCTCTGATGCTGTATGCAGCGCAGATAGAATATAACCATAATAGTAATACCGTGGGGTCCTCCTACCTGCTCCATCACATGGCCTAAAGTTTCATCAGCTAACTTGACGGTTTAGTTATCCAAGCAAGTTGGAAATGCTGTCGAAAATTTGTTTCCAACGTGCATTAGTTCACTAACTGAATATGTGCAGCGTTACAGTCTCAGCCGTGCACAGGCATCGACTGAATATAGGTATATCATGGGTCTCAGTGGAACACTGTCGCTTTATAGCTTTCTAAAGCCGAATGGAGTCAGAACGGGTAGATGCTGAGTAGTGTTAATAAAATATTTCAAGGCATATTAACCACTGAGAAGCTCGCACTGATTTCTTCATTTTTCGTTGGTGCTAAAAGTGTACACTAGATTTTGTAGTACATTTCTTAGCCGTCTATTTACGATATTTTAGATGACTGATGTATTATTTTTTCAAACAGATTTAATCTGATAGTATCTTATTTCAATGCTGTACCGGGTTTTTTTATTTATACTATACATTGAACATATTCACAGTTTATTTTTCTTTACGGCTACAAGATATTTTTGAGCAGCCAGAAATAATTGTACGAGTGTAGCGACCAGCAGATCATTAGTTAGACGCATTATGGGCAATTAGTAATTTTGATCTTGAACCGCTTTCTTCTTCTCGAAATAGAAAGGATCCAGCAGAGCGATTCCAATGTTCTCCATCGTCAGAATGAATCCTTCAAAGTGTACTCCGAATCACATTCTAATTGAACGATCAAACAATTTAACGCCAATCTCATTTATTCGCGACACTCTCACTCGATGCTCTAATGATTACCGGGCGACGCCTCCCATTGGCATCTCTGCGCGATTGCGCAATTATTTCCCACTCCCGCGCGTGAAAACTGAACACCAGTCATGAGAAAATTGAAATTATACGTATGTACCAATTGCCCAGTTTTTCTATGAAGGATTTTGTCGCGTGTTTCCTTTCTAGTTTAAATTAAACAAAAGCCTTGGAAAGTTATATTTTGTCCGTATATAAAATGTTTTATTCTTTTTAAACTCTGTAATATTATACATCTATTCTCTAATATTAGCCATTGGTACGTTTTATTGTACAATTCGGTCTTTGCGTAAAAAATACTCATATTCTTAGATTCAATTTCTAATCTATATAGATATTAAATATCATGCGAAAAAAGAAAATGTTTAAACAAAATTATTATTTGCGAAGTTATAACAGTTCTTTTTAGATTTTGCGATGTTACAATCTCGTAGAGACAGATGCACTTACGCCAAGCAATGAGTACAAGAGAGATAAATTTACAACACGATGGTGTATGCTGCATTTTTTAATATGTAGCTCAAATATGGCCGAAAATGAAAAACAGAAAAATGCAAGATAACGAATTTTGTCCAAATTTCGCTTTACAATAAAAGAAATTAATAAGAAAACCGGATTATGTACCCGCTACATGTATAGGAGTGATGGGAGGGGTATAATTAATTATTTAAAATTTGGATCCACAGTTCACAATTCCAACGAAACAGGAAAATTCTACAGCCATGAATGTTCACACGTTTATATTACGCATGGGTATCTTCACTCTCAATTTTACGTGTGTACTCTCACGGTCGCGTGATTGACCTTCGTCGAAACTGTCGACCGATTCAGATTTGAAAGAATTAATTTCGACGTTCTGAGGACTTCTGGCCCATTCGACTCACGTAACTCACTAACCACGAAGTAAATATTTGATTTAATAAGTCAACTTTTTAAATCGAACTTTTATTGAGGAAAACTGCGAATATAAACACATATCTTCTCTCTTTACCTTCAGTTTCATCTTTTATGATATATTTACGTTGAACACAGAAACAAGTATAGTTTTGCAGTTCGCTTGTCGATATATGCCGCAGTAGACCCTAGACTCTACACGCCAATAATGCGTCGGCAATTTAAAGTCGAGCGTTTCCGCCCCGTCGCAGATAAAAGCATCTCCTTCGTGAACGTTTTTCTGATAAAATGCTCCAAGTATGGAATGTGGAACGTTATATGTCAGAGAAACGGAACTTGCATTTCCCGGAGAAAATTCGCTCGGAATTTTCTTAAAGCAGTGCTACTTACCGAGTGACGTGCTCGTAACGAGCAAAAAAGAAAACTTAATTTGAATAAAAATTCTGTGAATTTAATGCTGAACGGGTTTTAACGTCAAGAGAAATAACGATTGTGTAACGAGATTTCTATGATATAAATACGACCTTCTCTGATAAATATGGCAAGAATGAAATCAAAAGCGCGCAAATTTCCGAAGAAAACCCCATCGCAAAGTCCGCACAGTCATCAAGGACCCGTATAAAAAAAATTGAAGGAATAATTATTTTCCACTTTTTATGAACGATAATTTACAACGTCAGAAGATACCCACTGGACTCCGCGACGTACCACGAATTGGAAGCTAAACAGCCTTCGACACAAAGACGTCGTCATTGCGAAACAGGGCCCTGTTGATGATATCCCACGGCGCGAAGACGTTCCGTTCGTAAGTGCGCCAAATATCGAATACGACCATTACCAGCAGGGCCGCCAATCGAACGAAGCTGTAAAGTCGAGGCCAATCCATCCTGCGGATCGTCCAAGAGTGCCGCGTCGACTTGCGAGCCTCCCGTGGGTTAACGCGGTCGAAACTGGAGACGACGGCACTCGACTCTTCGCTGCAAAGCGATGCGTTGATGAAAAAAAAATATTTAACCTCGCGGAGAAGGTCGCGAGCCGTAGGGGACACCCACAGTCGTTCGCCGGCACCGCCGGCATCCCTCCCCGGAGGGTCTTGCGGGTGCTCCATCACCAAAGACGCGCTCTTAAATTTTTCATGCTCCGTCAACGCGTTTCCCTTCGCCTTCGACGCACTCGCGGCATCGACAGATGGAGAACAGAAAACAGCGAAACAGCAGCACGCGCGCGGTTGTTCCGCTCGATAATTTCTTCACGCGCGGAAAGGCATACGTATAATGTATGTGTAACCTTCGCCTATATTTTCCGGCGCTCTCGAGGGTGGAGCGAGAAAAATATAATGGTATTGGGAGGGCTATTCTCTCTACTCTCGTGTAACATCGATAAGATATGGATGTATATAAAAATTGTATCCTCACCTCGGAGCAATAAAAACAACCAATATCGGAATGGGTGTGTTCGCTATAATCTTGATTATCTGGGCGCGTACCTACGTGTTTTTTCGTTGAAATTGAGATGGCACTATTTTGCTGGGGGTTTTATTTAGATCTATGGAAAAACTTTCATTTAAATGAAGATATTATATCATACCAGGAGTGGAGGAATAAGAAGAAAATAATTTTTTTTGTAGTAATAAATTTGAATAGTAATTTAATTTTTTCTATATTTTTATACGTAAAAATATATGATATAGAAAAACGTTCCTCGTTAAGGTTTTGCGTCCTGTAATACATATATTAATGAATCTAAGAATGAAAGATGATAATTGAATAGCATAATAACTTGCACTGCATGGCAATGACACTAAAGGAACCTTGAAGACGTAAAAATTACTTGTGCCCCGTGGCATAATATACGAAAGGATCAAGGCCATTCACGTAAATCTGGAATATCCTAACGACTCATTCGAATTCACGAGCTAAGCCTAATATTATAGCTTTCAAATGAAAGGAAACAGCTCCAACATTGGCTGCTTCCCCGTTATTCTGGGGTTTTATACTGGGATTAATTCTTGGCTCGAAGCTTCCTGATAAGCCTTCTCAGTGCCCACTTATAATATAATAGAGGGGTGGATATAGCCCTGTACCTGCACATCGAGACCATAATAATGACCAATATTAGTTGACTGAACAAATAGCGGTGTCGATATTTGAAATATTTATGCTCGCTCGCTCATAAAATATGCGAGCTGGGCATAAACTAGACGGTCTAGTTTATCACAGAGGAATTAAAGTAGGTATAGCGAAGCTTTCGCGGAGATCGATCGTGTATTCTTTATGATGAAACGAGGCATTGGTACTTATTGGACAATTAAAAAAACAAATGAAACTAAAGGAAAAGAAGAATGAAGTCGAATCTCTACTTTTCATAATTAACAAATGTCAATTTTAAATAAATGCACCTAATTCGTCCCCATAACTTTATATTTCTTTCTGAAAATTTCAAAGAAAATATGATTACCTCAATTTTTTAATCTTATTTTTTTTTAATTGTATTTACCATTTACGTTTGCCCCATTTAAGTATTAGTACTAGATGTCCGCTCTCTATCGTGGTATTTATTTTCGCCGGCTTATCAAAACGATCAGAACACATTAATTCATCCCTTCTCCCTCCGAGCTCCTTAAATAGATTGCGTTGCGACTCTCGACTCGCTTTACCTAATTAATCAGGGATTTCAGGGCCTATTTTTAGATTTCGTATTCGTCTGAAAATTTAAACAGAAACGGACGGGAACTTCTCATGGCACTCGTATAAACTGACGGCTTGGTCGGATTGTGGTAGTGACTCGTGACTTATTATTTTCATTGCTTAATAGATTTCAATATTCATGATATTGATAAACAGAGCTATTCCATCTATATACTATATAATAATTATAATTATTTCTCGACTTCCACTCGTTGTGCGCATTGAGAGGATTGCAAGCCCACGGCCTCGTTTTGCTCGCCGGTTTCGTTGGCGGATTTTACCTTCCGAACCCTCCATTGTGAAGCTCTGCCTCGAAAACCATCCAGGCTTTGGTTTTATTAATGCTGTCACGATGAAAAAAAAATATTTTGCACCTTCACTGTACAGGTGCGACCAATCATCAGCTGCCAATTTCGGTACACTGCACCCATACTGAGAGAAAAAATTCATAGAATCAACTGAATAATTTGTTGATATCACCAACTAAATATTTTATTCACTCAAGTAACATTTATTTGTCCAAAGAAAATATTTGTTCTCACTAAACTACGTCAGCTCGAGCTAATGAAATATTTCGTTGGAACGAATAAATATATTATTTGAATCAATAAAATATTTAGTCAACAAATATACGTTTAATTGATTCGACCAAATATGCTCAGGCTAAATAACAAAGTCTTGCTTTCCTGGTCATAAAGAAATTGCGAACTCGTTTTACTAAATTCCGCGCTATTTTGATTGAATACCGATCAGAATTATTGGATTCCGTTATTTCAGGTTTTTTCGAATATGAATGTTCTGTTCGATTCTGTTGGTTACTTAATGAAAACAAATTTGTCATACGTTCTCGAACTAATGACGAACAAAGCAAGCAGTTTATTTATGAATATAAAGTCGTCCCTAAAAAAGAGATCGTTACATATGTAAACGAAAGCGTGCAGTGTATCTTTTGAGCATAGTTCCCCCGTTAATGGAGTTACAGTGGTGCAGCGTTTACTACAATATTCATCAATATGACGCAGGCGCAACGCGGAATCCATGGTAGCATAATACACACCGCCATTCTCAAGCGCAAAACGCAGAAAGGCTATATACGGGGTGTGTTAAAAGTTCCTGTAATTTTAAAAAATTGATTTACAGTACTTTAGACTTAAGCGTCATCGTACCAATGCATCTAATCTGGTTTTTGCTTTTCTGCTCTCAAATTTATATTCTTAGCAATGTACAGTAGATCTATTATTTCGCCATCCCCTACTTTTTTACCACCACTCCGATTCCCTGTAGCGAGGGGAACCGAAGTTGATATGGCTGATTGAAGACGCACACTTCTACACAGTCTCGTATTGTGCTCCGACGCATCGAACGCGTGAAGCGTATACATGTAATCCCCACCATTTATTAGCCACGCCTCTAGATGCGTATCTTATTATTTTGCCAGTCCTGCAGTAGGTGGCCTATTGGCGTTCTACTGTATAATGCGACAATGACGCATCGGTTTTTCTCCGATATTTTTACAACGGACGCGGTAATTCTGCTACCTAATTTTGGTGTGACTTGATACTCCTCTCCTTAGGACTTCGTCAGTGTCGAAAAGTCTGCGGTCGTTGCTAAACATTTTCCAGAAGCGTCAACGTCAAATTATCAGGGAAAATTCTCTTCTTCCAGTTTCAGGGAAAACTCACGACAAGGCCTTGCCTCGAAGCGAAAGGCAAGTTTTCCCTTTTCCGTACCAGCTTGTTGAGAGTAAAGGCGATGTTGTTATTATGTATATCTGAAGTAGGCCTACGTCGTGTAAAGTTTTTATTCACTGCATCGAAGATATTGTTAACGAAACGCTTGATAATCCGTGTTATATTTCAAAGCGCGTTCAAGAATGTCATGAAATTGGTATACACCCTATATAATTGCTATATAATTATAGCGCACTCACACACCGATACCTGTTAACACGACGCAGATGCATTATTCGAGAAATTTCCCGCGATGCACCTTACGCCGGGAACATCGAAATTGACCTATTTGTAGGTATTCCTCCACACGTTTCTCTCTCCCCCCCCCCTCCTCTCCAGGAACGAGATTACTTTATAACTGTATATTGGAACGCGTATAACGAGTAATCACGCGGGGCTTGAGTTTCCACAAACTTTCCCCCCAGAGCTACTGTTTCGCGCGAAGCGACAAGCGTGCGAAAGCGAAGATATAGCGAGAGGGTTTAAATATATACAGAGTATTTTTTTTTTCAGCTCGCCGTCTGTAAGAGACAAGAGCGAATAAGAGCACGACCTAGAAGGGCCAATCGCAGCACGACTTCCGCCTTAAGCTCGACGAAAAGCTCGAAAACACTGGCCGTATGGGAGATTCGACGTTAAATGGTTTATTCATGATCCCCGAAAAATTCGCCGGCCGGGATTTTCGTCTAACGAAGCTGAAAAATAAATAGGATCTCTCTCTGTTTACCCTACTATCCCAAACAAAAAGATACGGCAGACTCCCGTTAAATGCACGGCTTCACGGGATTGTAGGAGAGGATCGGATCATGAATTCTGCAGGAGCCCATTGTCCCTGCATAAAAATGCACGAGTATGTGTATATATATACAAAGTCACGCGCAGGCGAATTTAACGCGAATCGTCGCTACGGTATGAAATACCTTGCAGGTGAAACATGGCGAAGTCAATAGTCTAATTCTCGAATTGGTCAGCTCGACACGGAATGCCTCACATTTATATAATTGTTTCTCCAATTTCGCCTCCTGGTCCGCCTGGTCCCACTGTCAACTGGCATGAGACTCGACCAGAATTGCATCCTGTTATATACCTATATATACATTTTCGCACGTATAACTTCTGTCGGTTAGAACCGTGGAAGACCAGTGGTCGGGGGATTTCATTATTGGTTATCGGAAAATGACCCTGGCTTACTCTCCAGCAGCACTGTCCTCGCCTTCCATAGTAAACCGATTTTGACAATTTCGCCGATCAAATCAGAACCCGAGGCTCGTTTTCACGACATACGGTAGAGCCCGCTGTTTTTCTCATTTTACACTTCGCTCCGGTTTTTGCATCGACTGGATGCGGAAAAAGCTGGAATCAGTTTTTAGATGTGATTATTGATTTATATATTTAATAAATCGGCTCTCTCTGGACTTACTTGAAAACATATCCAAATCATTTTTGCTTCCAAGTCTTAAATTTTGAATTACGAAGGCTGTATAAGAATTGAGCAATTAACCAAATATTTTGGGAAATCAACCAAGAAAAACAGGGAGAGAAAAGAATTAGTCGCGATAACTATTTTTTCGTTATAACTGCTGACTACCAGACTCGAATAGTTGTTATCAAAATAATGTGCCAAAACTGCTACTTTTCTTTCCGAGAATATTAATTGTAGGAGATGTGAGAGATAATTAATCACTCGTTATTGCAAGAAACACGAAAATTTGATTTAACAAATTTGAGATTAATCGAGGCAGTAAATCAACTACCTACCTATTTTATAATTGGAAAATACATAATTCGCCCTTAACCAACAATTTATTGAGTTGCAAAATAATTTATCGTCAATTCTCGCATTACATTAGCATTAAAACCAAAGCGAACGTTTGAGAAGTTGGATAAAATCTGCATTAAAGTTTAAGGGTGTTTCCCGAGTTTCTGCAATCAGGACTTTTAATAGCTTACGACGTTTCGCCTTTACAGCACTGCCATTTCTTCTGAAACTATATAAATTTAGTTCCATATCTATGTATTGTATATTGGTATAACTAACTGGCAAAGCCAGTTCATCTTGGCTACAAACGAGCTTTTACTGTCCAAATTTCAGCTTGTATAGTATCTATAAAAACTATGCGACTTTAAATACGCAATACCTCCGACCCCTGGCTGGGAATAGCAAGTTCGAGTGATTTATCGAAAGCAATTGGGTCGCTCTTTAGTTCGGAGCAAATTACGAACATTGCATTCGTGCTTGCAACTCGGTCATGCGAAACGTCATTCGCAAAGTACGATATTCGGATTTTCTCTTATTCGCGAATTCTCGCTATTTTGAAAAATGAATCGTAATATGGCTGAATATATTGCTGAAAAATTTCGCTACTTTTGGTATATAAATAAAAGTTTAAAGAATTATTAACTAAATTAATGTTACATCTTTAAAGCATTCGGTTAGAAATTACATAGAAACATCCCTGTCTCTGATAATTGCTCTAACGAATTCAAATATGTAACAGTAATGATACAGGCTTCATCGAATCTCAAGCAAATGCCGTTGTACAATACTTATTTTGTTCATTAGATATCATATTATCTATACATAAGTTTCCGAAAAATCAAATGGTGTGATTTATAGATAACCAGTACACTTTTGGCATTTCTTCTCTATTCTAGCAAGTGTTAACGTTTAGGGTCGGCAATTCACTTGCCCCTTATAGCCACAGCCAAATATAGCAGCTAACTAGGGGCCAGCTCAAGTAGAGCAAATTCCCTCGCGCGCGCGTTTACTCGATATTAACCGTCGCTAATGAAACCGCAATTAGCCAACAGTCGTCAAGATGTCAGGGGGGAAGGAAAACTCCGTTTTTTGTCCCTCCTTGCGCGGCACCCCTCCATCAATAATTCCTCGCTGGTAAATTATTTATGATTTAAGCAAGCATTTGGACGGATCAAAGCATCGTCTTTCGGGCGGAAGGGAGGAAATGACCCTCTTAGTTTTCGGTCCCCGGGTTTCCGCCACTAGTCGCAGTGGTGTCATGTCTCATAACTGGTATTTACGAAACTATAACGGGTTACTGTCGAAACTCCAGACAATACGCTGTCTAATTACTAAGTGGTCGGAACACTTACCCAGCAATGAAGAGGTGCCAAATTAGAGCCTCTCTCTCGTACCGATCAGTGCGATTCATTCCCGCTCTAATCGTCATACATTCAAACCACTGTCTCTTCCTGAATGCAAAATTATTGTCTCAGTACGTGCGGGATGATTAACAACGGAGGCGAACTAGAAATGTTCTGAATCCGTAACACTTAAAGGAATACGTTGAAACGAATAATTTCAAAAATAATTTTCATTTCCAAAATCATTTCTTTGATTTTATTATAAATGTATAGTACAAGTACAAGATATTGCTATAATTCGTAAATTTAAACATTTTTTCTCGCATACAATCGACTCCATCCATTGTTTAAGCATTTCGTCGTACCGTGAAATGAAAATACTGCCCCATGTTTTTCTCCGCGAGGAAAATTCTGCCTAGACGCTGCTAATCACGTTGGTTTACGCGAGAAATTGCGGTAGCGGTTTAAAATTAAAAGGCAACCCTTACTCTTTTTCTTCGCCTCGCGCGCATCTCGTATAACGCTACTAATTGCAAAACGAGAACTGCCTTAAAATAATCACAAGCTCCTCCACTCGGCGGTCCGGTCAGTCGGCCACGTATTCTCCTTACGACGTACGGTGTACGCGCGCGTGTTAGTGGTACGATTTTATTGAACTCCGGCTTTGTGGAAAGCCAGATTGCAAATACTAGGAAATAGAAAGAGAGGGAAATATATAATGCAGAAAGAAGATAGGAGATTGCAGGCGCAGCACGCGGTGCTACCTCTACAGCGCCTCGCCATCAGTCAGCCGGGGCTTTGAGGCAAACTTCTCGGTAAAAGCCGTATAAATATACGACGCTCGCTAGGATAATTGCGCTACACGGGTGAAAGGACCTGCGACACGTTTTACTATACTCTTGTAAGTTTGAAAACGCCAGTATTTCTATTTATTTCTATTTGTTATACGTATTACTTTGTATCGCAATTCTTCATAGTTGCTTACTGCTTTGTATTATTGTTAATATCAGGTACGAGTATTTTTTCTAGCATAACCATTTTTATAGTCAACCCTCCATGATCATCCCGGGTCCAATTAGGGGTCGTCTGTCAACATTATTGCGATTGGCAGTATTAAAAAAAGTTTGCGAAAAGTTCTCAGTTAATTTCTAATGATTTTTTTCCAGCGAAATAATTGTAAAACCGTTCGGCATGATCTTTTACGGGTCGGAAATAGGTTTCCATAAGGTTTTCAAACAAATTATTAGAAATTAACTGAGAACTTCTCGCGAACTCTTTTTAATACTGCCAACCGCAATAATATTGACTGAGGACCTTTAACTTAGGCTTTAATTTTGAAGCTGATTCTACTTCTTTTTTTTATAACAAAACTAGACCCTGCTATATACTGGATTAAGTATAATAGCATGGCACGTGTAAAATATGGTGAGTTAGCTCAAACAATTGGCTCTTCATTACCGTGTAAAATAATGAGAACGAGGTGCCAACTAACGCGCCGTTCAACCCTACACCGAACCCGTCCGCGTGACGATTCAAATTCCAGGTCGAAAAAGGACCCGAACGCCTCGGAAAAGTCTCGATCTGCCGGAAGGGGAGAGATTTCACGGTGTCTCGTCTCTAGCCCGATACACGACGCGTCGTAAGAGCGAACAGTCGCTCACGAAATCCAGATTGAATCGCTGAAAGATATCCTTTTGTAACTCCCTTCTTTCTCTGCGTATGAAAGCCTCCGCGCGACCTCCGTGAAAGACGATTTCAATTCCTAGCCAACCAAGCAATCCCATCATCGTTGTAGGGTCGACGGACTGCACAAACGGGCAAGTGTTACGTCCCCCCGCACCCCTTCGCTCTCACCCCTCGCCACCACACCGGTAACTATACGCGGAAGGCTCGCGGAGCTACCACAAACGATGTACCGTCCGATAGCCGTCGCTGTGACTCGCAGAGAGCCTATCGCGCGCAGTCGAGAGGTTCCCGAGTGCGAGAGAGGCGACGCCCGGCGGCGATCAATGCAGTCTCTTTTCTCACGCCTATCGTCACCACGCGCGTTCAAAGATTCGTCCCTTCCCGAGCGCGTTATACACGGTAGTCGAGGGCAAGTTCCGACCGTGAATCACGTTTCCCCGATCACTCTGTGCGTCGCGTCGATGTGTAGGGTCCTTCGACTGATTCGCCCCGCGCTGTCCGCCCCTAGATCGCCCTCCGCTACCGCTCGTAGCGTCCATCGAGGCGGTCGAGTCAAGTGGGTCAAACTTGCCTCGTTTGCTCAATGTCAAACAATCGCTAATAAAACCGTAATTGCTCGCTGCCTCCACGCAACGTCACGGCAATGACGTCCCTCTTTCAGCGCGCGGCGGCTAATGCGGAAAATTGCGCATTTCGATTCTCCGGCTATAATTTTCTTCACGGAGCGGGTTTTAGGGGGCGAGGAGGGGGGAGGTGTGGAGGAATGAAAAACTTCCTCCTTCGCCCCCACCGTTAATGCCCCTCCACACCGACTAGCAGGTTTCCCGTGCCTTTTATTTCTTTTCTTTCGACCATTTCGTCGGCAATTTATGTGCCGACATCGCGCCGAACTTTTGCCATCAGGATTTCTACCTCTCGCCTGTTTTCTCTCTCCCCCCGTCACTTGCACTCTTTCTCTCTCTCTCCTTCTCTTCGGCCTTCTTTCTCGCTTCTTCTCGCTCCTTTCGCCCATTTCCACCTGTAGCCGCATCCTTCTCGCACCCCTTACATCCTCACCCCACGCGACCTCTGGCGCCCACTTGTTATCTGGCAAGTATATAGTGACATCGGACGACTCTGCGAACTGCGGAAGAATGCGCTTTCGCGAGCATGTGGAGATGCACACCAAGTCGTCGCGCGTTTGACGGAATCGTGGATGTGTGAGATGTGTATGAAAGGGATAAAGGATATTCGTCCTGATTGGACGGGGATCATCGTAGAGCCGATTTCTGCTCCTGCGGTAAGCCGGCCAATATTAGGACGTATTTCAATGTCGAGACTTTCGCGACGGAGAGGCGAATCTATATAGTCGGATCGATTCCATTAGAGACCTCATTGTCTGTTTGATTTGTGGACGTCTTGACCTACCTATGTACGTATGGCGTAGTCGTTTCATGTTCTATCTTCGATAAGGGCAGTTATAGGCGTGTAAGGATGTGTTCGAGCTCGTTCCATTGTTTGGATCGAATGAGAGTTTTACGGTTTTCTTTTTCGGGTATTTAATAAGGTTCCACGGCCAAAATTAAAATCTGATATTCATGAAATGAAAGATCCTCTTGAATTAAAATATTTTAGGTTTAATTTGATTTAAATTGTGGAACAAATCTTTTTTTTTTCTATGGAGAGACGGTTAAATAAAGTATTTTCTACCCATGTATTCAAATCTGGAAAGTTCTGTTTAAGCAAGATTTGCTTAGCTCTCGTTAGAATAAACGGTGAAATAGAATGGTAGATTTACTCAGATATAAGTATAGATCCACCGAGATCTACTTAAGTTTAACCTCTTCTGAAATTTAGATGTAATTAAACCTATTATAGATCCAATCAGACCTAATTAGATCAAATTAGATCCAAAATATTTATTCCTACGAGCTCTATGTGTAGGAAACGAAGTTTAAAAAGTCGTGCGAATTCTGTAAAAATTATTGTCCCGGTGTAGCCTGACTATTCGTTAATTTCGGAGTCAAAGTGAACATTTTAAAGTTTAAATTAACGTTTCCATGGTATACTTCACTGTATTTTCGAACGATATATTTTCGAGATCGGAAGTTAAGGTATATCCCGGCCACATGGTTCTTCCTTATTTCGGCTTCGACCTGCACATAACAGTTCCCGCTACACTGCCTCCGAACTGGATCCACAATGTGCCAGATAGCCTGTATCTCGCCGGCCGGATCTACAATACCGCGCGCACTCCAAACAGTTTCCCAATTTCGTTGTTCTCGCGAATCTCGGGATAATCCGGATCGCGATCATCGCCATTTTGGAGATCAAATTTAGCGGAAGCCAAGCGTATCGGATATCCTGATGAAATATCGAGCACCGAGATGTATCGGACGTTCATTCGATAACTGCCGGGACATCCGGGTGAAGCATATTGCAACGCGATACGAACACCCAGCTTTCAGCACCGCGATCTAGGAGGAAATTTACACTTGGCGAGTCAAAAACGCATATCGAAGGGAAATTGGCGTTGATTTGACCGTACGTTTCGAGCAAGGGATTTAAAATGGAATGAGGAGCGGTGAAGTAATCTTCGCTGGTACCGTGAAGAGCTACTGCGCTAAATATAGAAACCATTAATGCATTTTCTCCGTGCTTACGATTGATGAGGGTACTTTGCTTCCGTATACCAAGTGTCTCCTAAAGGACGATTGGGTCCTCGCGTGTTCTTGGAACACTCCTTAAACACGCGATCGACTATTAAAAATCTCTTAGTATACTTTGAATATACATATATGATATAAGTAAAAGTCACAAGTAAAAATCAGTTTACTATACGTTTTATAAATAAATAGTTGTTATATTTACATCTGACGTATGCATATCAGGTGTTTAGTGGTATCACGGTAAAAGTAGAGGATTTTTTGTTTATTCGAAGAAGCAAACACTTCGGCTCTCTCGATAAAATTAATAGCATGTGATTCAGTGCCATTTTAGCCCTCCCCTTTCGCCTAATAGCGCGCTATAAATAGAGAGATTATAATAAGTAGGTTATAGACCTATCGACTAACTGTTCCATTAGATATTAAACCCTCTGACAGATTTTCCGAAATTCGACAAGTATTTCAAGTAAATTTGAGTATCGAAGCTGATAATTTTTGGTAGAATATTCGTGCCGTAAAACGTTTTAGCGAAAAAATTACAATCGCAGATTTTTGAGGTGTGGATAAAAGCTTGATAAGTCGTAAATCCTACAGTCGAATTTTATTTATATGCAATTATTATTTTTTTTTCGCTTTGCATTATTAAAAATAATAATTTGAATGATTTTTAAAACTTGTGTAATAGTTCGATGGAAGATCAAAATCGTTTTCATGGATTTATGGCTGGAGCAAGTGATTCAGCCATACGAGCAGCACGTAAACCATTCTCGATTCTGGAGCGAAGAAATTTTCATAGACTTGTACGTAGTCGAACACGACGATAGAACGGATGTAATGGTACTCCAGGTCGAACGCGGCGCATGAAAGTTGTATGACGTATTCTGGTAGAGATTGAAGCATCCACGTGCGGCATTTTCCCGACCTGATATTGGCAACTGAATAATCGCCGTTACAGTTTCAAATAAATTGTTGCATCCTGAGGGAAAAGTAAAATCATCGCGTATAACGAATAAGTGATCGATCGCTCGGGCCGAGTGATGCGATGCGTATGGCTCAGCACGCTTTTATCGAATGAATGATTTATTCGGATACGAATGTAGGATAAAATTCATTTTTATCGAGTATCAAATATTTGGTGACATACATTTATTTTTACCTGTCCGTCTACATTTATGAGAATAAAGGTCTTCTCGTTGGTTTTTTTAATGCGTTTGTCTGATTATAGGTATCTTTTAATATACCTAATATTTAGGATATAGAATAACGAAACTTTTCATAATATTGAAATAGATTCAATTTTTTGATGCAAGCATATCTTTATTTAATTGAAATGCATCTTTATTCGATTAAAAATTGAACCAGTTCAACTGCAGTTCACATTGCGATTGAATGTGGTAATAATTTAAGATGTTGATTTTATATTTAAGAATTAAATTAGTTGCAAATTTCAAATATACCTACCTACTTTTATGCGTGTAATCGATAAAGAATATCTCGCGCCGTTGATAACGTGACCTTTTTATCATCCTCTTCATGGACCTCCGTCTCCTCTCACTTCGATTTCATCCACTCTGTCGAGGTCTATGCGCCTGTAGTACACAGTCCTTTTAGTACATTACATCACTACGCGAGAACTCTCGTACGTACGTGAAAAGTTAAGCTTTATTGCAATTAAATTAATGTAACGTTGTCGCTACTAAAAACTTTTTAACACAATTTTTATATCGTGTTAGTACTTCACTGGAGTGTATATTACTTTATCCATTGATGTGAAATAAAAATCTATTTTTTCTCTACTCCCATTATGAAGTCGTACATATAGGTGTAAGAAATTAACTTTATTATTTTAGGAAATTATATTTATTTTTAACATTTATTATTTTAGAGGAAAATAACAGAGAATTAAAATTTGCAATAATCGTCTGCTCCAATATCACGCTGCAATATTATCTACGAATGAAGTATAAATTAGCTATTTATATTTATCTGGTGCTTTCTTCCTCTCCCCCTATAGCCCTTCAAGAAAATGAACTTTCTTAAATGAGTTTACTTCATGCCATTTCCTCATAAAACGTGAAACTACCGCTATCTACCAGGCTTCTTCTATATCTTTGGAACGCACACTTTTATATATAGAGAGAGAGAAGCACTTTAACATATATTTACTATCTTGGCACGCAGCGTATGAAATGATATAAGTAGGTGTATGATATAAGTAAATTGATTTCAAGTAAAACCATTTATAATCCATAAATAATCGAATATAACAAAGGAATTCAGGCTAAACTTTCAATTATTATTCCACACGTGCAGGATGTAAATATGTGGCTGAAAAGTGTTCTTCATTCCGCCTACAACGTGATTGATGGCTCTACAGCCCGTCTTGGTATAACCCTCGAGAAAGGTGTATTTTCGAGGAAACGAGTTTATTTCGCAGTGTTTCCCCACCAAATGCGGGGGCGCGGTTATCGGTGAGGCATTTTCTGCCATCCGCAGAAAGGATATAACTCCGAAACATATACACGCCATACCAGACACATATTCTATACGTAGACATTTCTACTTTGCTCGGCATGTAGGATGTTATAATAATAACTATCCTACTTACTTAAATTGACTCTATTCATTGTAGAAATACTCATTCGATAAGTTAACCTGTGCACAATATCAAGTACCTACTGTTCGTTGAGAATATACGTAACCAGATCATAATACACTTTACATTCATTCGAATATAAAAGTTTCTGAATTTCAATGATAGGATGAATGCAAATCTGTAAACCTACAAAACCCTACATACACCCTCTGTACATCTGTAAACTCTACAAAAACCTATATACTTACACGCAAAAAAACAATTGACCAAGAAGTTTAAGCCATTTCTTTAACTGTTAATCAGTCAGTGCCTCGTACAATTCGAGCCGATTGACGTTGGTCCTGATTCTTATGAATTGTTTTAATAATAATTTTTGTACAGTTTCTAAATAATTTTATACGACGCACATTAGTAGTTACCGGTGAAGTATAGAACAACATTCACCCCGCATCTCGAGTTACTTTCCAAATGACTTCCAACAAATAGGTCCGGACGACCCACTTTCTGTCCAACTTCCCGTCCCTATTCACCTATTCCCGGGGTATCCTTGGGCTATCTTCATTGCTCGCTTTATGGCCTTGGGAAGGCCGGAAGGTCGCGACGTTTCGAATACTGCCATCTGCTCCCGTCATCGGGCGATACTTCACTCGGCGACCTCCGATCGTAGAACGAGCGCAAGTTCACGGCTATATTTTCTACGTACACCGAATATCCCGCCTCAAATCGACACCGAAGTACTTCAAGTCCCGAATTAAACAACGTTTTAAATATCTTGGTAGAATTTTCATTGGCGTTCAATTTTTTACCACAGCCAAACTCGATACAGTTTATTATTCTTTAAAGCACCTAATACTGATATTCAGGCCCACAAAGATCGCAAAGAGTACTGGTATTCCGGTACCCTGGGATTTCTCTATAAAAAAATTGTATTTCACTCGCATATAAAATAAATAGCATTGGATTTGAAGCGGCTGAAATCCATTCGACCATATTTTTAATGCTATTCCAACGGCGATCAGTAACAGGGCGTCGCATAGCGGCGGTATTCCGATGGTAACCATGACGACATAGTCGCGATATATATATATGTATGTGACCCACTCGCACACACACTTGGTTTCTACGCGTGAACAATTGAATATGGTATATCTTAGCACACCTTATGGGTACAAAGGAACGATGCCACTTTTCCCAACAGCGGAGAAACGAAGACCGTCTCCGCTTTTCTTTCCGTAGTATAGGTCGAAGTTCATAGGTAGAGAAAGACACTTTCGTCTGAAACGAACGCGTCAGAATGTGACGTTGATTACCGCTAGCACGAGTTAATAATATTGCAATATTCATCGACCATATTCATACGTCTAATGACCACGAGCTATTTCACGTCATATACGTATGCGTAATTTTGCCTCTGACAATTGAATCACTATCCGACGGTATTATTTTGACACGCGTCACCTTGCATGTCGTTCCATTAGATAATATACGCACAGTTAGTTGCAAACATCAATTTGCATAATATTTCAGCGATGTGATAATGGAATTATTTCTCGGTGAGCAATTCTGAAACACTCTAGCGATAAAATACATCTTAATTAATAACACGGCATAGATTTCCTTTCAGAGGCATAGAAAGAAACTTTAAAACCAACCGAAATCCGCGCATTTTCGTAAATCCCGCTACACTATCGATTTCCGGCGTAACGGATTGACCATCCGACAGAGTTGAATATACGACTTGCACTGACTTTGTTGCTTAATCCATTTAGATCAATTGAGCTCATCGCAACCGTATTGTACGTGAACCAGAAACTTACCATTTCATGGATACATATATGTATTCAATAAATAACAGCGTCTACCGATACTCACATGTGATAGTGGACATAGTATTCCAAGAAGGAGTCTTGATATTTCGATCGACTTCTCTGCAATCGGCATTCACGAGATACGAATTCGAATACCCAGGAGTAAACACAATGTATCTTCTAAAGTGTTATCTATCATTCTCTAGAGTCGCTTAATATTCGCTTCATATTTGAAATGGTTCACGCCAATACAACTGTCGATAGTGATACTTTTCTGTACAAATATATACATATCCCTCGTGTAATACTGGAAGAGATAATCAGAAATAGTGCTTTCGAAGTGGAGATTTCTACCTTCTTCTATTTCCAAATAATGTTCAATCCTAGAACCTCTATACCCACACCTTCCATGCTGATATATGGAAACATCAAATTGACCTGGTTTTCTCCGGAAACCTGTATAGTTCAACTGTAGCCTACCGAGGAAACGTGTGGATACGGGTAATTTGAGTAATCGATTCTCCCGTTGAATCCACGTATCTTTCGTATAGTGACAAACTACTTTGACTGACGGTTAAACATTGAGATACCGTATCAAGATCGATACTGGCGAGCGTATCGAATGCGATATACGAGAGCTTCGATCGGAATTCCAAAAATGACTTGGGCGAGCGAAAGTTCACCATGAGCTTTGGGGCATCGATAAAGTTACAGTCAACCATAAACCGACTACAACGGGGTCGGAGTGAAACACAATTGCCGTCCCTTGATTCTGCGTCGTCAATTCCGGCGGTCTCTGGTCGACCCGCAAAATCTGTAATGGCCCGATGAAAAGACAAAGTGGTCTCCATTAACCTATCTCTCGAGCAAGCAATTCGATTGGATGAACGACTCGCGTTCCCATTGTTATTGGTCCTCGGGAAGAGAAATCGTCGTAAAGTTTTACGTAGTAATAGTGACGGAGCTGAGGGTACTCCGAGTTGAAAGAGTACCGTGTGAGCTGAAAGACGCGTATATTCGCGAGGATTGAATTTTCCACGTATGATTCTCATCATTCACTTAAGTTCCACGGTCACTATTTGGCATCGGAATAAATCTTATTATTCTGAGGAAGAAAATTTCAACCATTTCAGAAAAAGTGCGGGTAATCGACATTATTATGTGAATGACGTAGGATAATCTGAAATCGATTTTTAAGTGACCATGAATAATTCACGATACATCTCGATATGTTAATGCAAAAGTTATATTGAAAAAGCGAAAATCATAGAAGTATTCGATGCATTTTACGGAAGCAGGGATAGCGCAATTCATGAGTTCTCGGTGAAAATAATCCAGACTACCTGCTCACCGTTGCCTCTATAGCTTATTTTTCCTACTAAGCCAAGGAGCCCACATAGGAGCCATAAGGTCGAGTTACTTTTCTCCTACAGGGGCTACTTTACTCCATAGGTAGTAAAAGTTATAGAGGCATTCGGTGAGTACAGTCGTAAGCACTATAGACTGTTTTTACTGTTTTTACCGTAAAATCATATACATATAGCGCTGCCTTAGATTCCACGGTACATATTGGCGTACAAAATGCCTTTATAACGCGTTTCACTTATGAAAAAATGTAGCTCACGTATACCTATGTACCTACCGGACTACCTATTGCTTAAATTGACCGATTCAGGTGTTAAAAGCTCAATGTGGTGAACGAATGTGGTGAACGAATGTGATTGAGTTGATTAAATGAAATATAACACATAAATATAATTAAAGTAATAATACGTATTCCATATTTTGGTAGAATTCAGGGACAATTTATTTTGCATATTCGAAAAATTCTTTTGTTATCAATATTCGAATAAAATATCTGTATTTTTATGTGTGTGTGTGTGTGTGTGTGTGCATATCAAGATATGCTTGCTCTTACGCTAGATAAACGTAGACGCGCGCTTAATAAACCGTGCATTATTTTTCCAAAAAAAAACATGAGATAGACACTAGTCCTTGGACTTGGATCAATAATTGATATTCAAAGCCTACGAAAATCGTGTGTCTTATCCCGAGGTAAAACTTGCGTCGTAGAGTATTACGCTACACAAGCGAGAACGTCGATACTATGCAAATATGTGACCGAAAAGGGTTCTTCACGCCGTTTATACAGTACGACTCTTCGCTCTTCAGCCAGCTCTTTCTCCTCCCCATATAACCCTTGAGGAAAGCGGATTTTCGAGAACGAGTTTATCTCTCGTGGCATTTCCTCGTGAAACTCGAGAACGCTGTTATCGATGGCGAATTTTCTGCCGTCTATATCTGCCACATATAGCGGGCTATAGATACCATCTAAATGTACACGTTTCGAACATTTATTTACACGAATCATTTTGCTTCTCTTGGTGTATTACATTATCAATTTTTATAGATTATTACATAGTTGGAAATATTGCGTTCAAACCCACTTTTGCATGTTAAAATTAACTGATTCTTCGTGTTAATCTAACTTTTGTGTGTGTTATAAATAGCATGAAAAATATTATAATTAACATAAAGAATCTGTTTATTTTAATATACAAAGACAGGTGAATCGATGCCAACACAAAATTTTATACTGTGTACGCATTATTAAATGCTGAATCTAAAATCGTAAATAAATTGCAATAATTTTTTTTTGTAGAAAAAAATAGAATTAAAAAGCCTTTTAATCGTAGTTCTTGCAATATTTCACCAAATTTTGCTCGTAAACAAATTTGTAAAACGTAAAAAGGATTCGAAATCAACTCACGAAATTCATTTTTTGTCCATAAATAAATTTACTATCAAATTGTATTATCTTGAAGCAAAATCTTCTCGAATCCTATTCCCCCACCGCACACATTTTCGGTCTCAAATGTCGCACTCGTGACATTCGTCGACACGGTAGCGGAATAATATTCCAATAAACAAAATTGATCCGGAACGATCCAATCTCTTAGCAACGACGGAATTATGCTTCCGCGATAAACTATGACGTAATCCCTAATAAAAAGTTCGGATTTTGTTTCCTCGAAATATAGAGAAAAGCTTTAGGAATGAACGAATTCTTGGTATTCTCTGAGTTTTCATTCCAAGATTCAATTATCTCGCAAATTATTATTATCCACCGTTCCGTAACAATCGGATATTTTGCTTTCGCGCCGTCGATACCGGCGCACAGCGGAGCAGCAAAATCTGGGATGGACCGACGAAAGGTCCAAATGGACTGCATCGATGTATCTCTTGAGCAAACAGTTGAAATAGATGGGCAGTTTGCGCTTCTGCTATACTTGACTTCGCAGAGAGAATATTTCGGTAAACCTTCATAGAGAAAATGCAGACATTAATTGAAAATGAGAAAGTATCAAATAAATTCCGCGACATAGGTATATTTAAAAATGAAATTAATATTCGATAGATTTTTTACCCCGATATAATATAACATAGATTCGAAATTATGTAAAATTACGTAAATTATGTAAACTACCCTGCAGATGAACTTATGTGATCATTACGACGTTCATGCAAACTACGATAAATCGATTGTTCTAAAAAGTCTACATTTATTTTGCCGCATTATTTTGAGAAAATAATTATTCGTCAATACATTGTTGAATTTATATAACAATATAATTAAATTAATCTCTGCCTTATTGTGGCAACTTTACGAAAAGTTGTGCTTACATCGTATTACCGAGTATTCATAAAGCGCCCAAACTTGATGCATTTGAAAAAATCTATAGATACGAGTTAAAGTCGCTGTACAGTATACGTACATTAGTCTACCTGAACATGACGAAAAATCTTTAAGAGAAAAAAAATGTTAGGCCAATTCGATATACTCGAAAGACGGCGCCCCGATCAAGTATCCGATATTCGACGCAGCGTACCCTACTCAAGGAGAAACCGCTTTTTTAAACCTACGCGCGTAAGTATACACGTAGACGCGGCGACCCTGTAAGAATTGAAAGGATTGATTTAGAACGGTTTCCCCGGGAAGGTCAGCCCGCCGACGGAAACAAACAAAGGGCTAAGTTTTCCTCACCTACGGGATTTCCCTCGTAATTCGCGAACAGCTAACGCTGATATATCACCTGTACTCCGCTTTCAATCCTACCCGCTGAAACGCCTCCATTTGTCTTGATTTCTGCATAGTCCCTTAAGCTAAGCTTTCGTCTTATCGCACCCGATGTCGAGGTCGTCTGCGAGCTCCACCCGCGCGACCATTATCTCCGAAGGATTTTACTTCTTTTAAAAAAACGACATTGATTTTCGCCAATCTATATACTTACCTCCCTCCCTGCCAATAATTACCAGGGTTAATATATTTCGGGCAATAAATCAATGTATATAAAAGCGGCAGTAATTTCATTAGTTACTCCTCGTTTCAAACGCTTGATTACAAACCCCGCAGCTACCCCTAATTCTACTTAAGCCTATTCTACCTTCGATTTTTTCCATTGCGAATGAAATACTGTAGATGGCTAAAATTGCATATAAAAAATAATATACGTAAAATTAACTCTACATCCAAACGTCCGGCATAAAAAAGTAGTCAACATTCCATTCACTCGAATCTAAAGTGTCCTCGCCACCTTTGATCGTCGAACAAAACCTTTATCTCCGCGATATGTGCGCTACATATTCGTCCGATTTATCCATGCGTAATGCTGATAGAAAAGCCCAAGCTTCCATTCTCCGTCGCGATATCGAGGAGCGACTTTGAAAACTGAATTCGACGTGATTTTTTACGCGACAAAAACGCGCTTTCATACACGTCTACATACACAAGTCAAGTGTACGGCTAACCGTCGCGTACCTCGATATCGTGGCGATAAGAGTCTTTAAAGACTCAGCCTCGCGCGCTCCGCGTCAAAAGAGAAACGACGCGGTACCCCGATTCCCTTCAGGCGAATAGATTGCGGCGGGCCGTGAAAATCGGAACGCCTCGTTCCGGGGATAAAGATGATTGATCGCCATTAAACCAGCTTTTTCCCTATAAATACCCGCGCGCCCTGTCGCGAACTTTATTTATTCGGCCAGTCCGCGCGTCTCTACCCCGGTGCGAGCGAGCCGTTTATACGCGGGAGACGAAACCCCATCGATCCGCGCGCTTCTTAACAACCGTTCCATTTGCAATTCCATCCCTCGAGGAAAGTGGAGGGTATTTTCTTCTTCCCACTCTTCGTCCCTACGCATGCCTCCGCTTACGGATATTTTCCTATTCTCTTTTCTATATCCAGAACGACTCGAGGGAGTGTTCACCCCCTCTCGAGTTTTGGCTTTTAACTCTCGGTGCGTGTGGGGTGATCATTCGGGGTCGGCTCAAAGGAGTTATATTTAATAGAACAGGCGTCTCTAAACTTTTTTTTTCCCCGGCACCCCTTTTTCGTGTTTCGGCAACCGTCGCGTCATGCCGACGAAATTTTGGCAGGTACGAGAGAGGGTGTAAAAAAAAGTTTCGCCACCCGCGATGCGAAATTTGAATACGTTTTGCGTTCGCTCTGATTATTCGTACGACCTCCCAAAAAGATCGCGTCCTCGCTAAAAAAAAAGTCCCTTTTGATGTTTCTTTAAGGCGACCCACGCATAGCAACCCTCAATTTGGGAATCCGCGTATAACGGCGTTCTTGATACGGCTTAAGTAAGAAAAATATACGGCGGTTCGAAATATGGGACAGTGGGATAATGGAAGGAATGGGCTAAAGCGAATGTGTGTGCGTGCGCCATTTTTTGTGTGTGCAGTGCCATACATACATTCGACCTGGTACAATCATGATTTTTTTCAAACTCTACCCTGCAGCGGTTTAATCCATCCATATTTTAATTCAATATAGCCTTCACGTATTTTCGTTTTATTTAATCTTGTTTTTCAAAAATGAAGTAACAAAAGGGTTCAATTTATCGATAAAGTAATTCGTGAACTTTAATTCGAATTTAAAGTTTGATTTTATACTGTCATTTCCCGAGTTAAACTTACTATTGATGAAATGCGAGACATAAAGGAGCTATATTTGAACTAGGGGGTTAGCGCCGACTGTGTAAATAAATCTTCCGGGTCGATTATCTTGGCTCGCTGTCAGCCAAAGTTTTACGCGTTCCCCCACGGAGACATATTCGCATATGTTATGCAAATGGATATCAGAGACGAGAATTGACTTACGCCGGAATTAGATTCCCGGTTTAATCACCCGAATGAGCAGTGATTCGAATTAAGTGCTTTGGCCTAATTAGAATCACTGCCCCCTCGTTTCAAAGTCAGGGTAGGTATATATTGTTGCCCGAGTCGAATTTCGTCTCGGGCATCCATATGCATATAATTTGTGTGAATATGCGAAAGAAATATGATGCCGAGATTTGACTTATTGTTAGTTAACCGCTACCTACTTTTTTCTTCCTCCTCACTCCCCCCTGCATCTTCATTTCTCATAATTCGCGATATGGCCTTTTAGTGCGAGCGAATCATTCCACGCGTAAATCGAATAGGGTAAATGGAGTGAAACTCCCCATTTCTCACTCGAGTTAGGTCTAACGCCCACTGCCGATCGCTGTAGTTAGGAAGCAACTAGAGTAGATCAGCTTCCATACGTTCGTTTTATATTTATTTACGTGATGTTACACGAAAGAGTTATTTTAGATTAAATACGCATACATACACTGTTAAAAAATTATATTATTAATGTGGAACTATATTAAATTTTTTTCCAATACCGATTGCCAAAATCGTATCGATTGCAGGGTATTGAAAAACAATGACTTTCATGATTTAAATATTCTTATGAGACTACGTGATTTTTCTTATAGATAGAAATATTTCTGAGGTACGTATACCATATACTCAATTATGACAAATTCTGGCATAATGTGTGCCAAAAATGAAAACGTGTTAAGTAGTACGAAATATTTTGGTATTTTTCACCATAATTTTCGAAGATTGAGCAATAATAAAGGCTGCGACCAGTAGTCGAATGGGTAACAGCTCCTGGCACTCGCCAAACGATCATCAAGACATGCCATGTGACTTGCAGCCACCTCTTCCAACGAAGTTTAACTCCATAAACTCCGTTGAACTTCAAAATCCCTACAATTCATCAGTTTCCACTTACGGTTGAGCCAAGTTCAACTTTGAACCGCGGTTGATGAAGATTGCTGCTGACATAAACGTACGTAAAACTTACATGTATTCGCCTACGTGGTCACTGATGGACAGAAGCTTCTAAATTAATTCGCGATCTGAGGTTTCGTTGACTAATAATTCTAGATATTAAATGTGAAACCCATGCTACGTGAAAGAACTTAAATTTCTCATTAAATCCATCATTAAATTGGATTTTCATTCAAGAATTAATTCAGAACTGGTTATGGTATTTCTATTCATGAATCTTGTGTATATAATACAATACACATAGCTAATGCTGTCAAAGTCAGTATGGCGAAGTGAAATGAAATGATTTATCTGGGTAGATTGAAAATGTTACGCACTATGAGATAGGGAGAGATGCATAAATAGATAGATAAATTTATTAGTCCTGGAATAATTTGTCTCCTAAAAACACACCGCGGTAGAGATAAAGAAAAAGAGTGATAAAGATAGAGAGAAGGGGTAGGGAGGAGGAGAGAGAGAGACAGATAGAAGGACGCGACAAAGCGGAAGATCACGTATATATCGAGGACCCTCTAATAAATCCTGGAAGCACCAAAAGTACCTATCTAGCCGGTATCGAGAATGGCGTGTTTTCGGCATACCGCTTAAAATTTATCGGAGTACGAGCGAAAGGCATTAAAGGGTGCTGCAACCCTAACCGTTACTTCTGGCCCGACCCGCGATTGCCGTTCTCTCCACCCTCGACCCTCGATACTTCGATTTATCGCTCTTTCATTTCCCCCCACTGGTGGAAAAGTCTTATCCCTTTTTTTTCGCGCGCGTGTAGAGGATAGATGCCTACGGCGGGACCCCGATGCGCGCGATCCGTTTCACCCGAAGACGCGGCGCTTCCGTTCTTATTTATTCATTCTCCTCGCCGCTCGTTAATTCCCTCTCGATTTAATTTGCAGGGCGTTTGAAAGGACGCGCGAGATTGGAGACTTCCCCGGTGTGAAGGCCTGACTGTGCGCCAATTACGTACCCCTTTCCAGTGTTCCATACATACCTTGTCGTGGAGGATGTACTCGTATTATACGAGTACAGGGTGTCCTACTATTCCAGGAGCCATATATAATGCGTATAGGATGATTTCTCACGAAATTATAATAGTGTGTTTTATTCATAATATATAAAGCTCTTATCCAACACATATAATTAAGAAAATTAATATAACCCCTTGTGAAGTTTATACTGAATATATATTTATTCAATTTTATGTACAATTCAATTATATTAAGTTCAATGCATCTTTCCAAACATGGTTCCATGGGAAATGAGAAAAGAAATTGAACATCAGGCGTATTTTCCTAGATTTTTATAATAATATAGTATATACTAATTTGCAAACGCTGCGGAAAGAAATTCGATTAGTTACGAAATTGACGCTCATTTAAGCGGAGAAATAAATATATGGTCATTTTTTAATTAATAATTCGATTGAAATGATTAACGGCCGTCTGACCGAATGAATTTGTATACAGTAGGTTCCAGCGGATTATTGTTATTTCAAATAATCTAATCAGCGGTTGCGGGCGGGGGAGTAGGTAAATATTTGATTGAATCAACCGCACGAATTATTTTTCTATATGCTTGATCATTTCTCACGCAACGTATGTCATTTTATACGATATTTAAGTATATTCACAATTACGATGGTTAAATATTACGACGTGCAAATGATCTATAGGACATTATCGCGTGCATCTGTGAACGTATATCATTCGAGTTATAGATTACACGATATGACACTGTATTTCTATGTAGATTACTTAGTGAAACGTGCTATAATTTTACACAGAACCTGCAAATCATGTAGACATTTGAGTTGCGTGTGTCCGTAAATGAAATTCTCGCTACAAATATGGTCGTACGATTTTCCGTTCCTTAATTACATAATTTGACACTATCTACAATTAGATTAATAGAATAACAAAATGGCCACCTCGAGGCTCTAAGATGTTTATTTAAATGCTTTTTTTGTAAAATGGATGTTTTTAAGGTAATCCAAATGAATCACCCTATACAGTTCCATCTGTACACAGGAGAGAGTAAGAGAGAGAGAGAGAGAGAGAGAGAAGGTGGAAAGAGCACGCGTTATAAGGTCACTGTCGCGGAACGCGTCTTGCTTGCTTCTAAAAGATGGGAAATTTAATTACCACGAGGAGCTGTGAATCCGTTAAAAGGAATGAAAGTTAGATTTTCAAGTGGGACTGGTAAAATGAAAAGGGTGCGTAAAAGAGTGCAGGAACGAATCGTGCTAGCAGATCCTGCAGCGCGAGATGCGATTTTCAATAACGAAACGTCCGGATAATTTACATGGAAATGAGTAGACGCGCTCTGTATAGCATTGATTTTGCGCTGAATATGACACGGCGCGGAAAATCCGTGCCGTGTCGCCGACTTTTCGTTCCGATCGGGCCGAGCGCGGCGATGCGAAGGGAAATGGGAAGGAACCGGGTGGGGGGGTGGAAAAGTACGAAAACGTGACTATTATGGAAGAAGGAATCGTGGAAATATATCTATACGCGCAGAAATTCTCTCTTATCTAGCGAACTAGAGAGAGAGAAGAAATGTATATTTCTTTTTTCGTCGACGACTCTCACGATTTCCGAGTTTTAAAGAAGGCGATACGCTGCAGTATAATCTACCTATCTAAATAGATTTATGCAATTATCACGATGTTTATGAAAGCTATATTACGATAATCGTTTGTTCTAAAGGCTACGTTTATTTTGCCGCGTGAATTCGAAAAAATAACTACTCTTAAATAAATTATCAAATTCACATTATAATGTGATTCAAATTAATCACAATAATAAGTTACAAACGTATTTACGAACAATTATGCTTACATCGGATACACGTTTAGCATTTTATTTGTATTATTTTGAAATCATGTAATGTGATCAAAATGCTTGCTTACTAAGTACTCGTAAAGCTCGTAACTTTGATGCATTAAAAAATCGATATGAGCCAAAGTCGTCGTACAATTTACGCACACTAGTCCATCTGAGTGATGATTCTACTTATCAATTTTGTCAAATAAAATACGATAATGGTTGTGTGATAATAATCATACTTATATCATGCTTAAATCAGTAGTGAATATTGTAGAGAAAAGCAGTGACTAGCGAACATTCTGCTAATCTACCGATTTTACTAATTATGCACGCAGACTCGGATAACGATAAGTTCTTATTAAACTAATTATTATTTTAATCAAACAGTAGAATTCCCTTTCGCGTATTTTCGACATTAGAAAAACTCTGCATTCACCTTTCCATAATTTTTATAGACGATCGCAAATATTTCATATTTTACGTATCTTACATATCATGCCGAATATGAAACGAAATATATTCACTGCCCTACCTTGATTGATGCTGTTTTACCTATAACTTATATTCAAGTGGTACAACATCTCTTCTTACATAATCCTGCAATAGTCAGCTGACGTCGCTCAACTACGTTCATCACGGTACCGTTTCCCCAATGTCGAGATGTCTGGATCAGAATGTGTTCACCGTATACTCATCGCTCATCGCGATGCAGTCATCCGAGGCAGAAATAGTGACGACTCGGTGTGAAAAAGGTGCATCTCTAAGAAATTATTGCGGAACAATTCCTGATAAGCCAACAATGGGTTCGTATAACCGGTACCGTAAATTGGGGTTACTTCAGCGAGGTTGTTATCTGTTAGATTCTGTGCTTCCTGGACACAATTAAATTGCAATAAAGTGCCTGTCGTTCTCTTTTCATTAAGATTAAAACTTCCGTTATATTACTTCGCATCTGTTCGCGTTCCTTCGCTATAGCGAAGTATACTTCCGATTTCTGCGCGCGGCTTTGTACTGGTGACCCTCTTGGATATAAAAAATTCATTGTCCGCTTGTTATAATCCTGACATCACTAAGAGAAGAATCCGGCCGGCAATGTCAACCATTCTTTTGTTTTAATAAATGTTAAATGTTTTATTAAAGAATAGCCGATATCGGTTTGATTGGAAAAATTAGAACGAGCTCGGAGCTCCCTCTGTTAATTTTTATTAAATAAATTATTGAAATATAATTCTCTTTGTATACATATTAGCTTCGAAAATCAATTTCGTTTGCTTCCGGATCTAAATGCTCTTATTGAATTGACTATACTAAAAAGATGCAAAATTGTCGAAAATCCGAGCGACAAAAAAAATAGTATAATTGGAAAAGGAATAAAAAACATAGGCGTTTTCACGTTTTAAGTTAAAAGATGGGAAACGGTTTATTTAAAGTGCAGCCGATGTATCGAAATTCAATTACCGCAGCAAAAACACAAGGGCGAGCCTCGACCCATTCTACCCTCGGGTTTGAGCCCGTTATGCTCCACCTCTGCGAATTCGATGAATTTTAATACAGTTTTTATCGTGTAGTGAAGAGTTATTTGTATATTATTTTAAATTTATTATACCTAGGATAAACAACTAAAGTCTTTATAAACAATACGCTATTAAGTAATAACATAAGTCCGATTGCGCTGAATAATAAATTTAATTAATATGTGTCGAACCGTAAACTATATAAAATCGGAAGAAAGTCGTAAAATTCATGAAGAATTTCTTAATGATGTTATAAAACAAAAAATAAACGGTACTCTTTCCCCTTTTAAAAGACAGGGATTAAATTAAGTTAATATAATTAATAGAGAGACTTTCAATTCAAGAAAAATGTAAGAACAACCCGTAAGTATACACGGAATATTACCACTGAGACATCGAGAATGGGCATGGCCTAATTTCGTCAATAACAACACATCTGCAGTAGGCATGTACCTTTTATGTATACATGTACATATATGCATATACATATGTACACCACATGCTACGTATATGCACCATTAGTTTAACGAGCAACGCGCCACGTTACGGGTTCCTTCCCGTAATTTCCATTCGGGTCATTAAGGGCAGCTTACACTTCTTATAATTGGATTATCGAAAAATCTACTAGCCGTAAATTAACGGCCTCTCACTACCTCGAAATGCTGGGTATAAAGTAAGTTGAGGGTGGATAAGGTTTCTATCGCGTGATCTTCGTGTAATTATGAGTATAGCGCAACATAAAATTGATCCCGTGGAATTTTTAATGGATGAGAAATCGCAAATTCGTTTATCAAATTTATCGACGATCTTCTTCTCGAAATTAAAATTCGTTTAGGATTTAGCGTATGATATTTAATTTGAAAAAGTTCCAAATAACTATAATATTTTGCCAAAAATCTCGATATTATATATAAATTTCCCTGATCGAATCATTTTTTGTTACTCTTCTTCGAATAATTTTATTATTGTAATAATTGTGGTAAACCCTGATTAAATATTTTCAAATGTTTGGAGTGCGTCAAAAGATTACGTGCTATAAGCTTACTTTCACAAAAAAACGGCCCCAAGAAGCTTTCATAAGGCTATTTTACGTAGTTTCTCTTATAGTGGTCTCGTCGCTCTTCGTTAGCACTCTTGGTCCGTAACACTTGAGTAAAGCAGGTACTTTGTCCCACGAGTATTTCTGGCACCCGCTTTTGCATTCGTTTATTATATGCTCCGTTTGACGAGAAAATTTATTCCGCGAGTAAACTCCAAAGTCCGGTTAATATATGAAAAATAATAAATATTTTTAATGTCAATTTGCATTTCCCTTCGGTCGTGATGTAAATTTTACGTAAATATATATAATAATATATATTATTATATATATACAATATATATATAAAGGAATTACGTTATCCACGAGGAACATTGTGCAGCATGCCGTGAATTTAAAACTCTTGAAAATCAAAAGTAAATTTACTCCGTAAATAATCATCGCGGAAAAATGCAGCAAAATAAAGTTGCGATGGATTTACTAAGAAGCTTGACCTTCGATTGGCGTCGTGGAATCCCTGAGATCGTAATTCAAACGATCGTCAACGTTATACAAATTGTACGATGTCAGTTAAGAGTTAAAAAGTATAATCTAAATTTTACTGGAATTACGTAAATTATATAAAAATACAGAGTACTTCACCTATTACGGAAAAATTTTATTCCTGCTCCTGATTTCGGTGAAACTTAGCCTATGGTCTTTGGGGTGATTTTCATGAGGCACCAACCCATGGCGGACCATAGGGCGCTCGCCCCGTGGCTGAGCTTCGCTCACCACGATACTCCTCCTGTGACGTAATTCGGCTCGCCTCGCTATCACTCGTCTCATATCGGCTCGCCACGAGATAAACGATAGCGAAGCGAGGCAGGTGACGTAACAGGTCTCTTGTGGCGAGCGAGGCTAATATAAGGTATGGGGTGAGCCAGCCCGGACGGCCGCGCAGGCAAGCGCCCTATGGTCCACCATGGGTTGGTTTTTCCATAGTGAGTGAAGTACTCTGTATTTTTATATAATTTACGTAATTCCAGTAAAATCTAGATTATACTTTTCAATCCTCAACTGACATCGATAATTATTAAAGAAATCGAGCGCACGACAACGATTCTCTTCCTCGTGATCATGCGAAATACAGTAATCCCTCGTTATCCGCGGATTCTTTTTCCGCGGTTTTGGTTATCGCGATCTGAAATTCCCGCGTTTTATCGTATGATTTCCACCTCCCCACAGAAAAAAGCAAGCGAAAAGTTACTCATTTAATTTTCGTTATAATTTTTGTGCTTAGAATTAGCGAGATTGGCGAATTTTCACTAAATCACTAAGTATTTTATAAATGGGCTTCTAGTTTCGTTATCCGCGGAATATTGTAAGAACATAACCCCCGCGGATAACGAGGGATTACTGTAGTACACTCTGAGACAAAAATGTACTTGATCGAAATAAACGTGCCTTTGGATTCGTGCCAACGTGCCAACGGAAACGTGCCAAGAGCGTATTTATTCGATTTAAATAAATATCGATTTGATTCAAATAACATCTAATTAATTCAATAATCTAATACTTGCGTCCAACTAATATTCATTTAAATCGAATAAATATGCTCTTGAGACTATCCAAAGGCACGTTTATTTCGATCAAGTAAATTTTTTTCTCAGTGTATGTAACTGCGAGGAAGAAATATTCCATTAATATATAAAGAAAGATCAAATTGAGGTAATGAATAATTACTTGCAACTCTAAAAGTAATTTATAGTAGATCGAACTAATACTTTTTCTCCGTGCAGGTCAGGATCGCTTCGAATAATTGGGAGCGATAATCGGAGTGAAATAAGTTTTTATCTTTGTAATTCTTTCTATCGTAACTTTTCACTCTCTGTGAAAGAGAGAACGTAAATGAGATGAGTTTATTGCATATCTGCAATTTGAGATTATAAGAGCAAATCATAAACAGACTTTACATATATTATAACCTTTGACTGAGCAGCCGCCACCAATCATTCGTGTCACGTACACATAGCGATGATCGAAGCACGCACCGAGACGATCGAAGTGCAATCTTGTTTTGATAGTAGAGCGAAGAGAAAACTATTCATCTTACTTTCTAGAATTCCAATTACTGCTATTTACCATTATGATCAGAAGCCAAAAGATTGAATCAACCAGCCCCCTCCTCACCCATCGCCCGACAGGTCATCTTTGAGCATAACGAAAATCATGAAATATTGGTATATTTAGACCGAGAATTCGGAATACTATTCAAATGTATCGATAATGAAATAGGTAGTGAATATTAGAACGAATAATTTAAAATTACATTTATTTATTTTTTTAATGTAGGTATATGCTACTTACGAGAGACCTAAAGTTTTTTAAATCCTCTGCAAAATGTCTTTTCCAGCGACACTAATCCCTAATGCCCGCTTACAATTAGCCTTGCCGCCTGACGGGAGAGAAATTCTGACAGATGAAAGTACGCGCGCAACCGGATGTGCCTCGAAAAAGAGAAGCCTTTGGGGGAAACAAAAGTGCCGAGGGTGAAGACTTTTAAGAAATTAAGATCGACGAGACAAAAGTCGCCTAATCATTTTCCCCCTCGTTCTGGCCCGACTTTTCCAACCCTCCCCGCACTCTGTTACTTCCCCCTCTTGTTATTATTATTATCATTACCCGAGAGGACTCGTCGCGGATATTTCAATAGAGAGAGGAGAGGATATCTATAAAAATGTCGAGCGCGTTTCCGAAACTTTAAATCGCCGGCTATTATTCCGACGAAGAGTCGACGGACCGGACGAAAGTTTCTCGATAAATCATCGAAGGCCGGGGGTGGAGCGGCGAGGATGGGTGGGTAGAGGGTAAAGAGTTGGTGGGGACTGGGGAGAAAGAGAGGAGAAGTTGCGAACTAATAAATATTAATACGAGACGGTTACTTCGTAATCGATTGGCGACTCCGGCCACTCGTCGCGCTTCGAATGTTTCTGTAAGCCGGATTTGTACGATAAGTCTCCGCGGACGGCGGCGAACGGAAGTTCCGGTGTACCGCGCCGAACGCGTCTTGATGAGAATGCAGGCGGGTTAACGGTAGCGGTCTGGAGCACGGTATCCGATGTTCCGACCTTATTACCTATGCACCGAGAAATTAGAGCGTCCGCAGTGGCCCGATATATTTAGGATTAACAATTAACTCCGACGGGTGTGAGATGGGGGATATCTTGGAACTTTGATTGGCTCTGGAATGCTAAGAGAGAGAAAGAGATGGAGCACTGCGTGAGGACCAGAGAGAGGAAGAGGTGAAGGAGAGAGAGAGAGAGAGAGAGAGAGAGAGAGGGAGTTTGGTTCCTCGAGACCCCTCCTCATAACGTAATTTATTTACCGTTAATCAGTTGCGCACCGACCCTTAAACCACAGAGACATTTATTCGTAATACGGAACGGATGAGATTTGCAGTTATATTCGCGGTGGATCTGTAAAAATTAATGACGTCTATACGTCGGCACAAGAAAGTTTACTTAGGTTATCGATGTACACAATTTTTAAGTCTTCGATCGAGATGCATATTTAATATTAATATGTATAATGGGAAAATACTTGTCATATTAAAATAAAACTGTAGAAATGAAACACGATAAATCGCTGCATATGGAAAAACAGAACGAGTTCGTTATCGATAGCTTAATTTGCGTTATTAATTATCGAACAACTATCGGAATATTTCGAAAAATTATTTATCTTTTCAATTTTAAAGGTATAACAAAAGGTAAGCAACTTTCCAATGAGTGATGCTTATTTACGCTAAATCAACATCAATAGCTCGGCAAATTGTTGGCCCATAATTGAAAGGGTATAAAATAGAAATCAATAATAATAACGTAAGATAATCGCACAAGTACCATAGTAAAAATACATACACAGCGAATATTCGACTTTGATTTTCCGCATCACTTTCCGCATCACCGCATCCGTATTGCAGAATAGGAGAAACTTAGTAAAGTGGATGTACCAGGCAATGCGAATAATCACATTATTAGAACGAACATCACACGTCGTGATTTTGCCTTCAGCTTCGCGCGTACCACCCCCTAATCAGTTAGAAGGCATTTGATTAACGGGTGCGGATGAGGATGTTGTAAATGTGTAATGGATAAGTCATAGTGCGTCTGCACGTTAGATGTTTGCCATTAGATAAGTTTAATTAGGTACTTTCAAATATTAACGATTCTTCATCCAGTAATATAGCACATAAAAATATCGTAGATTTACCGTAGATTTATCGTAGATTTATCGCAATGCATTTTACGCCAAGTATATTTGCCACTGACGTAGGTAATCGTATATTTAATATTTTGTAGATGTTTCGAAGTATCATTTAACTTTGACAAGTAAGTGGCGATGAGTTGATAAAAGTAAAAAGTAACCAAAATGTAATATTTCTAAAGTTACTCTTGTAAAAAATAAATATATTCATAGCACGTAGTGCTCATACATTTGCGTGGGTAACAAATGGCTACAAATATACCGTCAATCTTGTTCAGTTTGTTTTGTTATTCGAAAATATTTTACAGACGGATAATATTTAATTGATAACAAAAGTGTAAAAGTAAAATATGTATTTATGAGATAATTATTCGTAATATACACCGAAGACACAGCACCACGCATACAAGTCGTTATTTTCAAAGACGTAGTAGGAATAGTTGTCCCGTTCGACGTCCCAAAGACACCTCATGCCCACATTGAAGCTTTGAAATAGACGTTGGATAGCTCCGACCTGCACCACTATCTTGTATCTGATTCGATGTACGACGATACAATAATTAGTAAAAAAAACGACGTAACTCAAAAATCTATCGTATCGTCTAACCGGTAATTCTAATCCCATTTTCATGAAGTTCGCAATAAATGGAAAATTTGACAATACTACTAGAAGGAATCAATTCTTTTCAATTCTACCTATCGAAATCCTTCTTCCAAATTGCCGTGCGAATTTCTTCCGAAATTTGACAGCAGAGCTTCGCTACGTCGTCGTGTTGATACTTCGTCACCGGCGATAATCTGAGCTCCATTATATCTTTCACGATTTTGTCTATCACTCCCACATTGAAGGGATTGTACGACTCCAGACGATAACTATTTTGATATTTCGGTACCTGCGCAGGATTTAAACTGATCGGAGCCCCTCGAGCGGACCGTGAATGCCAGAATACAACGCGAAGACCATAAAGTTTGCCATATAACGTTCTAATAATGGTTAGTTTATGCAGAGATCGTAATTTTCATTTCCACTATACTACGACCCAATTATCATAGGTTCAAGTTTATGCATTCAGCAGCCATATGTAGAGCCTGGATGTTCATAATGGGTTGGCGGTGCGAGTTGGAAAACCGCTGCTCACTCGATGGCGAAAATCGTGCAGCGTGGAAACTTGAGCTTATCGTATCGTACGGCAAGAATTTCTTGTATATCTATGTAGATTCTATACTGTATAGTACACCTCCAACCGACTATAAATATTCCAACTTTGAACTTTGAATAATGAAAGCTCCATTAAAATAGAAATGAAGATAATACGATATTTTGAATACAGAAGGCAATTAAATTTTCGAGTGCACTAATTTCATTTTTTTAAATCTACTGGATCTCGTCTTGTTTCTGAAATAATTTTGCAGCCCCCAAACTTTAAGGGTTCGATTTATCTCCTAAATTAGCTGTAGTTATAGATCGAATTTACTATTTTTTTTTTCAGAACAAGAAAAGAAAAACGTAAAATACCAATTGTGGGGCGAAGTTCTTTATTTTCACCTTTTGTGGTAACCTTGAACTCTGTTTCAGGACTTACCGGAAAACGTCTCGTTCCCTAGGAAACGAGCAGATCTACTTGATATACAATGCTGCGTAAACATCTTCAAACCAGTGTGCAAAATCGTTCGATCGTTCATCAGATACGGGTAGATGATTTAATTAACAATATATCCGGCTCGTGCGCTCGATGATAGTTCATGCTTAAATACGATATTCGATCTGCTCGTTCCATGGAGGTCATCCGGATCGACGAATACTGTTACCAACTGATATCAAATACTGACTATAAATCAAATGAAGAATTTCACACAATATCGATCCGTATTTAGAATAAGTCTCGCTACTAAAAAGAAAAACTGTTGTTTAATTTTACAGCGCTAGTCAAATTCTATTTATAGAAAACCATTTACGTAAACAATATTTTTGCAAATTTAAGCTTTCGTAAAAATACACGCCCCACAATTAGTACCTAGCTCCGTACGAAAACCGTAAATCACACGCGAACTCAGACTCCGATTACCTTGAACTCGCCGCGCTTCTCAAAATATATTTGGCTCATCGGCGAATTGGTGCTGATGGACACCTTGGACGGGTTCCTCCTCTGCAGCTGGACGAGCCGAAAAAGAAACACAACTCGATATCACCGCGCGCCGCTTTTATCACCCCGCCCCCACGAAAGCGCAGGTGAACAAAGTCTGAACCGATTACCTCCCCCGAGTTAGCGGCCCTTTCGTGAAACTTCCGCGACGACTGCCTCTTGACGTTGACGTCTGCGCGACGAAATCATCGATTTTTCGATTAAGGTTAAGGGAGAAAGACAGATCCCCGCGAGTCGGGGAGGGCCGGCGCATATCTCGCGGCTTACTTGAAGCCGACATATCGGCCGAAGTGGCTCCCCGCAGTTTTCGACCTCGGACTTCGCGGACGACACCTCCGCGTTTCGACGGAACAAGCGAGGAGCGTCCCTTGCAGTCGGTCGGATCGTCGTTGGAAGGAGAAATACGATTTGCATCTGAACTTCCGAGTTGGCCCGGAGCAATTACGCGTGATATAGCGAAGCCGGAATAATCTCCTCGGCTATAGTTGGCGCGTACGAAATCTCCACCCCACCGCCCTACCGTCCGAGGCGCTACGGCGTCAAGTGCGAGTCTTCCGAAGGGAGGGGGGACGGCGTGAAATGTCGCGTCGCGGAGAATCGTGCAGAGGGCGCGCGCCGTCGCTTCTCTGTGATCGATCGAATTATACTTACCGCTGTGTACTTACCTATCGGCGTTCGACGGGGCTCCGGGTACATATCGAATGGTTTCCTAACGATCGGGAACGATTTGCGATTCGTCACATCTCGGCTCTCCGTCGGCGAGATAAGTACCCTACGCACACCGTACGTGCGCCCGTTAGCACCGATGGTTTTCCCGCCCTCGCTGCGACCATGCGCATACGTACGTATCGACGGTACGCGCGGGTGGGTTGCGGCGCAACGAGTTGAGAAGTAACAAACGGTCGAGCGGTTTGACGCTGTTAATTCGCCTGATCGTATTAGCGCGGTCGATCGACGGACGGATTTAGCGGAGGCGGTGGATACGGGTCGTACTGTTCGTTCTGGCAGTCCTAATCCCTGAGCTTAATCCTAATGCCGGCCAGACTCATTTGTTATTCGTTTAGTCAGACTAAACGTGGCGCGGGGTAAAAACAAGTTTGCCGTTGTTAATGGGAATTACGATATTAAGGATAAATTGAGATGTGTGGTATTACGGTTAAAGTGTATTTATGTTCGGCGTATCATTTTTTTAAGAAAACAAAAGCGCGGGGTTAACAGAGACCCCATCGCGCGACACGAGTATTCAAATTAAATATAAATACCTGGTCTAAAATTGATGGAGATTTCATTCTCATCCTAAAATTAAATGTTCTATAAGATCTGAATTGATGAATTATATAATTTTTTTTTCTCGATAAAAGGATCGTCTTATGGTATTTTTTTGTGCGAATACTTACAACGTTGGATTGTACATATTTCAAAAATCATTTATTCGAGGGATAATAAAACCCCACGCGCCCACTTAAAAATTAAGGAATAAACGTAGACTGTTTATATACCTATGCATTTCACGTGGCGTCTCGCGAATGCATATTTTCCCAGTTAACCTTCCGCCAAGACTGCGGCGAGAACAAAGTGCAGTAAGGCGAAAGCGGCGAGAGCACGGCGATGCCGCCGCCACTTCCACTTTGCTCGTTTAATATTTCCACTCAGCTCTCCGCGTCCGCGAGGCGCGAGCGAGGTAAAAGCTGGGGAAATTTTATTTCTAACGCGCGCGCGTTTAAAGTCCTCCTTAAAAACTCGAGAACGAACCGATATGCGAGCGATCCAACTTTAACGTACTCGTATATTACGAGTATAATATGTCGTGAACTATTCGAGTGAGAAACTGTACGACGTGTTACTACTAATGGCGCTAATAGAACGAATATGCGAATAAAGTGACGGCGCAACATCGACGGGTATCCTCGGAAGGGGAGCCAAAAGGGATTCGGAGGAAATCAATTACCAAAGCAGCGCGTTGAAGAGGGATGGCTGGTTAGACTCGAGGCCTTCCCATCCGATCTGCAACCCCCTCGACAAACAGCTCGAATGGATTTCTACTGCTGAGGAAATTCTCGCGCGCTACGATATAACTCGATATAGGGTAAAAGTGGTATAAACTCTCTCAATTTCCGTTTAACTTTAAACGCGATCATCTCGAAACGCAGCGGGGACATGAGAAAAATAAAAAAAGCTTTTTCACGGTAAAAATACACATAAACGTCTTTGCTTAAACCTTTTTTTATATCTTCAATCGTTTTCAAGGTAATCAATTCTTAACTTACACTTCGCTCAACTTTTACCCTGTTTCGAAATTAAGCGGCATTCGTGTAGTATGCGACTATTCCAATTACAGACGATGATCGACATTTTTGTTACGCGATGACTGACGCGCTTTGCATTCACCTTTCGTATAAAGCAAAATTAATAAGCCCTCCCCCCCTTTTATCCCCCTCGTCGATTCATCGAAGCGGATGAAATCGCAAAGAATCGAGGAACAATAAGTAATCTTACCCGGTCGGCGGCGAGGACTTTCAGACAGCCAATTCTCTCGTCGCTAACTTCGTTTGTCCTCGAACTTGTCGCTAACTCAATAAAAGTCTCGTCCCGTGCAGTGCCATACCTATACTCGTGCGGACTCTTTCGGCTATGGTTGGAAAATTCGTTGAGAACTCGTAAAAACTTGTCATACGCGTTCAACGACCATCTATTCGATACGCGACCCCCTCTCCCCACCGTGAAGAAAGTAAGTAATCGACTCCAATGAGCCATGACTCTGAAAGTATAGATATGGCGCAACCATACAGAATGCGATGAATAAGGCGGCTACGGTTTCCATAGTTATTCCTTGATGAACAATAAATTAAAAAGTTCGGAGAAATTTCTTTCTCAGATGCATAGTTTAAAAGTTATAGCTAATTAAGGAGTAGCCAATCAGCACTGCCAAACGACTGATCGCGAAGCTTATGAACATTCACCTGGCTATTCGGCGCGTTCGATTGGCTGTTCTTTAATTTCTTATAACTTCTAAACTGTTCGGCTGGGGAAAAAATTCTTCTGGATTTTTGAACTTACTTTTTATCAAGGAATGGCGCTATGTAGATCGTAGGTGCCGTATCTGCTTCATTCTGTACATACGTAGCACCATCCTCGTTATTTCGTGTCATCTCTATAATGGTATCGTATACGGAAAATCGCTTCCAATCATCATTTCGCATTCGGCTCGAGCGCCAAAGTGGGGTAACTCTGATAGAATTTTTTCTCTTTCACGGCGAATCAATTATTCGCACGTTGTCCGGGGGAGGAACGCTTTAGGGGGTGCTTCGGAGAGTCGTTTCGGGGCTTTTATAGCCACCCTAAAATGTGAAAAGAGTTTAAATTCGGCGCGAGGAAGCGGTTTAAGGTCACTCGGAAAAATTACTTATCGTTGAAATCACTTCGAGAAGCTGTTTATAATTATTACGGCTTGCCAATAGGCCTCTTCGGTCCTTTAATATGCGCTGGAGGATTTGATTTAGTTTCATCGACGCGCAAAATTAGGGCGGTTTTTCAGCGATATTTTTCGTCTTTTTCTTAATATTATACAAAATGAAATTAAAACATTATTTAACTCCAGATTAAATAATTATGCAGACGCGGATATGTTTACCGGGATGATTAAATAATAATCAGTTCATTTATCGGAATTGGCAGAGTCATCATTGCGAAGCTATACTAATTACAAGTCTTATCAACATTCATTGTAATCAATTTACGAAAGTAGTTTACGGGAAGATGATATCATTAGCCTTATGAAACAAAGTATTGTAGTTCGATCGCGCCAAAATGAATTATCACTCATCTTCATACGCCATGATCCTTCCAAATCCAAAGATCCACGACCGTAAAAAAAAAGACTTTAGAATCGGTCGATAAAATGCCGTAAAGTTAATACAACTACTTCGCGCGTACCAACGTTAGCCCAGGGTCGAAAAAGCGATCCAACTCCAGACTTTCCTGCCGAAAGAGCTCTTCGGCAATGGTTTGGAAATTCGCCGGGAGAACTTATATAAAAATTCTTTTCACACGCATTCAACGACTGTTCGATGTGCGCCCCCATGAAAAGGGACGCGTGACTCCGATAGATCCTCTAGTTGTGGAACAGTATTCGCTCGAATAGCATCGGAAAATTTTCAATAGTTCCCGCGCATTCAGTAGTACACTCTCGCGTATCGCGCCGCAACTATTGTCCGGTCAAGCGTTATGGGAAAGGTCGACGGCGGTTTCTCGAATCGATGCTTCTCTCCGTTGAGTATTTCTGCTGCCGTGCAGAGCACTGTGCGCCGCTTTTAGTAGCATCAATAATATCGTTTATTTTTCGGTACATCAAAACATCCTGTCCTGTAGTGTGAGCTACAATCGAACGAAAAAATTCTACGTAAATTCAGCGTAAAATATTTATCTGTTTGACCACAGAACAGAGGTAAAAATATGCGCTTTCCGGTAATCCAGTCTGTATTCCAAAACGATCGATCATCTACTCTTAAAAAATTGAAAAATCGTCACCGAGCAAGGGTCTGCCTTGATTGGATGCACGAGAAAAATCTATAGCCGACGCCTCGGGTCGTCGAGTAAATACGAAGCCTCGAAACGAATCGAATTGGTACACACATCCCCGCGTCTAGTCCCCGAATTGATCACCCAACTTGCAGGTGATCAAAATTGTCCTCCAACCCTCGCCCGGTAGCGCGACTTCCATTAAACCCTCTCCCCCCATCTCGATCCACGGAAAGTTGAAGTTCCAAACGTCCCGACATGCGGGTGAACGCCGTGGTACGAGCCTTTATTGCACGTCCTAGATATAAGGAGGAGAGTGCTCGCTCTAACCGTCAGTATTATAAAGGTTCGAGAGAGCCGCGCGAAACTCTCTTCTCAATAACGGCGGGATTTGCGTGTATAGTGCATTCCTCGTATAATCCAACATGGCCCCTATATAGTAATTCGCCTTCAGACTCTGTCCGATCGCGAATAACAAAACCCGTGGCTGCGTTCCCGCGCGAGCGCGAAAACGTGTCGATCATGAGCGTGACGACGATCGGACGAGTTGTACGAGTGAGAGTGTCTATCCGGCTCAGCGCGCTCGCGCTGGCGGCGGTGATGAATACATTTCACCCGCGACGTACACCATACTTTTGAATTCGGTTCTATTTTTTTATTCTCCATTTGAAAAATTTGAACAAAATTACTTTCTTCGTATTTTTTTATTTCTCATTTTTGACACCATCAAAGCTGGAAAACGATATTTTGAAATGCAGCATATTTCATGGTATTGTAAGTGTATCTCTCTCGCACTCGTTGCTTGGCATACTTTTGTCTGTCATGGATTTTCGATGACGTCATAATACAGTAAAGAGAAACATACTTATGGGAACTTTGGGAAAAATTATTTTTTTGGGATATTTTCTTTTCTGTGCGACATTGAATGGATGTATTCGGATTACGAATTGAATTTAAAAATATGAATATTTTTTATGCGATAACCGAATTCCTCAACATGATACCTGGGAACAGAGCAGAAGCCTCGCGCGGCGTCCAGACGGTATCCACCGGAAATAGATGCGGAACGCGAGCGGCACAGATACCTACAGTGGCCGGTCCTTCGTTCGGCTAGATGTGGCGTCAATTTACATCGCACACGTATCCGCTCTATATCTCCGTTTCGCGGTGGACACCTAACAGGCGCTTCTGTGTGATTTGCATGAAATGAGGCCCTCCCTCTATTCCCGTCGGACGTATACAGATATATACGCACGCGTACATACGGTTGTGTACATATATATACGTGTACGCAGACGTACGTATGAATATGGATGGCACCGGTGAGCCGCTGCGACCGGTTACCGATGGACAGGTAAAAGGTGGAGCGCGTAAAAAGAAAATAGTTACAAGAGGGATGCTGTGCATGCTAGGATCTTTCGTGATATAGGGTGGGCTAAAAATTCGCACCGCTTATTTCCTGTCGCCGACGTTGTTTTGTATATTCATCGAGAGAAACGGTTGAATTTTACAGAACTTTATTGCACACGCTATTAGAAATGTTACATTTAGTTGACAAGTGATCTTTCAACGGCACTTGACGAAATGACATTAATAATGTAATGGCGACGACCCCGGCTATGTTAACTTTCAAGCTGTCTTCGAATCACTCGCAAAAGTATGACGACTGCTTTACCGGATCGTGCTGCGCGCGAGTGCTCTCCGCGTGGATAGCTATTGGAATGGGATCAAGAGAAGTGGAAGGGGTGGCTCCTCTTTCGCCTTTATAGGAAAGAAACTACCGCGTCGAGTTTTGTTACCATAGCCGACGTCGTACCGTATTGCGAGTTCTCAACGGTCGCACAAGTGCTCGAGAGGATTTTTTCTCTTATAACTTCTTACTTATATTTTTCAGTACGATAATCTCATAGTCTCCAATTTTTTTGCCTCGTCCATTCTCGTAGAATGAATTTTCCGCGAATGGCTTCCGCCGAACTTTCTTACGTATCGAATTGCGTCTACGCGTTTCGCACAAACGTCTTTTCGTTCGAATCTCGCGGTAAATGTGATGCGTGATATTTTCTAGTTTAAACATTTTTTTTATTTATTTTTTTTCATACAGCATCCGTTCGAACTTGATTCCATGTCGTCTCGCGACACTAACACACGTAACTTTACACTCTGCTCCAATATTGTTCTCCACAGTGATAAATGCTTATCAGAAGAAACCAAAAATTGTCCGACGCGGCATAATTTCCGTCAGCAGGATCGGGATAGTCGGACGTATCCGGGGCGCGTTTTCGGCGGCTACGACGCGCCGCGTAGCTGCCGGATGCTCGTCTGGAGGAAAAATAGGGGGTTCTCTTGTCTACATTCGTGGGGTATTCTATTTATGGCCGGTTATTTCGTAATTACGTTACATTGAAATGCCAAATAAATTGAAACATTACTGTAGCATTAACAATATCCATGAAAAATTGTCACTTATTCAAGTTTTTGTTATGAATTACCTTTTAAATAAACTCTTGTCTTGTCATTTTCAAATGCATTTAATCTGCCGTTGAGAGTACCCGAATTTTATGTTTCTCGCATTTTTTTACATTCAAGTGACGAATTTAGTCAATAAATTCATTCAAAACGTTTCGTTAAAATTTATTTGCCTCTAGATTGAAAAAGGGATTTCTTTTCATTTTTCCAAAGGCAAGCAAGGAGGATATTTGAAGAAATCAACTTCGTCATTTGTATGAACGTCTTCTGAAAGTATGACTCGAAACATAGATATTTACTCTTTAATTTTACGCTGCGTGAAAGTAGAGCAATGCGTCGTAATGCTGGAACGTAAATTATGTCCATAAAGTATGTCGGATGTAAATTTTGTTATACTTATTTATCCAGACTCGAACGTAGAGATAGAAGAGATTTCAAAGTAAATTTAAATTATATCGAGATTAAATATATATTGAATTCACTCTTGGAAACACCAGACGGTATAGATAGAAGAAAGTCGACTTTAAGACGTCTTAAAGTGAACTGAAGGTATAAAGGCGACATTAAGACGTCTTATAATCGAGTTTCTGCCACCTGTGCTATCTGGGAGCGCTATACCCTCGGAGAGTAATAATGAAACGTAAGAGCAAATTTTCATCCCTCATTCTTATTATTCTCTCGTATATTCGTAAAGATGTGGCATTAGATTCTTCATGATTATTACCTCTAATTAAACTTGCACCTTCTAACAGTAATTAATTTTCTTCTAAAATTTAAATAGAATTTAGATATGATAAAATAATGTAATACGTCAAATTGTCGACGATTTGCCTTTAAAATTTTTAACATGAAGTGGCAATCTCTCAAACACGTAATTCATTTTCCAATATGCTATTTAAATTAAAGAGTAAATATCTATTTAAAAGAAAACATGCAACCACGTTGAAAAACGCATATACCAAATTTTGTATGAATCAAAATATTCATCAATAATTACTCACGCCCTTTTTTCAAATTTTCTTTCTGATGCAAGAATTTTTAATATAAATATGAATTAAAAAATTGTAATATGAATATAAAAAGCAGTTTCTTCAAATTACTTTGAGAAAATCGAACAGATATGTTTTTGGAAAAATGCGCATAGCGCTATAATAATTAGATGTAGTTATAGAATACCCCAACGTAGAATCAAACCTAAAAAGATGCTCTTACCGGTTGAAACGCACCACAGCAGTCGCAAATGCAGCTCGGCTGCACTTTCTCCGCAAATAGTCCCAGCGAATGTTCTTAGACCAAATCACTTTTCCACGTATTCACTATTATACACTTTTCGCACTTTTCTTATTTAAAAATCCACTTTCGGGTTTCGCAATTACTGATACACGATAACTTACACTATATTTCACCGTCTTCCTCGCCATTTATTTCCGAATTGTCCCTATGACGTCAACACGCGCGGTTTCACACTCTCTTTAATACTTCTCGAACGCATCTCATCAGAGAAGACCAAGCGTTGCCCAATGAGAGAACGCCTCCGCCAGTAGCAGGAGCAGAAACGTCAGGCATATCCGGGGCGTCTCTTCGACAGTTCCGCCATGCTGCATAGCTGCTGGGTGTTCTCCTGAAGAAAATAAATTAATTTCTTCCTTGTATCTATAATTCGGCGAGATATTTACAAATATTATCTTTGCGTGGGAACGCGACGCGCCAGTGACATTTTAAGCATCGTAACTGGGAACTCCATTTCTCCCCACTTTGCCCGTACAAATAGCGCGTACAAGGTAAAAGAGGAATAAACGTCCCAGTTTCCGTTCAACTTTGAATGCGATTGTCTTGAAATGTAGTGCAGATACATGGAAAATCTAAAGTAGGCTTTTTTCTCTTAGTAGAAATATAGACAATTATCTTTTATTTAAACCTTTTTTTCAATATCTCCAATCGCTTTCAAGATAATCGACTTTTAACTTGCATTTCAGCTGAGGCGTTTATCCCACTTCTACTATATTGCGTGGTACACGGGGAAATAAAAGAGAGTGTACAACGCATACACAGGTGCGAGATATGCCATGCACCAGCACCACAGATGCAGCGAATGGTCCGAACAGAAGGATAAAATAAAATAAAACAAATATCTTTGGAGGGAACCTCCCCCCCCCCCCCCCCCTCTCCCACCCCTCACTCTGTTATCTCATATTTTGAAAATATTTTCTACGATGAACACAAAATGATATGAATACACGAAATGAATATTCCTGCTTCGGAATTCAAAAACTCTTAATTACTTTTATTCTACAGTACATAACTTCCATTAGAATATAAAATAAGGAAATCAATGGAAAAATATTTGAAAAACCTATTCCGTCAGCGCATAATATGTTCGTATCGTTTTAAACGAGTGTCGTGATGGGGCACGTGCGGTTTAGAGAGAAGAACTATTTTTCTTTCCTTGGTCCCATAAATTCCCCTCGAAGTGACGGTATTACGTTGGGAAAATAAAATCTGCCCGCGTCAGAACTAGGAAGGTCATTCTCACCGTTCAGCACGTGCACGATGACAGTTGCAGGCGCAGCTTTGCTCGAGATACACGTGTAGTTTCCACTGTCGCTCAACGAGGCGCGAGTCACCAGGAGCTTGCTGGTGGTACCGCTTTTCGTCTTCTCGGTCTCCAAGGATACGCCTCCCCTAGCGGGCCAACGCGAATTGATATCAACGAAAGCATATAACGACCCCGCGCGAGAGGTCAATATTTCAAACGCACCTTGGACTATCGAAATCGATGATGGAACCAGCGTGGTACCAGGTCACGTTACTGTGCGGCACATCCTGCGCGTCTACTGTACAAGTTAGGCTTATAGTGCTCCCCTTCTTCACGTAAACTTCCTCAGGACCCTGGATTTTAGCGGCGACGTCTTGAATAACAAAGGGCATACATATCATGTAATATGCATGCGGAGCGAGTTCAAGCTGTTTCCGTGAAATTTGACGAGGACTCGTTGGTCAATTAAATAAACATACGTCTCTCCCTGACACGTATTTCAGCCCTGGTCTCATAAGGCGGGATCCGTATAATCTTTAAATCTTCGGCACGCCGAGCTTTACGCTCACTCTGAACTCGCCTAATCATGCCAAGCTTAAATTCTACGTTATTTTTAAGTCGCGTTAATCATTTGCCGCATTACTTTAGAAATATTTTTAACGAATAAAACTTTCTTGTGAATAAGAATTTTATATTTTATCACACGGGGGGTTCTTTATTTTAAATGGCGTATTTTGATTACTTTGACAACGTCCATTTCACAAAGAAATGTTTAAAATGAAAGTTATAATAGTCTCGACGAGGCGTTCTTAGTATGCTATTGGTTTAATAATTGTAGATGGTGCCAATTTAATGTAAGGCTGATTTTGACAATTTTTTCAAAATTAAAATCGATATTTCCATATAAACCAATTATATACTTAGATTGCCTCCTCGAGACGATATAACTTCTATTTGAAACCTTTTTTTCTAAAATGGATATTTTCAAAATAATCAAAATGCGTCATTTAAAATAGAAAAGTCTTTAGGTACTTGGGTGTACATAATATGTATATTTTTACTGAATCAAAATTGCAAATCGAGCAATCGTAATTCTATTGTTCCTTCTCGAATTTAAATTCAGTTATAGTTAGACAAGATTTTATGAGAGTTTCTAGTGACACTCTACTTCAGTTTTCGCATGACTATATTCTTCAAAGGCCGAAAACAAAATAGGAATTTTCGAAGAAAATGTTCCTGTATGCGGGTAAAAGGGAATATGTAAAATCGGGTAAATTGTGGTAGTTCTTGCCTTCCACTGCAAATCACGATAATTAGAGGCCAACTGGAGTACCAGCCCCGATTCTACCCCGCCTTCTCCTATACAAGCTTATCGAAGCTCAGTTAATGCGGAGCCCACGAGGGTACCCATATTAATGATACCAGAGAGCAGGATCACTCGAACGACGGGGCGCATAGTGAACCGGAGCCACGAAAAACGTGTGTGAAGGTTCAAGAGCCATGCGCGCGCGCGCGCGCTTTTACGTAAAATCTCTTTGAGATCATCGTCACAGTTGACCATATAGTATATGTATATTACAACTGCGAGTTCTATCTCCGGGGAAAATTTTTAACTATTTTATAACAGAAATTTTGTCAGAGTGCGTGGATTTTTAATTCAATATGATGCGGTACATTTGATTTTCATAATCAAATACAGAAATGTTGTTTAACATCAACTGGTATTTTGTACGTTAGATTAAATTACTTATTATATTTCCTCCGAGCAAGATTATTAAAAGGATATTCAATTATGTAAGATAAAGAGGAGCTATGATTCCGATTCGATACCTCAGCTTTAGACCAACTCACAGGAAACTCAGTCATTGTTACAGCAGTTTATCTAAAAGAGTTTCGTCTCGAGTAAATTTTTGCCATGCGACACTTAATCCATCACAGCTCGAAAGTTGTATAATTATGAAGTAGATATCAGCACGTAGGTATAATGGATCTTTCTGATAGTGCACGATGCGAGACATCCATTGACTGTTGCATTATACCCCATCACCGTTAGAGGCTATAGAAACATAGAACATATAGGCACTATGTTCTTTGTACAAACTTCACAAAGAGCGGACTTGGTCTACCTTGATAATCTACTACACCGGGATCAATATAGTGGAACCTTAATAGTCTGAAAGGGGTGGGGACCGAAATCTTACAAATGAAAGCGCATTAAGGGGCTTGTAACCCTGGCTAAAAAAGATCGAACTTTCCCGCACGATATTATCAAGATAAATGGATTCTAAATTAAAACCCAATGCTCCTTGGTTATATCATATACCACCGAGAATTTTCTTAGATGAGAGATACAGCGTATACCATTTCTGGAGTAAATTTCGTAATGTTTACGAAGATTTTGTCATGCACTTGAAACATTAAACTAACTGCATACTATTTAAGAGATTAATTTAATTAATAAAGCTTTCAATATATGAAACAATTAATTGAAAAGATTATCAACTTCAAAAGGCGATATTTATGTCTTAAAATATATAGAAAATATCGATCCTACTATGTTCATGCCTATTATATCGTCACATTCGTATAATAACACTTGAACTAAATAATGCGCGAAGTTGGTAGAAAATGGGCGTTACCGCGTCAAACGCGTGTAAACAAAAAACTCGATTCTATCAATAGTCATGCTGACATGTAAAATTCAATATCGCTCAAAGCTCTATAAAATCTAATTTTAATTTTTCGAGCCATCATTAATTCCAATGAGTATTGCCTTTGATTTTAATAGGCGTGTACAGAATACACGGAAGTCGATGCTTGCAGGACGAATTCACTTGACTATTAGTCGATTGATACGGTACAGTTGCGTGTTATTTCAATAGCGTCTTGGCTTCTAGGAGACTTCATTATTTTTAGAATTGATCCGTAAAGCGACCGTTAACCTAATCGATAGTGCAACACATGCAACAAAGCAGGTAATTGATCCTCGTTATAACCGATTACATAAATAGAACTCGTTCTACGCGTAATATATAATTTGAACTACTATATAGATTAGTTAAGAAAGCATTTATTCATTACGTAAATTATATGGTTTGATAACAATTTAATTTAACTGAAACTAATAAGAATTCCAAATTTATCACAAAAAAGGGATTTATAAGTATGAAAAAATGATCGAATTATTTTATCATTATTCTCCTGCTTTTTCAAAATTGCGAGAATCGAATTTTTAATACATAAATAAATACGAGTTTTAATATATCTGCACTTAAAAATAAATACTCTCTCTACAGCCTGATATACATGTATTTTCTCATTATACATGTATAAAAAATTCAGTAATTGGACACCGTATTTCCAGTAACGAACCAATCGCTCCCACAATTTTCGAAAGCGCATTCGCCGGTAGATTAATTGCACTCGCCGCGATATCTCGGTAGCACTAAAATTTCATCGCAGTGCGTTGCTAACTCACCGAGAACGTTCAAGCTGACGGCCAAGTGTATTTTAGGCTCCGTATTAACCTGACACTCGTAGATCCCGGCATCTCTGGGTTGAACATAATCTATCCGAAGGTGCCAGTCTTCCGATGCCTCGGGGTGAACCACGGTGAACCTCCCGTCACTTGTATAAGTGAAGCTCATCGATGTGAGGATGTGCAGGTCCCTCTTGCGTATCCAGGAGACCTGCTGTAATCGATTACAGGCTCGCTTACCTTAGCTCTGTGCGTCCTTCGGACAAATGTATTAGGCCGACGCGACTAAAGGTCACTCACTGATGGCTTTAGAAGATTTTTCACGCTGCACAACAGCAGAGCCGAGTGCCCCGAGACTGCCGTGACGTTTCGCGGAGAATCATTGGTAAAGTGAGTTTTCTCGGATCTCTTGGTAAGATCCTCCTTTCCGTCGGTCGGGCCGTCTACGGAATTCGCTACGGCTGGAACGAACGACGTTTATTTTTCGAATGGGCGAATGAAATTTTAGTGACCGTTACTTTAAGGATGCGATTAAGGGGAGCTGCAAAATACCATGTGATATTGCCTCGTCGTAACTAAGTGTACTGAATAGAATAAGGATTTTGGGGAAATGTAATTCATGAACTCTTGATTAATGTTGCATATTCCATAATATACCCGGCTGTAAACCCGAAAGTAAAGAATGATTGTTTACTGAACTATGAAATTAAGGTTGAAGAGCGAGGGGAAATATAAAGTTTATCACCTTTACAGAGTAAAGAGAGACCGTAAATCCAAGAGTCGGTTGTAATACTCCGACACTTTTTAAACTTTGATTTCTCGAAATGACGCAATATAATATTGTAGATTTGAAGGAAAGATATCATGTTCATCTACTTTTGTTTGATTTCGATTTAAAAAAAAGTAAAATCCAAAATTTGTAAGTTGATACGCTTGATAGCAGTCCTGAAGCTGTATTGTATTTACTTTACGACATGTACAAGTACTCCAGTACAATATATGATCGCAAATCATAATGTACTCCATTTTATAAAGCACTACAAGGATAATTAAATTTAATTTATTACTTTCCCCGTTACTTTTTCCAATAGAAATTACAACGATATTTGTGCCGACCCTTCTCTCTCTCAATGGTAGATACATATATCCGACAGTAGAATAGCCTCGTTCTATCGAAGGGGGGAGACCTACGAGCCTGGACAATTACCCCAAAGTGCCTGAAATTGACCATAAATAACTATTGCCAACTGCGTACTGGTGTGAAATTGCGCGAACGGACGAATTCCGTATTAGAACATAATTGAAAACTATTTATGACTAACTCCAAACTTACGGAATGAATTTTATATGAAAATGCTTTCTCGTCAGCAAATCGCTTCACAATTTCATAGAATTAATTCTGAGGATTTTACATCGCAAATCATCTTCTTTGTATATATATATATATATATATATATAGGTGTTAATTTATATATTCAATATTTGTGAGAGAGAGATATTAAAATACTATTCATCTGAATACTTTTTCTTTCTCTTTCTTTCTCTCTTCCTTTCTGTTTATTCTGCAATGTAGATATCCCATATATGGGGTTGTCAACAATGGTACGATAGAATTCACATTTCCATATGATTTACATTTAATGTTTCCATCCGCCAAATATCCGGCGACATGTTTGAACGACAAGATAAAATGAAGTTTTTTCTACAACTTCATACTTTCCCTGCGTAATCCAAGATAAATATCTGACGTTGCGTTGCGAATTAAACGGATTTGTCCTAGAGGTCTCTCTCCGATGGTGCTCGGGTGGTGTCGGAAATCACGATTCGAGTAGACATTACGGGAGACCAATGCCCACTCGAACCGGAATCCCGAGCACCATTCAAACATCACTAGTGTCAGATTCAGGAAAGTGATGCTACAATGCGAACTGCCCCGTGCTCTAGGATTCTCTATCGAATTTAACTCTGATAATACTTTAACGCGATAATTGAAATTCTCGTTTGAGCACTGAGAAAAATAACTCGGCCAATTTAACCAAAATCATATTGACGATGACCAACCGTTTGGTGAAATGGGGATCCTTCATCTGTTTCGTTGAACTGACCATTTTTTATTAGAATTTGGAGGGGATAATTATGGAAGACCAAAGCCTGTTGGAAATGCACCCTCGAAAATCGTAGAAAATACTACTAAAATCAACGCAGAAATAAATCACCACCATGCGCTGTCTTAGCTTTCCACCCGACACGTGCCACAATTAAATCGACTAATCTCCTCATTGGCAAATAACCCACGGACCTATCTCGTGAAGATCCGCAGTCGGTTCCGCGCGTAACAGGTACGTGGTTCCCAATAGTACAAATGCCATGGCGTGGAAAGGTGCCATTTTATGTGAGGACGTCATTCATCTTCTTTCCCTCCTTTCATATCCTTCAAGGAACATCGTCTTCCGGTGAACTCGAATCCCCTCTATCACCGCAGCGATACCGCAGCCTATCGGTCACAATTATCCCGACGGACGGACCGCGGTGACGTCGCTCCAACTTCGAAACTCCTCGCCTTCCGGTCGTCCGGGAGTTTGTCGAAGAAAAAGTCTTCCATCAACATTAAATCGAAGATCAATAACATTTTATACTCTTCACTTCGCAATTTAAACGCACGGCGACGTTCTTCACTGTATTTCGACACCGTCACTCGATTTACTTTCGTAGCAAAGGTGCAATCCGTGTGTATTTGAACTTTGTATTAAAAGATTTGTGTACGCAGACGAGTTAATATTTAAACAATCATCACTAAACACAATCGAACGTGCAACTACATCACAATCGAACGTGCAACTACATCGAACGATAGACGGACGTTTTATTTCGAACTAATTTAGTGGCGTTCAATCTTTGATTTCCTTTGAAAACTGTTTTTTGAGTTTGATTTAAAAAAAAAAGACATATCCACGTTCTTCAAACAACACAGTTACGACACATTGAGATTCCCCGCGTTTCTCAAACGATACGATACGATTTACGCTTTAGAACAACGCGCCTCGATGGCGATCCGGGTACTGAAGTTGCTTATCGCATAAAAGAGGAAAACGTGCGGAAACGTAAAGGCAGACGTTGGAGGGCGCGCGCGCGCGCTCGCGACGACGACGCTTTGCGTTTGCGCTCGAATCGCTGAGGTCCAAAGCCATGCGGGAATTGATCCAACTATTCGTAGCGTTTAGCTTACCGCGCGAGCATGGGATCGACCCGATAAATTCAAGTTCCATTCATCGGGGTGGATACCAACGGAGAATCGCACCGCTTTTCATTTAATGGTAAGGAAGGACGCGTTTGGTTTGACTGGGAAAGCTGACGGCAAATTGCACCGATATAGAATGGCCCACGCTTATGCAGAAGAAAAAGCCAAAATTCGAGTAGGTATTCTGAAATTTCAAAATTATAAATTTTGAAAACTACATGAACACCGCTACTTTTCATGAAGATTATACTTGCACCTTGCACTCGTTTGTGCTGAACTTGACTAAAACTAAAGCCCTCTCGTATTAGACTTGGCAATAATAAAATGTTCCCATATATATATGCATATTACAATATCTTTATAAAAAAGAGTGTTGAACAGATGTGTCAATCACATGTTGTATCTCCTAGACGCCATAATTCAATAAATGGCATTATGATACTACCCTTGTTACAATAAGGTGTGCAAGGGCAAATGGGCAAACAAATTTACCAGATCTAATTTACTTTTACAAAGGAATCATCTTTGCCGCTTAATTACTACTTATTAATCATCATTTTCAATTCATCTCTCGTATGAATTTAAGAAAAAGTCAATGTTTTTCTTTATCGAATAACTCCTACACACGTTTTTGATTTGTACTGTTTCGATAAATAAAACATATAAAGTTCGCGCGCTCGTAAAGTTTTCTTTTACTTAGGCAGATCCTTCCTCCTCCTCTCTTTCTCTACTCCGCTGGCCTTTAAACAATTCTCGGAATTTCAATGCGCTTTCAAGATGAAATCGTAGATTTCACGCTGGAAGCTGGCAACGGTTCTAGGGAATCGTTCTGATTAATTCTAAGAATAAGTATGTCTCTATAGGAAATCCGAAGTTAGCTCAGTGATCCTTTTCTCTTACATCTCGGGCATTCCACAGCACTTCAACCATTTAAAAAAAATGTATGTACCTCAAAAATATCTAAAAGGCAGGTTATATTGGTACAATAATTCCGTAAAATTACAGACCAGTCCTCCCCTAAATTATGAAGTAATTGTATATTTTATTTAAATTTTTTAAATTGACGGCCAAGCCCTTTCAGCGGTACCTTTTTTGTTTCACATTCCACAAGTAAATAAAAAACTTGTGTAAAGCTACAGCATGGGACTCCTAATTATTTGAGAGATACGCTGATTTTTTGATTTTCACTTTGATAAAAACCCTGTAAAAAAATATATTATAATGTTATCAAGTTTCTAAAACAATGGCAGTGAAGTTGGAGCAAATGTGGGTCAGCAGTTTAACCCCTCGCTGCTACCTTAAAGCAGAATGAATAAATGAAAACCCATAAGGCTCGTATTCTCCTAAGGAGACCCTACTGTACAAAGAATTTCAGGGTGATAATGTATACTTTAAAGTACACTCCAGAAATTTGAATATATGTGATATCTTCGATTTGCAACATCCGCGGGAGATACAAGATCTTTTCGGGACGGTACATGGTACAAGGTTACACTGAATTTCAATTCCGTCGGTTTCTACCCTAGAATTACCGTAGGAGAGTTTCATGTTCTTCGTTTACTCGAGATACCACCAGAGGTAGGGTTTCAACCCTTTCACCGTGGGCGTGCGCGTAGAAAATATTTTGCAGGGAAGGTTTGCGCTGTCGACGAGGGCAAACCAAGGGAGTAACAAAGTCAGTTAACTCTGTGTCATCGATATGGATGCACCTGCAATAGTTAATCCAGGTACTTGCACACATCGCTCCCTTTGTTCATTCAACCGATCCTGCGATACTATATTAGGATTCCACTTTTAAAAATCATAGTATTATACAAAAGTACACTAGTAGAATCGAAAGGTTTTCGTTCGAAAATTATTTTTTTTAATTGTTAAATTGTACGATTCATTGGTTTTCGAAATTCTCATAAAGAGAGGTTTGAAAAGTAGCCTCCCCCTTGTTCTTTCGTTCTTTGAAAAGCTCAAGAAAAATATGTATCGCAATACTGAGTCCATCCAAACACTTAAGAAAAGTTTGAGTTTACTAAAAATCATATGCGAGTTGCTACTGCTTTCGAATTGAGCCATCGAATTATTCGCGCCTTATAATATTTTCATCGCGTTATAAGTAGTAATATCGAAATAATCATTCGACGTGAATCGAAAAGAATATTTTCGAGACCTCGCAACAGCTTCGGGTCTAGCTCCTAGATCTTGCAGATTTGGAAAGGGCGATCAAATGGTCTCGGTTGATTCTGCAAATAAGTGGCATCTGGCCGGAACCTAGTCAGGTACGGTGGACGAGACTCGCGGCGGACGTACGAGTAGTTTTAACATTCGTAACGCTACTCACAGTTGGGATACTTCCCCAAATCGCATTTGTATTGAAAGAATGGGGCGATTTGATATTAATGACTAACAGCTTATCCACCACTGTACCCATTATCGTCTCTACGGCGAAGTTGATGGTCATTCGCTACCACAAGAAACGTGAGTCGATCGCGAAGAAAAATTACTAAGCTTCCGAATATCGCACTGGCACGTCAGTTAGCTGAATCCTAGGTTTTCGCGCGATTTTAGGTTAGTAGCGGAACCTCGAATATACGTCTTATTGTTAATGAAAATAAAAAAACCTCTGCTACTATTTCTGGGAATTTATATACGTGTACTTTTTTTGACGCTATTCAATCAAAAAACGCTATAATAATTTCGTAGATGGGCTTCACTAAATCGCGATAACACGATATCTGCCAGAACTTATTCTTCAACGATTTCATTGATTTATTCAAGTTTCATACCACCTTGAAAATGTTTAGATCTCCCCTATTTTAGCTATCGCAGCAAATATTTTTACTATTATTCGACACATCTTTTGTCGCTACAGATAATATCTTTGTCATAATAGCAAAATATTCTTAGCAAAACTCAGTTTCACTAACGTTGCAAGATCATATTTGTCCGTGTACTTATGGCGGCACTATTGGCACCATAGCACAGTCGCGACGGCTTCTCGCGTTCGAACCCACAACGTAGTCCACCCTTTAAGCTTTGACATCTGCGGTGACTACCTTAACGGAAGACTGGAGGAGGCCGAAGACGGTTAAAGAGTACGATGTCATGATGTGGAACTCGGAAACCGCAAAGCTGTTCACTTTGGCCGAATATATCGTGATAGCGATCGTCGTCTGTCTCAATCCGGCTTTCATTGGAAATGAGCGAGAATATGGGATAAACGCGACGACCGTGCGGCCGCTGCCTGTAAAGTCTATTTATCCGTACGACTCGAACATCAGTCCATATTACGAGTTGACGATCCTCGCGCAGGTTTGCGCCGCCTTAGGGGTGATATCTGCTTATTGCGGAGTCAACAGTTGCTTAAACATGCTAGTAATGCACGCTTGCGGCCAGTTGGAGAACCTCAGGAATCGGCTGGAAGGTTTGCCGGTGGTACCCGAGGACTCGAAAATGTCGAAAAATTTTCGAAGGAGCGTGGCAGCGATTGTGGAGAACCACGAGCGCGTGATAAGGTGCTCGCAAAGTAAATCTGCCATTCGGTTCTATTTCTCGCATTCAATTTTTAGTAGCTGTCCGTATATCTACGTTTTGTAATTATTTCTGTTGGGCCATTACGCGTTTTATGTCCGATACACGACAATAAATAAACGAAATATTTCTCGAATTATTAAAAATATTTAACGTGAAATGGATGCAAAATTAAAATGAACTGTAAATTCGCTGCTAAAGTATTGAAAACTCTCGCATTTTGCAGGTTTGTCGATATTATCGAGAAGTCTTTCAATTTATTAATGCTCATACAGATGGTATCATGCAGCATCCTATTATGCCTTCAAGGATTTTTGTTGATCTGCAATGTAAGTATTTCTGAAATTTACGTAAAACGAATGAAGATTTCGAAATTATTTCTCAATTTAGATATCCGTCCATGACGATGACAGAATATCGACGCGCCAACTGCTCTTTATGGTAGCTTATACAGTCTGGGGTACCGACCATATATTCGCATACTGCTTCATCGGCGACATGCTCCAAACGCGAGTAGGTTTCATTGTCTAAACTCTGTTCGATTCCATCCCCTATTCTCTCTCTCTCAAGCATCCACCATAAATGAAATAGGAAGATAGAATTTTGAATTCCGATGGCGAAATTGTTTTCAGTCCATAGAAATTCATCGTGCGGCATATAATTGCGAGTGGTACAACTTGGAGGCTAAAAATGCGGCCTACTTGATTCCAATAATGATACGTGCCCAAAAGCCTCTTTATCTGACGGCAGGCAAATTTTGTCCACTGACATTGACCACATTCTGCAGCGTAAGCGCATCATCGAGAACTCCCTATTTTTAACCTTCCGTGTAGTAATTTTGTAAAATTTAACTAACATCTTTAATCATTTTCGAGATAAAATTTACACGCAATTTTTTTCCATTTTATGATGTACTCTGCCGTCCTAAGTAAAAATGGAATAATTCACATTTCAAAAAACGTACAGAAGTATGCTTCAAAATGATTATGATGAAATAATTAGGAAAAAAAATTTTGCAATATTCTAAAAATAAGAACTAGTATATCGTTACATTTTTTTATTTCAAATTTCAGTATCAAGTTCGAATACTGCAATTTTATTTTTTTGTAATTTGTCCTATAAAGGGTTAAAGCATATTCCTTTATATCTTTTGATATGTCATTTACTTCCTCTTTGCCTAGGGCGGCAGTATAATATAGGTAGAATATGGAGGTTTGTGATTTTAATTTTCAGATTGTAAGCTCGTCCATGGGATATACGTCTTTTTTACTTGCTATGAAAGATTAACACGATATTTGGAAGCTCGAGTAATCCACGTCAAAAACATAATTATTCGAGGAACCTTTCGAAATTTTAGGTTATTTTCGACTAAGGTTTCTGATATAGAAAAGTATGTTTACGATGCAATGTTTATCTTTATATGTTATGTAATCTTAGTTAGCAATAAGAATAATGTTAATGTGAAAAATAAAGTAATCCAATCTTCATTAAATGTTGCTCTCAAAATTGTTAATCTTTATTATTTTTACTTTTAGTTAAGACTGTCATGTAATCTATGTTAGTAATAGAAACAGTGTTAGTGTTAGAAATATTGTAATATATTTTTATAAAAAAAAAGTTAAGGTTCATAGGATGTTATTCTCATTCAACATCTATCATGCAATAATATCTTGGGTGACTTGGATAAGAAATAATAATGTAAAACTTATATGTTACTCAGACTCAATATATATATAATACCTACTTGCAACGATTATATCGTCTAAAAATTATTTTATCATATAAAATATGAAAATAAAAATATTTAATTTCAAAATATAAATATTAAAAAATAAAGTCATAGAAAATGGCATTTGAATAGGTAGGTACAATTAAATTATTTGGAATACATTGATCACTTTTCCACATCTTCCAAATACCATCAACGAATACTTTTGACGTGTGAAAAGTGTATGTAATGAAATGTTCGTCACCATGTCTAGTGTGTTCTCAATTAATAATGATAATAATAATAATATAAGGCACTATCTTTGCGAGAATTAAATTTCAGGCCCACATTATCGATTTCCTCAATAAACGAAGTATTCGAGAGTTATTGGTGGGCATACCTAATTGTTTTTTAATTCGGAAAAAATATTTATGGCATTATCAAGTTTCTAACGCTGTCCACTATCTGCAAAGTAAGAATACAGTCGACGCGCGAGAGATCCCTTCTGTGTGTCTTGGCTAAAAATAAATCTACATTAATTCTCCTACCACACAGGTGAGAATAGTGATGACGCTTCACAAAAAAAAAACTTCGCAACGCATACGTGGTCGAGTTGCTCGACCCCCAATATGTACTGCTATCATTTGGGCATATGATGTAGCTAACAAGAAAGGTTACATGTATATTTTGAGACGACAAAACGGTTGCTTTGAAAATCGGATAATCTGACTTACACCACTATGAATCTCAGCCCTTCATATGTTATACCTACTTGCAACGATTATATCGTTTGAAAATTATTTTATCATATAAAATATGAAAATAAAAATATTTAGTCCTAGAAAATGGCATTTGAATAGGTACAATTAAATTATTTGGAATACATCGATCACTTTTCCACCTCTTCCAAATATCAACAACGAATATTTTTGACGTGTAAAATGTGTATGTAATGAAATGTTCGTCACCATGTCTAGTGTGTTCTCATTTAATAATAATAATATTATTATAAGGCACTATCTTTGCGAGAATTAAATTCCAGGTCCATATTATCGATTTCCTCAATAAACGAAGTATTCGAGAGTTATTGGTGGATATACCTCATTGTTTTTTATTTCGGAAATAATATTTATGGCATTATCAAGTTTCTAACGCCCTCCACTATCTTTAATGTAAGAATACAGTCGACGCGGGATCCCTTCTGTGTCTTGGCTAAAAATAAAACTACATTAATTCCTACCACAGGAGAGAGTAGTGATGACGCTTCACACAAAAAAAACTTGGCAACGCATACGTGGTCGAGTTGCTCAACCCCCAACAGATCGAAAGTCATGAAATAATAATAACCGTGGGTGTAAAGGCGACTTCGAATAAGAATTATTTGCACAGAGCGAGTGCCGGATACTCTCGTACCTATGCATTTGAATAAAATATAGGGGGGAGGAGAGGGAGTCATCGCATTGATTTCTGTCGTAAATAATCTTCTTTACTCTGCTGTACCTTTTCAATAATTTCCAACAGTACTCGTATGAATTTTCTGCGACCGACCCGGTGGCGCGCTTTATAACATACATCCCTTACAAAGCTGCACGGTTATATGCCTGCATTTTCGAATACAGTGAATTGCGATATTGTTGGGAGATACAATAGTTATTTATTTGCATAAATTTTACAATGTCATTAGAATTAGTCGGGCATTACTTGTTGAACATATACACAAAGAAAATGTCACGTGATTTCCCAATCGAGAGTCTCCATCACGTAATTCGAAGATTTTTAACCGTGTGAAGTTGCGATGGAGACGATTTCGCGTAAACAGTGATATTGCAATCAGCATTTTTAGTCGTTTCAAAATCTCTCATGTTTTACGAGCTGATATTTATTTTGTACATACACCTGTATCACATATTAACCGGGCGTCCGACACGTCGGGTGTAACAAACCCCAGTGCCATTGTCGGAACACGCGAAAAAATTTCACGTGTCGGAGATGCCGGGTTAATAGAGATTACGTAGTAATATGAAACACAACATAAAATCACATATGTATACGTGAACCTTCACTCGATCATTTATTATTTAAATTGATCGTAATACTGGTACATTAATCAATTTTATATAATCAAATTACTGAGTTACTTGAATGAAGTAACACTTCAATTAATTCATTTTATATCATACAGTTTTCTATTTTTCAAAGTTAATATTCTATCTATTATTCAAATATATCAGAAGCAAGAGGGAGCTTTTAATATTTCAGTTACAGATTGTATTACCTATATTTATCAACGTAAAAATCTGTTAAGAACTCGTAACCGTAGGTATTATTGCCCCGATGGCCATCCGGTACTGAAGTTGCTTATCGCATAAAAGAGGAAAGCGTACGGAAACGCAAAGGCAGACGTTGGAGAGCGCGCGCGCGCGCTCACGACGACGCTTTGTGTTTACGCTCAAATCGCTGAGGTCCAAAACCATGCGGGAATTGATCCAACTATTCGTAGCGTTTAGATTACCGCACGAGCATGGGATCGACCCGATAAATTCAAGTTCCATTCGTCGGGGTGGATACCAATGGAGACTCGCACCGCTTTTGATTTAATGGTAACGAAGGACGCGTTTGGTTTGACTGGGAACGCTGACAGCAAATTGCACCGGTATAGAATGGCCCACGTTTATGCAGAAGAAAAAGCCAAAATTCGAGTACTACGAAATTTCAAAATTATAAATTTTAAAAACTATGTTAATAAAATAGAGTGTAAAATAGATGTGTCAATCACATGTTGTATCTCCTAGGCGCCCGAATTCAATAAACGGCATTATGATACCGCCCCTGTTACAATAAAGCGGCCAGGGCAAATGGGCAAAAAATTTACCAGATCTAATTTACTTTTATAAAGGAATCTTCTTTACCGCTTAATTACTACTTATTAATCATCATTTTCAATTCATCTCTCGTGTGAATTTAAGAAAAAGTCGATGTTTTTCTTTCTCGAATAACTACACACGTTTTTGATTCGCACTGTTTTGGTAAATAAAAAATATAAAGTTCGCGCGCTTGTAAAGTATTCTTTTACTTAGGCAGATCCTTCCTCCTCCTTTCTCTACTCCGCTGGCCTTTAAACAATTCTCGGAAATTCAATGCGCTTTCAAAATAAAATCGTAGATTCCGCGTTGAAAGCTGGCGATGGTTCTAGGGAATCATTCTGATTAACTCTAAGAATAAGTCTATATAGGAAATCCGAAATTGGCTCAGCGATCCTTTTCTTTTATATCACGGACATTCCGAAGCACTTCAACCACTTAAAAAAATGAATGTACCTCAAAAATATTTAAATGGCACGTTATATTGGTACAATAATTCCGTAAAATTACAAACCAATCCTCCCCTAAATTATGAAGTAATTGTATCTTGTTATTTTTATTTTTAAAATTGACGGCCAAGCCCTTTCGGCGGTATCTTTTTTTCTTCACATTCCACAAGTAAATAAAAAACTTGTGTAAAGCTACAGCATGGGACTCAATTTGATAAAACCTATCTTATGTATTTTTTCGCGCTGATTACGAAAATGATAGATTTATTGAGGAAGTCTCAACGGGACACCGAGATATCGATGATTTCTTGCGGAAAAAATATTTTTTTTATACACAAAATCAGCGTTATTTCATATTTCCTTTGAGATTTCGACCAAATAACCGTGCTTTTCGGAATCAGCGTAAAAAAATACATCGGATAGGGTGATCCAGAATTCGATTCCAGAGATTTCGATTTTTGCGAAAAATCTAAGGGGTATGCCTTAGATTTTTTGCAAAAATCGAAATCTCTGGAATCGAATTCTCGACCATCCTATCTTATGTATTTTTTCGCGCTGATTACGAAAATGATAGATTTATTGAGGAAATCTCAACGGAACACCGAGATATCGATGATTTCTTGCGGAAAAAAAAATTTCTTTATACACAAAATCAGCGTTATTTCATATTTCCTTTGAGATTTCGACCAAATAACCGTGCTTTTCGGAATCAGCGTAAAAAAATACATTGGATAGGGTGGTCGAGATTCCAATTCCGAAGATTTTCATTTTTCGAAAAAATTGACAATTTCTGTAAGGTCGGGACCTTAAAGAAAATGCGATTTTTCGCAAAAATCGAAATCTCTGGAATCGAATTCTCGACCATCTTATCTTATGTATTTTTTCGCGCTGATTACGAAAATGATAGATTTATTGAGGAAATCTCAACGGAACACCGAGATATCGATGATTTCTTGCGGAAAAAAAATTTCTTTATACACAAAATCAGCGTTATTTCATATTTCCTTTGAGATTTCGACCAAATAACCGTGCTTTTCGGAATCAGCGTAAAAAAATACATCGGATAGGGTGGTCGAGATTCCAATTCCGAAGATTTTCATTTTTCGAAAAAATTGACAATTTCTGTAAGGTCGGGACCTTACAGAAAATGCGATTTTTCGCAAAAATCGAAATCTCTGGAATCGAATTCTCGACCATCCTATCTTACGTATTTTTTCGCGCTGATTACGAAAATGATAGATTTATTGAGGAAATCTCAACGGAACACCGAGATATCGATGATTTCTTGCGGGAAAAATATTTTTTTTATACACAAAATCAGCGTTATTTCATATTTCCTTTGAGATTTCGACCAAATAACCGTGCTTTTCGGAATCAGCGTAAAAAAATACATCGGATAGGGTGGTCGAGATTCCAATTCCGAAGATTTTCATTTTTCGAAAAAATTGACAATTTCTGTAAGGTCGGGACCTTACAGAAAATGCGATTTTTCGCAAAAATCGAAATCTCTGGAATCGAATTCTCGACCATCCTATCTTATGTATTTTTTCGCGCTGATTACGAAAATGATAGATTTATTGAGGAAATCTCAACGGAACACCGAGATATCGATGATTTCTTGCGGAAAAAATATTTTTTTTTATACACAAAATCAGCGTTATTTCATATTTCCTTTGAGATTTCGACCAAATAACCGTGTTTTTCGGAATCAGCGTAAAAAAATACATCGGATAGGGTGGTCGAGATTCCAATTCCGAAGATTTTCATGTTTCGAAAAAATTGACAATTTCTGTAAGGTCGGGACCTTACAGAAAATGCGATTTTTCGCAAAAATCGAAATCTGTGGAATCGAATTCTCGAGCATCCTATCTTATGTATTTTTTCGCGCTTATTACGAAAATGATAGATATATTGAGGAAATCTCAACGGAACACCGAGATATCGATGATTTCTTGCGGAAAAAATATTTTTTTTATACATAAAATCAGCGTTAATTCATATTTCCTTTGAGATTTCGACCAAATAACCGTGCTTTTCGGAATCATCGTAAAAAAATACATCGGATAGGGTGGTCGAGATTCCAATTCCGAAGATTTTCATTTTTCGAAAAAATTGACAATTTCTGTAAGGTCGGGACCTTACAGAAAATGCGATTTTTCGCAAAAATCGAAATCTCTGGAATCGAATTCTCGACCATCCTATCTTATGTATTTTTTCGCGCTGATTACGAAAATGATAGATTTATTGAGGAAATCTCAACGGAACACCGAGATATCGATGATTTCTTGCGGGAAAAATATTTTTTTTATACACAAAATCAGCGTTATTTCATATTTCCTTTGAGATTTCGACCAAATAACCGTGCTTTTCGGAATCAGCGTAAAAAAATACATCGGATAGGGTGGTCGAGATTCCAATTCCGAAGATTTTCATTTTTCGAAAAAATTGACAATTTCTGTAAGGTCGGGACCTTACAGAAAATGCGATTTTTCGCAAAAATCGAAATCTCTGGAATCGAATTCTCGACCATCCTATCTTATGTATTTTTTCGCGCTGATTACGAAAATGATAGATTTATTGAGGAAATCTCAACGGAACACCGAGATATCGATGATTTCTTGCGGAAAAAATATTTTCTTTATACACAAAATCAGCGTTATTTCATATTTCCTTTGAGATTTCGACCAAATAACCGTGCTTTTCGGAATCAGCGTAAAAAAATACATCGGATAGGGTGGTCGAGATTCCAATTCCGAAGATTTTCATTTTTCGAAAAAATTGACAATTTCTGTAAGGTCGGGACCTTACAGAAAATGCGATTTTTCGCAAAAATCGAAATCTCTGGAATCGAATTCTCGACCATCCTATCTTACGTATTTTTTCGCGCTGATTACGAAAATGATAGATTTATTGAGGAAATCTCAACGGAACACCGAGATATCGATGATTTCTTGCGGGAAAAATATTTTTTTTATACACAAAATCAGCGTTACTTCATATTTCCTTTGAGATTTCGACCAAATAACCGTGCTTTTCGGAATCAGCGTAAAAAAATACATCGGATAGGGTGGTCGAGATTCCAATTCCGAAGATTTTCATTTTTCGAAAAAATTGACAATTTCTGTAAGGTCGGGACCTTACAGAAAATGCGATTTTTCGCAGAAATCGAAATCTCTGGAATCGAATTCTCGACCATCCTATCTTATGTATTTTTTCGCGCTGATTACGAAAATGATAGATTTATTGAGGAAATCTCAACGGAACACCGAGATATCGATGATTTCTTGCGGAAAAAATATTTTTTTTTATACACAAAATCAGCGTTATTTCATATTTCCTTTGAGATTTCGACCAAATAACCGTGTTTTTCGGAATCAGCGTAAAAAAATACATCGGATAGGGTGGTCGAGATTCCAATTCCGAAGATTTTCATTTTTCGAAAAAATTGACAATTTCTGTAAGGTCGGGACCTTACAGAAAATGCGATTTTTCGCAAAAATCGAAATCTCTGGAATCGAATTCTCGACCATCCTATCTTATGTATTTTTTCGCGCTGATTACGAAAATGATAGATTTATTGAGGAAATCTCAACGGAACACCGAGATATCGATGATTTCTTGCGGAAAAAATATTTTCTTTATACACAAAATCAGCGTTATTTCATATTTCCTTTGAGATTTCGACCAAATAACCGTGCTTTTCGGAATCAGCGTAAAAAAATACATCGGATAGGGTGGTCGAGATTCCAATTCCGAAAATTTTCATTTTTCGAAAAAATTGACAATTTCTGTAAGGTCGGGACCTTCCAGAAAATGCGATTTTTCGCAAAAATCGAAATCTCTGGAATCGAATTCTCGACCATCCTGTCTTATGTATTTTTTCGCGCTGATTACGAAAATGATAGATTTATTGAGGAAATCTCAACGGAACACCGAGATATCGATGATTTCTTGCGGAAAAAATATTTTTTTTATACACAAAATCAGCGTTATTTCATATTTCCTTTGAGATTTCGACCAAATAACCGTGCTTTTCGGAATCAGCGTAAAAAAATACATCGGATAGGGTGGTCGAGATTCCAATTCCGAAGATTTTCATTTTTCGAAAAAATTGACAATTTCTGTAAGGTCGGGACCTTACAGAAAATGCGATTTTTCGCAAAAATCGAAATCTCTGGAATCGAATTCTCGACCATCCTATCTTATGTATTTTTTCGCGCTGATTACGAAAATGATAGATTTATTGAGGAAATCTCAACGGAACACCGAGATATCGATGATTTCTTGCGGGAAAAATATTTTTTTTATACACAAAATCAGCGTTATTTCATATTTCCTTTGAGATTTCGACCAAATAACCGTGTTTTTCGGAATCAGCGTAAAAAAATACATCGGATAGGGTGGTCGAGATTCCAATTCCGAAGATTTTCATTTTTCGAAAAAATTGACAATTTCTGTAAGGTCGGGACCTTACAGAAAATGCGATTTTTCGCAAAAATCGAAATCTCTGGAATCGAATTCTCGACCATCCTATCTTATGTATTTTTTCGCGCTGATTACGAAAATGATAGATTTATTGAGGAAATCTCAACGGAACACCGAGATATCGATGATTTCTTGCGGAAAAAATATTTTCTTTATACACAAAATCAGCGTTATTTCATATTTCCTTTGAGATTTCGACCAAATAACCGTGCTTTTCGGAATCAGCGTAAAAAAATACATCGGATAGGGTGGTCGAGATTCCAATTCCGAAGATTTTCATTTTTCGAAAAAATTGACAATTTCTGTAAGGTCGGGACCTTACAGAAAATGCGATTTTTCGCAAAAATCGAAATCTCTGGAATCGAATTCTCGACCATCCTATCTTATGTATTTTTTCGCGCTGATTACGAAAATGATAGATATATTGAGGAAATCTCAACGGAACACCGAGATATCGATGATTTCTTGCGGGAAAAATATTTTTTTTATACACAAAATCAGCGTTATTTCATATTTCCTTTGAGATTTCGACCAAATAACCGTGCTTTTCGGAATCAGCGTAAAAAAATACATCGGATAGGGTGGTCGAGATTCCAATTCCGAAGATTTTCATTTCTCGAAAAAATTGACAATTTCTGTAAGGTCGGGACCTTACAGAAAATGCGATTTTTCGCAAAAATCGAAATCTCTGGAATCGAATTCTCGACCATCCTATCTTATGTATTTTTTCGCGCTGATTACGAAAATGATAGATTTATTGAGGAAATCTCAACGGAACACCGAGATATCGATGATTTCTTGCGGGAAAAAAAATTTCTTTATACACAAAATCAGCGTTATTTCATATTTCCTTTGAGATTTCGACCAAATAACCGTGCTTTTCGGAATCAGCATAAAAAAATACATAAGATAGGGTGATCCAGAATTCGATTCCAGAGATTTCGATTTTTGCAAAAAATCTAAGGCATACCCCTTAGATTTTTCGCAAAAATCGAAATCTCTGGAATCGAATTCTCGACCATCCTATCTTACGTATTTTTTCGCGCTGATTACGAAAATGATAGATTTATTGAGGAAATCTCAACGGAACACCGAGATATCGATGATTTCTTGCGGAAAAAAAAATTTCTTTATACACAAAATCAGCGTTATTTCATATTTCCTTTGAGATTTCGACCAAATAACCGTGCTTTTCGGAATCAGCGTAAAAAAATACATCGGATAGGGTGGTCGAGATTCCAATTCCGAAAATTTTCATTTTTCGAAAAAATTGACAATTTCTGTAAGGTCGGGACCTTACAGAAAATGCGATTTTTCGCAAAAATCGAAATCTCTGGAATCGAATTCTCGACCATCCTGTCTTATGTATTTTTTCGCGCTGATTACGAAAATGATAGATTTATTGAGGAAATCTCAACGGAACACCGAGATATCGATGATTTCTTGCGGAAAAAATATTTTTTTTATACACAAAATCAGCGTTATTTCATATTTCCTTTGAGATTTCGACCAAATAACCGTGCTTTTCGGAATCAGCGTAAAAAAATACATCGGATAGGGTGGTCGAGATTCCAATTCCGAAGATTTTCATTTTTCGAAAAAATTGACAATTTCTGTAAGGTCGGGACCTTACAGAAAATGCGATTTTTCGCAAAAATCGAAATCTCTGGAATCGAATTCTCGACCATCCTATCTTATGTATTTTTTCGCGCTGATTACGAAAATGATAGATTTATTGAGGAAATCTCAACGGAACACCGAGATATCGATGATTTCTTGCGGGAAAAATATTTTTTTTATACACAAAATCAGCGTTATTTCATATTTCCTTTGAGATTTCGACCAAATAACCGTGTTTTTCGGAATCAGCGTAAAAAAATACATCGGATAGGGTGGTCGAGATTCCAATTCCGAAGATTTTCATTTTTCGAAAAAATTGACAATTTCTGTAAGGTCGGGACCTTACAGAAAATGCGATTTTTCGCAAAAATCGAAATCTCTGGAATCGAATTCTCGACCATCCTATCTTATGTATTTTTTCGCGCTGATTACGAAAATGATAGATTTATTGAGGAAATCTCAACGGAACACCGAGATATCGATGATTTCTTGCGGAAAAAATATTTTTTTATACACAAAATCAGCGTTGTTTCATATTTCCTTTGAGATTTCGACCAAATAACCGTGCTTTTCGGAATCAGCGTAAAAAAATACATCGGATAGGGTGGTCGAGATTCCAATTCCGAAGATTTTCATTTTTCGAAAAAATTGACAATTTCTGTAAGGTCGGGACCTTACAGAAAATGCGATTTTTCGCAAAAATCGAAATCTCTGGAATCGAATTCTCGACCATCCTATCTTATGTATTTTTTCGCGCTGATTACGAAAATGATAGATTTATTGAGGAAATCTCAACGGAACACCGAGATATCGATGATTTCTTGCGGAAAAAATATTTTCTTTATACACAAAATCAGCGTTATTTCATATTTCCTTTGAGATTTCGACCAAATAACCGTGCTTTTCGGAATCAGCGTAAAAAAATACATCGGATAGGGTGGTCGAGATTCCAATTCCGAAAATTTTCATTTTTCGAAAAAATTGACAATTTCTGTAAGGTCGGGACCTTACAGAAAATGCGATTTTTCGCAAAAATCGAAATCTCTGGAATCGAATTCTCGACCATCCTATCTTATGTATTTTTTCGCGCTGATTACGAAAATGATAGATTTATTGAGGAAATCTCAACGGAACACCGAGATATCGATGATTTCTTGCGGAAAGAAAAATTTCTTTATACACAAAATCAGCGTTATTTCATATTTCCTTTGAGATTTCGACCAAATAACCGTGCTTTTCGGAATCAGCGTAAAAAAATACATCGGATAGGGTGGTCGAGATTCCAATTCCGAAAATTTTCATTTTTCGAAAAAATTGACAATTTCTGTAAGGTCGGGACCTTACAGAAAATGCGATTTTTCGCAAAAATCGAAATCTCTGGAATCGAATTCTCGACCATCCTATCTTATGTATTTTTTCGCGCTGATTACGAAAATGATAGATATATTGAGGAAATCTCAACGGAACACCGAGATATCGATGATTTCTTGCGGGAAAAATATTTTTTTTATACACAAAATCAGCGTTATTTCATATTTCCTTTGAGATTTCGACCAAATAACCGTGTTTTTCGGAATCAGCGTAAAAAAATACATCGGATAGGGTGGTCGAGATTCCAATTCCGAAGATTATCATTTTTCGAAAAAATTGACAATTTCTGTAAGGTCGGGACCTTACAGAAAATGCGATTTTTCGCAAAAATCGAAATCTCTGGAATCGAATTCTCGACCATCCTATCTTATGTATTTTTTCGCGCTGATTACGAAAATGATAGATTTATTGAGGAAATCTCAACGGAACACCGAGATATCGATGATTTCTTGCGGAAAGAAAAATTTCTTTATACACAAAATCAGCGTTATTTCATATTACCTTTGAGATTTCGACCAAATAACCGTGCTTTTTGGAATCAGCGTAAAAAAATACATCGGATAGGGTGGTCGAGATTCCAATTCCGAAAATTTTCATTTTTCGAAAAAATTGACAATTTCTGTAAGGTCGGGACCTTACAGAAAATGCGATTTTTCGCAAAAATCGAAATCTCTGGAATCGAATTCTCGACCATCCTATCTTATGTATTTTTTCGCGCTGATTACGAAAATGATAGATATATTGAGGAAATCTCAACGGAACACCGAGATATCGATGATTTCTTGCGGGAAAAATATTTTTTTTATACACAAAATCAGCGTTATTTCATATTTCCTTTGAGATTTCGACCAAATAACCGTGCTTTTCGGAATCAGCGTAAAAAAATACATCGGATAGGGTGGTCGAGATTCCAATTCCGAAGATTTTCATTTTTCGAAAAATTGACAATTTCTGTAAGGTCGGGACCTTACAGAAAATGCGATTTTTCGCAAAAATCGAAATCTCTGGAATCGAATTCTCGACCATCCTATCTTATGTATTTTTTCGCGCTGATTACGAAAATGATAGATTTATTGAGGAAATCTCAACGGAACACCGAGATATCGATGATTTCTTGCGGAAAAAATATTTTCTTTATACACAAAATCAGCGTTATTTCATATTTCCTTTGAGATTTCGACCAAATAACCGTGCTTTTCGGAATCAGCGTAAAAAAATACATCGGATAGGGTGGTCGAGATTCCAATTCCGAAGATTTTCATTTTTCGAAAAAATTGACAATTTCTGTAAGGTCGGGACCTTACAGAAAATGCGATTTTTCGCAAAAATCGAAATCTCTGGAATCGAATTCTCGACCATCCTATCTTACGTATTTTTTCGCGCTGATTACGAAAATGATAGATTTATTGAGGAAATCTCAACGGAACACCGAGATATCGATGATTTCTTGCGGAAAGAAAAATTTCTTTATACACAAAATCAGCGTTATTTCATATTTCCTTTGAGATTTCGACCAAATAACCGTGCTTTTCGGAATCAGCGTAAAAAAATACATCGGATAGGGTGGTCGAGATTCCAATTCCGAAAATTTTCATTTTTCGAAAAAATTGACAATTTCTGTAAGGTCGGGACCTTACAGAAAATGCGATTTTTCGCAAAAATCGAAATCTCTGGAATCGAATTCTCGACCATCCTATCTTATGTATTTTTTCGCGCTGATTACGAAAATGATAGATATATTGAGGAAATCTCAACGGAACACCGAGATATCGATGATTTCTTGCGGGAAAAATATTTTTTTTATACACAAAATCAGCGTTATTTCATATTTCCTTTGAGATTTCGACCAAATAACCGTGTTTTTCGGAATCAGCGTAAAAAAATACATCGGATAGGGTGGTCGAGATTCCAATTCCGAAGATTATCATTTTTCGAAAAAATTGACAATTTCTGTAAGGTCGGGACCTTACAGAAAATGCGATTTTTCGCAAAAATCGAAATCTCTGGAATCGAATTCTCGACCATCCTATCTTACGTATTTTTTCGCGCTGATTACGAAAATGATAGATTTATTGAGGAAATCTCAACGGAACACCGAGATATCGATGATTTCTTGCGGAAAGAAAAATTTCTTTATACACAAAATCAGCGTTATTTCATATTACCTTTGAGATTTCGACCAAATAACCGTGCTTTTTGGAATCAGCGTAAAAAAATACATCGGATAGGGTGGTCGAGATTCCAATTCCGAAAATTTTCATTTTTCGAAAAAATTGACAATTTCTGTAAGGTCGGGACCTTACAGAAAATGCGATTTTTCGCAAAAATCGAAATCTCTGGAATCGAATTCTCGACCATCCTATCTTATGTATTTTTTCGCGCTGATTACGAAAATGATAGATATATTGAGGAAATCTCAACGGAACACCGAGATATCGATGATTTCTTGCGGGAAAAATATTTTTTTTATACACAAAATCAGCGTTATTTCATATTTCCTTTGAGATTTCGACCAAATAACCGTGTTTTTCGGAATCAGCGTAAAAAAATACATCGGATAGGGTGGTCGAGATTCCAATTCCGAAGATTATCATTTTTCGAAAAAATTGACAATTTCTGTAAGGTCGGGACCTTACAGAAAATGCGATTTTTCGCAAAAATCGAAATCTCTGGAATCGAATTCTCGACCATCCTATCTTATGTATTTTTTCGCGCTGATTACGAAAATGATAGATTTATTGAGGAAATCTCAACGGAACACCGAGATATCGATGATTTCTTGCGGAAAGAAAAATTTCTTTATACACAAAATCAGCGTTATTTCATATTACCTTTGAGATTTCGACCAAATAACCGTGCTTTTTGGAATCAGCGTAAAAAAATACATCGGATAGGGTGGTCGAGATTCCAATTCCGAAAATTTTCATTTTTCGAAAAAATTGACAATTTCTGTAAGGTCGGGACCTTACAGAAAATGCGATTTTTCGCAAAAATCGAAATCTCTGGAATCGAATTCTCGACCATCCTATCTTATGTATTTTTTCGCGCTGATTACGAAAATGATAGATATATTGAGGAAATCTCAACGGAACACCGAGATATCGATGATTTCTTGCGGGAAAAATATTTTTTTTATACACAAAATCAGCGTTATTTCATATTTCCTTTGAGATTTCGACCAAATAACCGTGCTTTTCGGAATCAGCGTAAAAAAATACATCGGATAGGGTGGTCGAGATTCCAATTCCGAAGATTTTCATTTTTCGAGAAATTGACAATTTCTGTAAGGTCGGGACCTTACAGAAAATGCGATTTTTCGCAAAAATCGAAATCTCTGGAATCGAATTCTCGACCATCCTATCTTATGTATTTTTTCGCGCTGATTACGAAAATGATAGATTTATTGAGGAAATCTCAACGGAACACCGAGATATCGATGATTTCTTGCGGAAAAAATATTTTCTTTATACACAAAATCAGCGTTATTTCATATTTCCTTTGAGATTTCGACCAAATAACCGTGCTTTTCGGAATCAGCGTAAAAAAATACATCGGATAGGGTGGTCGAGATTCCAATTCCGAAGATTTTCATTTTTCGAAAAAATTGACAATTTCTGTAAGGTCGGGACCTTACAGAAAATGCGATTTTTCGCAAAAATCGAAATCTCTGGAATCGAATTCTCGACCATCCTATCTTACGTATTTTTTCGCGCTGATTACGAAAATGATAGATTTATTGAGGAAATCTCAACGGAACACCGAGATATCGATGATTCCTTGCGGGAAAAATATTTTTTTTATACACAAAATCAGCGTTATTTCATATTTCCTTTGAGATTTCGACCAAATAACCGTGCTTTTCGGAATCAGCGTAAAAAAATACATCGGATAGGGTGGTCGAGATTCCAATTCCGAAGATTTTCATTTTTCGAAAAAATTGACAATTTCTGTAAGGTCGGGACCTTACAGAAAATGCGATTTTTCGCAAAAATCGAAATCTCTGGAATCGAATTCTCGACCATCCTATCTTACGTATTTTTTCGCGCTGATTACGAAAATGATAGATTTATTGAGGAAATCTCAACGGAACACCGAGATATCGATGATTTCTTGCGGGAAAAATATTTTTTTTATACACAAAATCAGCGTTATTTCATATTTCCTTTGAGATTTCGTCCAAATAACCGTGCTTTTCGGAATCAGCGTAAAAAAATACATCGGATAGGGTGGTCGAGATTCCAATTCCGAAGATTTTCATTTTTCGAAAAAATTGACAATTTCTGTAAGGTCGGGACCTTACAGAAAATGCGATTTTTCGCAAAAATCGAAATCTCTGGAATCGAATTCTCGACCATCCTATCTTATGTATTTTTTCGCGCTGATTACGAAAATGATAGATTTATTGAGGAAATCTCAACGGAACACCGAGATATCGATGATTTCTTGCGGGAAAAAAAATTTCTTTATACACAAAATCAGCGTTATTTCATATTTCCTTTGAGATTTCGACCAAATAACCGTGCTTTTCGGAATCAGCATAAAAAAATACATAAGATAGGGTGATCCAGAATTCGATTCCAGAGATTTCGATTTTTGCAAAAAATCTAAGGCATACCCCTTAGATTTTTCGCAAAAATCGAAATCTCTGGAATCGAATTCTCGACCATCCTATCTTACGTATTTTTTCGCGCTGATTACGAAAATGATAGATTTATTGAGGAAATCTCAACGGAACACCGAGATATCGATGATTTCTTGCGGAAAAAAAAATTTCTTTATACACAAAATCAGCGTTATTTCATATTTCCTTTGAGATTTCGACCAAATAACCGTGCTTTTCGGAATCAGCGTAAAAAAATACATCGGATAGGGTGGTCGAGATTCCAATTCCGAAAATTTTCATTTTTCGAAAAAATTGACAATTTCTGTAAGGTCGGGACCTTACAGAAAATGCGATTTTTCGCAAAAATCGAAATCTCTGGAATCGAATTCTCGACCATCCTGTCTTATGTATTTTTTCGCGCTGATTACGAAAATGATAGATTTATTGAGGAAATCTCAACGGAACACCGAGATATCGATGATTTCTTGCGGAAAAAATATTTTCTTTATACACAAAATCAGCGTTATTTCATATTTCCTTTGAGATTTCGACCAAATAACCGTGCTTTTCGGAATCAGCGTAAAAAAATACATCGGATAGGGTGGTCGAGATTCCAATTCCGAAGATTTTCATTTTTCGAAAAAATTGACAATTTCTGTAAGGTCGGGACCTTACAGAAAATGCGATTTTTCGCAAAAATCGAAATCTCTGGAATCGAATTCTCGACCATCCTATCTTATGTATTTTTTCGCGCTGATTACGAAAATGATAGATATATTGAGGAAATCTCAACGGAACACCGAGATATCGATGATTTCTTGCGGGAAAAATATTTTTTTTATACACAAAATCAGCGTTATTTCATATTTCCTTTGAGATTTCGACCAAATAACCGTGCTTTTCGGAATCAGCGTAAAAAAATACATCGGATAGGGTGGTCGAGATTCCAATTCCGAAGATTTTCATTTCTCGAAAAAATTGACAATTTCTGTAAGGTCGGGACCTTACAGAAAATGCGATTTTTCGCAAAAATCGAAATCTCTGGAATCGAATTCTCGACCATCCTATCTTATGTATTTTTTCGCGCTGATTACGAAAATGATAGATTTATTGAGGAAATCTCAACGGAACACCGAGATATCGATGATTTCTTGCGGGAAAAAAAATTTCTTTATACACAAAATCAGCGTTATTTCATATTTCCTTTGAGATTTCGACCAAATAACCGTGCTTTTCGGAATCAGCATAAAAAAATACATAAGATAGGGTGATCCAGAATTCGATTCCAGAGATTTCGATTTTTGCAAAAAATCTAAGGCATACCCCTTAGATTTTTCGCAAAAATCGAAATCTCTGGAATCGAATTCTCGACCATCCTATCTTACGTATTTTTTCGCGCTGATTACGAAAATGATAGATTTATTGAGGAAATCTCAACGGAACACCGAGATATCGATGATTTCTTGCGGAAAAAAAAATTTCTTTATACACAAAATCAGCGTTATTTCATATTTCCTTTGAGATTTCGACCAAATAACCGTGCTTTTCGGAATCAGCGTAAAAAAATACATCGGATAGGGTGGTCGAGATTCCAATTCCGAAAATTTTCATTTTTCGAAAAAATTGACAATTTCTGTAAGGTCGGGACCTTACAGAAAATGCGATTTTTCGCAAAAATCGAAATCTCTGGAATCGAATTCTCGACCATCCTGTCTTATGTATTTTTTCGCGCTGATTACGAAAATGATAGATTTATTGAGGAAATCTCAACGGAACACCGAGATATCGATGATTTCTTGCGGAAAAAATATTTTTTTTATACACAAAATCAGCGTTATTTCATATTTCCTTTGAGATTTCGACCAAATAACCGTGCTTTTCGGAATCAGCGTAAAAAAATACATCGGATAGGGTGGTCGAGATTCCAATTCCGAAGATTTTCATTTTTCGAAAAAATTGACAATTTCTGTAAGGTCGGGACCTTACAGAAAATGCGATTTTTCGCAAAAATCGAAATCTCTGGAATCGAATTCTCGACCATCCTATCTTATGTATTTTTTCGCGCTGATTACGAAAATGATAGATTTATTGAGGAAATCTCAACGGAACACCGAGATATCGATGATTTCTTGCGGGAAAAATATTTTTTTTATACACAAAATCAGCGTTATTTCATATTTCCTTTGAGATTTCGACCAAATAACCGTGTTTTTCGGAATCAGCGTAAAAAAATACATCGGATAGGGTGGTCGAGATTCCAATTCCGAAGATTATCATTTTTCGAAAAAATTGACAATTTCTGTAAGGTCGGGACCTTACAGAAAATGCGATTTTTCGCAAAAATCGAAATCTCTGGAATCGAATTCTCGACCATCCTATCTTATGTATTTTTTCGCGCTGATTACGAAAATGATAGATTTATTGAGGAAATCTCAACGGAACACCGAGATATCGATGATTTCTTGCGGAAAAAATATTTTTTTTATACACAAAATCAGCGTTGTTTCATATTTCCTTTGAGATTTCGACCAAATAACCGTGCTTTTCGGAATCAGCGTAAAAAAATACATCGGATAGGGTGGTCGAGATTCCAATTCCGAAGATTTTCATTTTTCGAAAAAATTGACAATTTCTGTAAGGTCGGGACCTTACAGAAAATGCGATTTTTCGCAAAAATCGAAATCTCTGGAATCGAATTCTCGACCATCCTATCTTATGTATTTTTTCGCGCTGATTACGAAAATGATAGATTTATTGAGGAAATCTCAACGGAACACCGAGATATCGATGATTTCTTGCGGAAAGAAAAATTTCTTTATACACAAAATCAGCGTTATTTCATATTTCCTTTGAGATTTCGACCAAATAACCGTGCTTTTCGGAATCAGCGTAAAAAAATACATCGGATAGGGTGGTCGAGATTCCAATTCCGAAGATTTTCATTTTTCGAAAAAATTGACAATTTCTGTAAGGTCGGGACCTTACAGAAAATGCGATTTTTCGCAAAAATCGAAATCTCTGGAATCGAATTCTCGACCATCCTATCTTATGTATTTTTTCGCGCTGATTACGAAAATGATAGATTTATTGAGGAAATCTCAACGGAACACCGAGATATCGATGATTTCTTGCGGAAAAAAAATTTCTTTATACACAAAATCAGCGTTATTTCATATTTCCTTTGAGATTTCGACCAAATAACCGTGCTTTTCGGAATCAGCGTAAAAAAATACATCGGATAGGGTGGTCGAGATTCCAATTCCGAAAATTTTCATTTTTCGAAAAAATTGACAATTTCTGTAAGGTCGGGACCTTACAGAAAATGCGATTTTTCGCAAAAATCGAAATCTCTGGAATCGAATTCTCGACCATCCTATCTTATGTATTTTTTCGCGCTGATTACGAAAATGATAGATTTATTGAGGAAATCTCAACGGAACACCGAGATATCGATGATTTCTTGCGGGAAAAAAAATTTCTTTATACACAAAATCAGCGTTATTTCATATTTCCTTTGAGATTTCGACCAAATAACCGTGCTTTTCGGAATCAGCGTAAAAAAATACATCGGATAGGGTGGTCGAGATTCCAATTCCGAAAATTTTCATTTTTCGAAAAAATTGACAATTTCTGTAAGGTCGGGACCTTACAGAAAATGCGATTTTTCGCAAAAATCGAAATCTCTGGAATCGAATTCTCGACCATCCTATCTTATGTATTTTTTCGCGCTGATTACGAAAATGATAGATTTATTGAGGAAATCTCAACGGAACACCGAGATATCGATGATTTCTTGCGGAAAAAATATTTTTTTTATACACAAAATCAGCGTTGTTTCATATTTCCTTTGAGATTTCGACCAAATAACCGTGTTTTTCGGAATCAGCGTAAAAAAATACATCGGATAGGGTGGTCGAGATTCCAATTCCGAAAATTTTCATTTTTCGAAAAAATTGACAATTTCTGTAAGGTCGGGACCTTACAGAAAATGCGATTTTTCGCAAAAATCGAAATCTCTGGAATCGAATTCTCGACCATCCTATCTTATGTATTTTTTCGCGCTGATTACGAAAATGATAGATTTATTGAGGAAATCTCAATGGAACACCGAGATATCGATGATTTCTTGCGGAAAGAAAAATTTCTTTATACACAAAATCAGCGTTATTTCATATTACCTTTGAGATTTCGACCAAATAACCGTGCTTTTTGGAATCAGCGTAAAAAAATACATCGGATAGGGTGGTCGAGATTCCAATTCCGAAGATTTTCATTTTTCGAAAAAATTGACAATTTCTGTAAGGTCGGGACCTTACAGAAAATGCGATTTTTCGCAAAAATCGAAATCTCTGGAATCGAATTCTCGACCATCCTATCTTATGTATTTTTTCGCGCTGATTACGAAAATGATAGATTTATTGAGGAAATCTCAACGGAACACCGAGATATCGATGATTTCTTGCGGGAAAGAAAAATTTCTTTATACACAAAATCAGCGTTATTTCATATTTCCTTTGAGATTTCGACCAAATAACCGTGCTTTTCGGAATCAGCATAAAAAAATACATAAGATAGGGTGATCCAGAATTCGATTCCAGAGATTTCGATTTTTGCAAAAAATCTAAGGCATACCCCTTAGATTTTTCGCAAAAATCGAAATCTCTGGAATCGAATTCTCGACCATCCTATCTTACGTATTTTTTCGCGCTGATTACGAAAATGATAGATTTATTGAGGAAATCTCAACGGAACACCGAGATATCGATGATTTCTTGCGGGAAAAATATTTTTTTTATACACAAAATCAGCGTTATATCATATTTCCTTTGAGATTTCGACCAAATAACCGTGCTTTTCGGAATCAGCGTAAAAAAATACATCGGATAGGGTGGTCGAGATTCCAATTCCGAAAATTTTCATTTTTCGAAAAAATTGACAATTTCTGTAAGGTCGGGACCTTACAGAAAATGCGATTTTTCGCAAAAATCGAAATCTCTGGAATCGAATTCTCGACCATCCTATCTTATGTATTTTTTCGCGCTGATTACGAAAATGATAGATTTATTGAGGAAATCTCAACGGAACACCGAGATATCGATGATTTCTTGCGGAAAAAATATTTTTTTTATACATAAAATCAGCGTTATTTCATATTTCCTTTGAGATTTCGACCAAATAACCGTGCTTTTCGGAATCAGCGTAAAAAAATACATCGGATAGGGTGGTCGAGATTCCAATTCCGAAAATTTTCATTTTTCGAAAAAATTGACAATTTCTGTAAGGTCGGGACCTTACAGAAAATGCGATTTTTCGCAAAAATCGAAATCTCTGGAATCGAATTCTCGACCATCCTATCTTATGTATTTTTTCGCGCTGATTACGAAAATGATAGATTTATTGAGGAAATCTCAACGGAACACCGAGATATCGATGATTTCTTGCGGAAAAAATATTTTTTTTATACATAAAATCAGCGTTATTTCATATTTCCTTTGAGATTTCGACCAAATAACCGTGCTTTTCGGAATCAGCGTAAAAAAATACATCGGATAGGGTGGTCGAGATTCCAATTCCGAAAATTTTCATTTTTCGAAAAAATTGACAATTTCTGTAAGGTCGGGACCTTACAGAAAATGCGATTTTTCGCAAAAATCGAAATCTCTGGAATCGAATTCTCGACCATCCTATCTTATGTATTTTTTCGCGCTGATTACGAAAATGATAGATTTATTGAGGAAATCTCAATGGAACACCGAGATATCGATGATTTCTTGCGGAAAGAAAAATTTCTTTATACACAAAATCAGCGTTATTTCATATTACCTTTGAGATTTCGACCAAATAACCGTGCTTTTTGGAATCAGCGTAAAAAAATACATCGGATAGGGTGGTCGAGATTCCAATTCCGAAGATTTTCATTTTTCGAAAAAATTGACAATTTCTGTAAGGTCGGGACCTTACAGAAAATGCGATTTTTCGCAAAAATCGAAATCTCTGGAATCGAATTCTCGACCATCCTATCTTATGTATTTTTTCGCGCTGATTACGAAAATGATAGATTTATTGAGGAAATCTCAACGGAACACCGAGATATCGATGATTTCTTGCGGGAAAGAAAAATTTCTTTATACACAAAATCAGCGTTATTTCATATTTCCTTTGAGATTTCGACCAAATAACCGTGCTTTTCGGAATCAGCATAAAAAAATACATAAGATAGGGTGATCCAGAATTCGATTCCAGAGATTTCGATTTTTGCAAAAAATCTAAGGCATACCCCTTAGATTTTTCGCAAAAATCGAAATCTCTGGAATCGAATTCTCGACCATCCTATCTTACGTATTTTTTCGCGCTGATTACGAAAATGATAGATTTATTGAGGAAATCTCAACGGAACACCGAGATATCGATGATTTCTTGCGGGAAAAATATTTTTTTTATACACAAAATCAGCGTTATATCATATTTCCTTTGAGATTTCGACCAAATAACCGTGCTTTTCGGAATCAGCGTAAAAAAATACATCGGATAGGGTGGTCGAGATTCCAATTCCGAAAATTTTCATTTTTCGAAAAAATTGACAATTTCTGTAAGGTCGGGACCTTACAGAAAATGCGATTTTTCGCAAAAATCGAAATCTCTGGAATCGAATTCTCGACCATCCTATCTTATGTATTTTTTCGCGCTGATTACGAAAATGATAGATTTATTGAGGAAATCTCAACGGAACACCGAGATATCGATGATTTCTTGCGGAAAAAATATTTTTTTTATACATAAAATCAGCGTTATTTCATATTTCCTTTGAGATTTCGACCAAATAACCGTGCTTTTCGGAATCAGCGTAAAAAAATACATCGGATAGGGTGGTCGAGATTCCAATTCCGAAAATTTTCATTTTTCGAAAAAATTGACAATTTCTGTAAGGTCGGGACCTTACAGAAAATGCGATTTTTCGCAAAAATCGAAATCTCTGGAATCGAATTCTCGACCATCCTATCTTATGTATTTTTTCGCGCTGATTACGAAAATGATAGATTTATTGAGGAAATCTCAACGGAACACCGAGATATCGATGATTTCTTGCGGAAAAAATATTTTTTTTATACATAAAATCAGCGTTATTTCATATTTCCTTTGAGATTTCGACCAAATAACCGTGCTTTTCGGAATCAGCGTAAAAAAAATACATCGGATAGGGTGGTCGAGATTCCAATTCCGAAAATTTTCATTTTTCGAAAAAATTGACAATTTCTGTAAGGTCGGGACCTTACAGAAAATGCGATTTTTCGCAAAAATCGAAATCTCTGGAATCGAATTCTCGACCATCCTATCTTATGTATTTTTTCGCGCTGATTACGAAAATGATAGATTTATTGAGGAAATCTCAACGGAACACCGAGATATCGATGATTTCTTGCGGAAAGAAAAATTTCTTTATACACAAAATCAGCGTTATTTCATATTTCCTTTGAGATTTCGACCAAATAACCGTGCTTTTCGGAATCAGCGTAAAAAAATACATCGGATAGGGTGGTCGAGATTCCAATTCCGAAAATTTTCATTTTTCGAAAAAATTGACAATTTCTGTAAGGTCGGGACCTTACAGAAAATGCGATTTTTCGCAAAAATCGAAATCTCTGGAATCGAATTCTCGACCATCCTATCTTATGTATTTTTTCGCGCTGATTACGAAAATGATAGATATATTGAGGAAATCTCAACGGAACACCGAGATATCGATGATTTCTTGCGGGAAAAATATTTTTTTTATACACAAAATCAGCGTTATTTCATATTTCCTTTGAGATTTCGACCAAATAACCGTGTTTTTCGGAATCAGCGTAAAAAAATACATCGGATAGGGTGGTCGAGATTCCAATTCCGAAGATTATCATTTTTCGAAAAAATTGACAATTTCTGTAAGGTCGGGACCTTACAGAAAATGCGATTTTTCGCAAAAATCGAAATCTCTGGAATCGAATTCTCGACCATCCTATCTTATGTATTTTTTCGCGCTGATTACGAAAATGATAGATTTATTGAGGAAATCTCAACGGAACACCGAGATATCGATGATTTCTTGCGGAAAAAATATTTTTTTTATACACAAAATCAGCGTTGTTTCATATTTCCTTTGAGATTTCGACCAAATAACCGTGCTTTTCGGAATCAGCGTAAAAAAATACATCGGATAGGGTGGTCGAGATTCCAATTCCGAAGATTTTCATTTTTCGAAAAAATTGACAATTTCTGTAAGGTCGGGACCTTACAGAAAATGCGATTTTTCGCAAAAATCGAAATCTCTGGAATCGAATTCTCGACCATCCTATCTTATGTATTTTTTCGCGCTGATTACGAAAATGATAGATTTATTGAGGAAATCTCAACGGAACACCGAGATATCGATGATTTCTTGCGGAAAAAAAAATTTCTTTATACACAAAATCAGCGTTATTTCATATTTCCTTTGAGATTTCGACCAAATAACCGTGCTTTTCGGAATCAGCGTAAAAAAATACATCGGATAGGGTGGTCGAGATTCCAATTCCGAAGATTATCATTTTTCGAAAAGATTGACAATTTCTGTAAGGTCGGGACCTTACAGAAATTGCGATTTTTCGCAAAACTCCAAATCTCTGGAATCGAATTCTCGACCATCCTATCTTATGTATTTTTTCGCGCTGATTACGAAAATGATAGATTTATTGAGGAAATCTCAACGGAACACCGAGATATCGATGATTTCTTGCGGAAAAAATATTTTTTTTTATACACAAAATCAGCGTTGTTTCATATTTCCTTTGAGATTTCGACCAAATAACCGTGCTTTTCGGAATCAGCGTAAAAAAATACATCGGATAGGGTGGTCGAGATTCCAATTCCGAAGATTTTCATTTTTCGAAAAAATTGACAATTTCTGTAAGGTCGGGACCTTACAGAAAATGCGATTTTTCGCAAAAATCGAAATCTCTGGAATCGAATTCTCGACCATCCTATCTTATGTATTTTTTCGCGCTGATTACGAAAATGATAGATTTATTGAGGAAATCTCAACGGAACACCGAGATATCGATGATTTCTTGCGGAAAGAAAAATTTCTTTATACACAAAATCAGCGTTATTTCATATTTCCTTTGAGATTTCGACCAAATAACCGTGCTTTTCGGAATCAGCGTAAAAAAATACATCGGATAGGGTGGTCGAGATTCCAATTCCGAAAATTTTCATTTTTCGAAAAAATTGACAATTTCTGTAAGGTCGGGACCTTACAGAAAATGCGATTTTTCGCAAAAATCGAAATCTCTGGAATCGAATTCTCGACCATCCTATCTTATGTATTTTTTCGCGCTGATTACGAAAATGATAGATTTATTGAGGAAATCTCAACGGAACACCGAGATATCGATGATTTCTTGCGGAAAAAATATTTTTTTTTATACACAAAATCAGCGTTATTTCATATTTCCTTTGAGATTTCGACCAAATAACCGTGTTTTTCGGAATCAGCGTAAAAAAATACATCGGATAGGGTGGTCGAGATTCCAATTCCGAAGATTTTCATTTTTCGAAAAAATTGACAATTTCTGTAAGGTCGGGACCTTACAGAAAATGCGATTTTTCGCAAAAATCGAAATCTCTGGAATCGAATTCTCGACCATCCTATCTTACGTATTTTTTCGCGCTGATTACGAAAATGATAGATTTATTGAGGAAATCTCAACGGAACACCGAGATATCGATGATTTCTTGCGGAAAAAAAAATTTCTTTATACACAAAATCAGCGTTATTTCATATTTCCTTTGAGATTTCGACCAAATAACCGTGCTTTTCGGAATCAGCGTAAAAAAATACATCGGATAGGGTGGTCGAGATTCCAATTCCGAAAATTTTCATTTTTCGAAAAAATTGACAATTTCTGTAAGGTCGGGACCTTACAGAAAATGCGATTTTTCGCAAAAATCGAAATCTCTGGAATCGAATTCTCGACCATCCTGTCTTATGTATTTTTTCGCGCTGATTACGAAAATGATAGATTTATTGAGGAAATCTCAACGGAACACCGAGATATCGATGATTTCTTGCGGAAAAAATATTTTTTTTATACATAAAATCAGCGTTATTTCATATTTCCTTTGAGATTTCGACCAAATAACCGTGCTTTTCGGAATCAGCGTAAAAAAATACATCGGATAGGGTGGTCGAGATTCCAATTCCGAAGATTTTCATTTTTCGAAAAAATTGACAATTTCTGTAAGGTCGGGACCTTACAGAAAATGCGATTTTTCGCAAAAATCGAAATCTGTGAAATCGAATTCTCGAGCATCCTATCTTATGTATTTTTTCGCGCTGATTACGAAAATGATAGATTTATTGAGGAAATCTCAACGGAACACCGAGATATCGATGATTTCTTGCGGAAAAAAAAATTTCTTTATACACAAAATCAGCGTTATTTCATATTTCCTTTGAGATTTCGACCAAATAACCGTGCTTTTCGGAATCAGCGTAAAAAAATACATCGGATAGGGTGGTCGAGATTCCAATTCCGAAGATTATCATTTTTCGAAAAGATTGACAATTTCTGTAAGGTCGGGACCTTACAGAAATTGCGATTTTTCGCAAAAATCGAAATCTGTGAAATCGAATTCTCGAGCATCCTATCTTATGTATTTTTTCGCGCTGATTACGAAAATGATAGATTTATTGAGGAAATCTCAACGGAACACCGAGATATCGATGATTTCTTGCGGAAAAAAAAATTTCTTTATACACAAAATCAGCGTTATTTCATATTTCCTTTGAGATTTCGACCAAATAACCGTGCTTTTCGGAATCAGCGTAAAAAAATACATCGGATAGGGTGGTCGAGATTCCAATTCCGAAGATTTTCATTTTTCGAAAAAATTGACAATTTCTGTAAGGTCGGGACCTTACAGAAAATGCGATTTTTCGCAAAAATCGAAATCTCTGGAATCGAATTCTCGACCATCCTATCTTATGTATTTTTTCGCGCTGATTACGAAAATGATAGATTTATTGAGGAAATCTCAACGGAACACCGAGATATCGATGATTTCTTGCGGAAAGAAAAATTTCTTTATACACAAAATCAGCGTTATTTCATATTTCCTTTGAGATTTCGACCAAATAACCGTGCTTTTCGGAATCAGCGTAAAAAAATACATCGGATAGGGTGGTCGAGATTCCAATTCCGAAAATTTTCATTTTTCGAAAAAATTGACAATTTCTGTAAGGTCGGGACCTTACAGAAAATGCGATTTTTCGCAAAAATCGAAATCTCTGGAATCGAATTCTCGACCATCCTATCTTATGTATTTTTTCGCGCTGATTACGAAAATGATAGATTTATTGAGGAAATCTCAACGGAACACCGAGATATCGATGATTTCTTGCGGAAAAAATATTTTTTTTTATACACAAAATCAGCGTTATTTCATATTTCCTTTGAGATTTCGACCAAATAACCGTGCTTTTCGGAATCAGCGTAAAAAAATACATCGGATAGGGTGGTCGAGATTCCAATTCCGAAAATTTTCATTTTTCGAAAAAATTGACAATTTCTGTAAGGTCGGGACCTTACAGAAAATGCGATTTTTCGCAAAAATCGAAATCTCTGGAATCGAATTCTCGACCATCCTGTCTTATGTATTTTTTCGCGCTGATTACGAAAATGATAGATTTATTGAGGAAATCTCAACGGAACACCGAGATATCGATGATTTCTTGCGGAAAAAATATTTTTTTTATACATAAAATCAGCGTTATTTCATATTTCCTTTGAGATTTCGACCAAATAACCGTGCTTTTCGGAATCAGCGTAAAAAAATACATCGGATAGGGTGGTCGAGATTCCAATTCCGAAGATTTTCATTTTTCGAAAAAATTGACAATTTCTGTAAGGTCGGGACCTTACAGAAAATGCGATTTTTCGCAAAAATCGAAATCTCTGGAATCGAATTCTCGACCATCCTATCTTATGTATTTTTTCGCGCTGATTACGAAAATGATAGATTTATTGAGGAAATCTCAACGGAACACCGAGATATCGATGATTTCTTGCGGAAAAAATATTTTCTTTATACACAAAATCAGCGTTATTTCATATTTCCTTTGAGATTTCGACCAAATAACCGTGCTTTTCGGAATCAGCGTAAAAAAATACATCGGATAGGGTGGTCGAGATTCCAATTCCGAAAATTTTCATTTTTCGAAAAGATTGACAATTTCTGTAAGGTCGGGACCTTACAGAAAATGCGATTTTTCGCAAAAATCGAAATCTGTGAAATCGAATTCTCGAGCATCCTATCTTATGTATTTTTTCGCGCTGATTACGAAAATGATAGATTTATTGAGGAAATCTCAACGGAACACCGAGATATCGATGATTTCTTGCGGAAAAAAAAATTTCTTTATACACAAAATCAGCGTTATTTCATATTTCCTTTGAGATTTCGACCAAATAACCGTGCTTTTCGGAATCAGCGTAAAAAAATACATCGGATAGGGTGGTCGAGATTCCAATTCCGAAGATTATCATTTTTCGAAAAGATTGACAATTTCTGTAAGGTCGGGACCTTACAGAAATTGCGATTTTTCGCAAAAATCCAAATCTCTGGAATCGAATTCTCGACCATCCTATCTTATGTATTTTTTCGCGCTGATTACGAAAATGATAGATTTATTGAGGAAATCTCAACGGAACACCGAGATATCGATGATTTCTTGCGGAAAAAATATTTTTTTTATACACAAAATCAGCGTTGTTTCATATTTCCTTTGAGATTTCGACCAAATAACCGTGCTTTTCGGAATCAGCGTAAAAAAATACATCGGATAGGGTGGTCGAGATTCCAATTCCGAAGATTTTCATTTTTCGAAAAAATTGACAATTTCTGTAAGGTCGGGACCTTACAGAAAATGCGATTTTTCGCAAAAATCGAAATCTCTGGAATCGAATTCTCGACCATCCTATCTTATGTATTTTTTCGCGCTGATTACGAAAATGATAGATTTATTGAGGAAATCTCAACGGAACACCGAGATATCGATGATTTCTTGCGGAAAGAAAAATTTCTTTATACACAAAATCAGCGTTATTTCATATTTCCTTTGAGATTTCGACCAAATAACCGTGCTTTTCGGAATCAGCGTAAAAAAATACATCGGATAGGGTGGTCGAGATTCCAATTCCGAAAATTTTCATTTTTCGAAAAAATTGACAATTTCTGTAAGGTCGGGACCTTACAGAAAATGCGATTTTTCGCAAAAATCGAAATCTCTGGAATCGAATTCTCGACCATCCTATCTTATGTATTTTTTCGCGCTGATTACGAAAATGATAGATATATTGAGGAAATCTCAACGGAACACCGAGATATCGATGATTTCTTGCGGGAAAAATATTTTTTTTATACACAAAATCAGCGTTATTTCATATTTCCTTTGAGATTTCGACCAAATAACCGTGCTTTTCGGAATCAGCGTAAAAAAATACATCGGATAGGGTGGTCGAGATTCCAATTCCGAAGATTTTCATTTTTCGAAAAAATTGACAATTTCTGTAAGGTCGGGACCTTAGAGAAAATGCGATTTTTCGCAAAAATCGAAATCTCTGGAATCGAATTCTCGACCATCCTATCTTATGTATTTTTTCGCGCTGATTACGAAAATGATAGATATATTGAGGAAATCTCAACGGAACACCGAGATATCGATGATTTCTTGCGGAAAAAATATTTTTTTATACACAAAATCAGCGTTATTTCATATTTCCTTTGAGATTTCGACCAAATAACCGTGCTTTTCGGAATCAGCGTAAAAAAATACATCGGATAGGGTGGTCGAGATTCCAATTCCGAAGATTTTCATTTTTCGAAAAAATTGACAATTTCTGTAAGGTCGGGACCTTACAGAAAATGCGATTCTTCGCAAAAATCGAAATCTCTGGAATCGAATTCTCGACCATCCTGTCTTATGTATTTTTTCGCGCTGATTACGAAAATGATAGATTTATTGAGGAAATCTCAACGGAACACCGAGATATCGATGATTTCTTGCGGAAAAAATATTTTTTTTATACATAAAATCAGCGTTATTTCATATTTCCTTTGAGATTTCGACCAAATAACCGTGCTTTTCGGAATCAGCGTAAAAAAATACATCGGATAGGGTGGTCGAGATTCCAATTCCGAAGATTTTCATTTTTCGAAAAAATTGACAATTTCTGTAAGGTCGGGACCTTACAGAAAATGCGATTTTTCGCAAAAATCGAAATCTCTGGAATCGAATTCTCGACCATCCTATCTTATGTATTTTTTCGCGCTGATTACGAAAATGATAGATTTATTGAGGAAATCTCAACGGAACACCGAGATATCGATGATTTCTTGCGGAAAAAATATTTTCTTTATACACAAAATCAGCGTTATTTCATATTTCCTTTGAGATTTCGACCAAATAACCGTGCTTTTCGGAATCAGCGTAAAAAAATACATCGGATAGGGTGGTCGAGATTCCAATTCCGAAAATTTTCATTTTTCGAAAAGATTGACAATTTCTGTAAGGTCGGGACCTTACAGAAAATGCGATTTTTCGCAAAAATCGAAATCTGTGAAATCGAATTCTCGAGCATCCTATCTTATGTATTTTTTCGCGCTGATTACGAAAATGATAGATTTATTGAGGAAATCTCAACGGAACACCGAGATATCGATGATTTCTTGCGGAAAAAAAAATTTCTTTATACACAAAATCAGCGTTATTTCATATTTCCTTTGAGATTTCGACCAAATAACCGTGCTTTTCGGAATCAGCGTAAAAAAATACATCGGATAGGGTGGTCGAGATTCCAATTCCGAAGATTATCATTTTTCGAAAAGATTGACAATTTCTGTAAGGTCGGGACCTTACAGAAATTGCGATTTTTCGCAAAAATCCAAATCTCTGGAATCGAATTCTCGACCATCCTATCTTATGTATTTTTTCGCGCTGATTACGAAAATGATAGATTTATTGAGGAAATCTCAACGGAACACCGAGATATCGATGATTTCTTGCGGAAAAAATATTTTTTTTATACACAAAATCAGCGTTGTTTCATATTTCCTTTGAGATTTCGACCAAATAACCGTGCTTTTCGGAATCAGCGTAAAAAAATACATCGGATAGGGTGGTCGAGATTCCAATTCCGAAGATTTTCATTTTTCGAAAAAATTGACAATTTCTGTAAGGTCGGGACCTTACAGAAAATGCGATTTTTCGCAAAAATCGAAATCTCTGGAATCGAATTCTCGACCATCCTATCTTATGTATTTTTTCGCGCTGATTACGAAAATGATAGATTTATTGAGGAAATCTCAACGGAACACCGAGATATCGATGATTTCTTGCGGAAAGAAAAATTTCTTTATACACAAAATCAGCGTTATTTCATATTTCCTTTGAGATTTCGACCAAATAACCGTGCTTTTCGGAATCAGCGTAAAAAAATACATCGGATAGGGTGGTCGAGATTCCAATTCCGAAAATTTTCATTTTTCGAAAAAATTGACAATTTCTGTAAGGTCGGGACCTTACAGAAAATGCGATTTTTCGCAAAAATCGAAATCTCTGGAATCGAATTCTCGACCATCCTATCTTATGTATTTTTTCGCGCTGATTACGAAAATGATAGATATATTGAGGAAATCTCAACGGAACACCGAGATATCGATGATTTCTTGCGGGAAAAATATTTTTTTTATACACAAAATCAGCGTTATTTCATATTTCCTTTGAGATTTCGACCAAATAACCGTGCTTTTCGGAATCAGCGTAAAAAAATACATCGGATAGGGTGGTCGAGATTCCAATTCCGAAGATTTTCATTTTTCGAAAAAATTGACAATTTCTGTAAGGTCGGGACCTTAGAGAAAATGCGATTTTTCGCAAAAATCGAAATCTCTGGAATCGAATTCTCGACCATCCTATCTTATGTATTTTTTCGCGCTGATTACGAAAATGATAGATATATTGAGGAAATCTCAACGGAACACCGAGATATCGATGATTTCTTGCGGAAAAAATATTTTTTTATACACAAAATCAGCGTTATTTCATATTTCCTTTGAGATTTCGACCAAATAACCGTGCTTTTCGGAATCAGCGTAAAAAAATACATCGGATAGGGTGGTCGAGATTCCAATTCCGAAGATTTTCATTTTTCGAAAAAATTGACAATTTCTGTAAGGTCGGGACCTTACAGAAAATGCGATTCTTCGCAAAAATCGAAATCTCTGGAATCGAATTCTCGACCATCCTATCTTATGTATTTTTTCGCGCTGATTACGAAAATGATAGATTTATTGAGGAAATCTCAACGGAACACCGAGATATCGATGATTTCTTGCGGGAAAAAAAATTTCTTTATACACAAAATCAGCGTTATTTCATATTTCCTTTGAGATATCGACCAAATAACCGTGCTTTTCGGAATCAGCGTAAAAAAATACATCGGATAGGGTGGTCGAGATTCCAATTCCGAAGATTTTCATTTTTCGAAAAAATTGACAATTTCTGTAAGGTCGGGACCTTACAGAAAATGCGATTCTTCGCAAAAATCGAAATCTCTGGAATCGAATTCTCGACCATCCTATCTTATGTATTTTTTCGCGCTGATTACGAAAATGATAGATTTATTGAGGAAATCTCAACGGAACACCGAGATATCGATGACTTCTTGCGGGAAAAAAATTTCTTTATACACAAAATCAGCGTTATTTCATATTTCCTTTGAGATTTCGACCAAATAACCGTGCTTTTCGGAATCAGCGTAAAAAAATACATCGGATAGGGTGGTCGAGATTCCAATTCCGAAGATTTTCATTTTTCGAAAAAATTGACAATTTCTGTAAGGTCGGGACCTTACAGAAAATGCGATTTTTCGCAAAAATCGAAATCTCTGGAATCGAATTCTCGACCATCCTATCTTATGTATTTTTTCGCGCTGATTACGAAAATGATAGATTTATTGAGGAAATCTCAACGGAACACCGAGATATCGATGATTTCTTGCGGGAAAAAAAATTTCTTTATACACAAAATCAGCGTTATTTCATATTTCCTTTGAGATTTCGACCAAATAACCGTGCTTTTCGGAATCAGCGTAAAAAAATACATCGGATAGGGTGGTCGAGATTCCAATTCCGAAGATTTTCATTTTTCGAAAAAATTGACAATTTCTGTAAGGTCGGGACCTTACAGAAAATGCGATTTTTCGCAAAAATCGAAATCTCTGGAATCGAATTCTCGACCATCCTATCTTACGTATTTTTTCGCGCTGATTACGAAAATGATAGATTTATTGAGGAAATCTCAACGGAACACCGAGATATCGATGATTTCTTGCGGGAAAAATATTTTGTTTATACACAAAATCAGCGTTATTTCATATTTCCTTTGAGATTTCGACCAAATAACCGTGCTTTTCGGAATCAGCGTAAAAAAATACATCGGATAGGGTGGTCGAGATTCCAATTCCGAAGATTTTCATTTTTCGAAAAAATTGACAATTTCTGTAAGGTCGGGACCTTACAGAAAATGCGATTTTTCGCAAAAATCGAAATCTCTGGAATCGAATTCTCGACCATCCTATCTTACGTATTTTTTCGCGCTGATTACGAAAATGATAGATTTATTGAGGAAATCTCAACGGAACACCGAGATATCGATGATTTCTTGCGGGAAAAATATTTTTTTTATACACAAAATCAGCGTTATTTCATATTTCCTTTGAGATTTCGACCAAATAACCGTGCTTTTCGGAATCAGCGTAAAAAAATACATCGGATAGGGTGGTCGAGATTCCAATTCCGAAGATTTTCATTTTTCGAAAAAATTGACAATTTCTGTAAGGTCGGGACCTTACAGAAAATGCGATTTTTCGCAAAAATCGAAATCTCTGGAATCGAATTCTCGACCATCCTATCTTATGTATTTTTTCGCGCTGATTACGAAAATGATAGATTTATTGAGGAAATCTCAACGGAACACCGAGATATCGATGATTTCTTGCGGGAAAAATATTTTTTTTATACACAAAATCAGCGTTATTTCATATTTCCTTTGAGATTTCGACCAAATAACCGTGCTTTTCGGAATCAGCGTAAAAAAATACATCGGATAGGGTGGTCGAGATTCCAATTCCGAAGATTTTCATTTTTCGAAAAAATTGACAATTTCTGTAAGGTCGGGACCTTACAGAAAATGCGATTTTTCGCAAAAATCGAAATCTCTGGAATCGAATTCTCGACCATCCTATCTTATGTATTTTTTCGCGCTGATTACGAAAATGATAGATTTATTGAGGAAATCTCAACGGAACACCGAGATATCGATGATTTCTTGCGGGAAAAATATTTTTTTTATACACAAAATCAGCGTTATTTCATATTTCCTTTGAGATTTCGACCAAATAACCGTGCTTTTCGGAATCAGCGTAAAAAAATACATCGGATAGGGTGGTCGAGATTCCAATTCCGAAGATTTTCATTTTTCGAAAAAATTGACAATTTCTGTAAGGTCGGGACCTTACAGAAAATGCGATTTTTCGCAAAAATCGAAATCTCTGGAATCGAATTCTCGACCATCCTATCTTATGTATTTTTTCGCGCTGATTACGAAAATGATAGATTTATTGAGGAAATCTCAACGGAACACCGAGATATCGATGATTTCTTGCGGAAAAAATATTTTTTTTTATACACAAAATCAGCGTTATTTCATATTTCCTTTGAGATTTCGACCAAATAACCGTGTTTTTCGGAATCAGCGTAAAAAAATACATCGGATAGGGTGGTCGAGATTCCAATTCCGAAGATTTTCATTTTTCGAAAAAATTGACAATTTCTGTAAGGTCGGGACCTTACAGAAAATGCGATTTTTCGCAAAAATCGAAATCTCTGGAATCGAATTCTCGACCATCCTATCTTATGTATTTTTTCGCGCTGATTACGAAAATGATAGATTTATTGAGGAAATCTCAACGGAACACCGAGATATCGATGATTTCTTGCGGAAAAAATATTTTCTTTATACACAAAATCAGCGTTATTTCATATTTCCTTTGAGATTTCGACCAAATAACCGTGCTTTTCGGAATCAGCGTAAAAAAATACATCGGATAGGGTGGTCGAGATTCCAATTCCGAAGATTTTCATTTTTCGAAAAAATTGACAATTTCTGTAAGGTCGGGACCTTACAGAAAATGCGATTTTTCGCAAAAATCGAAATCTCTGGAATCGAATTCTCGACCATCCTATCTTATGTATTTTTTCGCGCTGATTACGAAAATGATAGATATATTGAGGAAATCTCAACGGAACACCGAGATATCGATGATTTCTTGCGGGAAAAATATTTTTTTTATACACAAAATCAGCGTTATTTCATATTTCCTTTGAGATTTCGACCAAATAACCGTGCTTTTCGGAATCAGCGTAAAAAAATACATCGGATAGGGTGGTCGAGATTCCAATTCCGAAGATTTTCATTTTTCGAAAAAATTGACAATTTCTGTAAGGTCGGGACCTTACAGAAAATGCGATTTTTCGCAAAAATCGAAATCTCTGGAATCGAATTCTCGACCATCCTATCTTATGTATTTTTTCGCGCTGATTACGAAAATGATAGATTTATTGAGGAAATCTCAACGGAACACCGAGATATCGATGATTTCTTGCGGGAAAAAAAATTTCTTTATACACAAAATCAGCGTTATTTCATATTTCCTTTGAGATTTCGACCAAATAACCGTGCTTTTCGGAATCAGCGTAAAAAAATACATCGGATAGGGTGGTCGAGATTCCAATTCCGAAGATTTTCATTTTTCGAAAAAATTGACAATTTCTGTAAGGTCGGGACCTTACAGAAAATGCGATTTTTCGCAAAAATCGAAATCTCTGGAATCGAATTCTCGACCATCCTATCTTACGTATTTTTTCGCGCTGATTACGAAAATGATAGATTTATTGAGGAAATCTCAACGGAACACCGAGATATCGATGATTTCTTGCGGGAAAAATATTTTTTTTATACACAAAATCAGCGTTATTTCATATTTCCTTTGAGATTTCGACCAAATAACCGTGCTTTTCGGAATCAGCGTAAAAAAATACATCGGATAGGGTGGTCGAGATTCCAATTCCGAAGATTTTCATTTTTCGAAAAAATTGACAATTTCTGTAAGGTCGGGACCTTACAGAAAATGCGATTTTTCGCAAAAATCGAAATCTCTGGAATCGAATTCTCGACCATCCTATCTTATGTATTTTTTCGCGCTGATTACGAAAATGATAGATATATTGAGGAAATCTCAACGGAACACCGAGATATCGATGATTTCTTGCGGGAAAAATATTTTTTTTATACACAAAATCAGCGTTATTTCATATTTCCTTTGAGATTTCGACCAAATAACCGTGCTTTTCGGAATCAGCGTAAAAAAATACATCGGATAGGGTGGTCGAGATTCCAATTCCGAAGATTTTCATTTTTCGAAAAAATTGACAATTTCTGTAAGGTCGGGACCTTACAGAAAATGCGATTTTTCGCAAAAATCGAAATCTCTGGAATCGAATTCTCGACCATCCTATCTTATGTATTTTTTCGCGCTGATTACGAAAATGATAGATTTATTGAGGAAATCTCAACGGAACACCGAGATATCGATGATTTCTTGCGGGAAAAATATTTTTTTTATACACAAAATCAGCGTTATTTCATATTTCCTTTGAGATTTCGACCAAATAACCGTGCTTTTCGGAATCAGCGTAAAAAAATACATCGGATAGGGTGGTCGAGATTCCAATTCCGAAGATTTTCATTTTTCGAAAAAATTGACAATTTCTGTAAGGTCGGGACCTTACAGAAAATGCGATTTTTCGCAAAAATCGAAATCTCTGGAATCGAATTCTCGACCATCCTATCTTATGTATTTTTTCGCGCTGATTACGAAAATGATAGATTTATTGAGGAAATCTCAACGGAACACCGAGATATCGATGATTTCTTGCGGGAAAAATATTTTTTTTATACACAAAATCAGCGTTATTTCATATTTCCTTTGAGATTTCGACCAAATAACCGTGCTTTTCGGAATCAGCGTAAAAAAATACATCGGATAGGGTGGTCGAGATTCCAATTCCGAAGATTTTCATTTTTCGAAAAAATTGACAATTTCTGTAAGGTCGGGACCTTACAGAAAATGCGATTTTTCGCAAAAATCGAAATCTCTGGAATCGAATTCTCGACCATCCTATCTTATGTATTTTTTCGCGCTGATTACGAAAATGATAGATTTATTGAGGAAATCTCAACGGAACACCGAGATATCGATGATTTCTTGCGGAAAAAATATTTTTTTTTATACACAAAATCAGCGTTATTTCATATTTCCTTTGAGATTTCGACCAAATAACCGTGTTTTTCGGAATCAGCGTAAAAAAATACATCGGATAGGGTGGTCGAGATTCCAATTCCGAAGATTTTCATTTTTCGAAAAAATTGACAATTTCTGTAAGGTCGGGACCTTACAGAAAATGCGATTTTTCGCAAAAATCGAAATCTCTGGAATCGAATTCTCGACCATCCTATCTTATGTATTTTTTCGCGCTGATTACGAAAATGATAGATTTATTGAGGAAATCTCAACGGAACACCGAGATATCGATGATTTCTTGCGGAAAAAATATTTTCTTTATACACAAAATCAGCGTTATTTCATATTTCCTTTGAGATTTCGACCAAATAACCGTGCTTTTCGGAATCAGCGTAAAAAAATACATCGGATAGGGTGGTCGAGATTCCAATTCCGAAGATTTTCATTTTTCGAAAAAATTGACAATTTCTGTAAGGTCGGGACCTTACAGAAAATGCGATTTTTCGCAAAAATCGAAATCTCTGGAATCGAATTCTCGACCATCCTATCTTATGTATTTTTTCGCGCTGATTACGAAAATGATAGATATATTGAGGAAATCTCAACGGAACACCGAGATATCGATGATTTCTTGCGGGAAAAATATTTTTTTTATACACAAAATCAGCGTTATTTCATATTTCCTTTGAGATTTCGACCAAATAACCGTGCTTTTCGGAATCAGCGTAAAAAAATACATCGGATAGGGTGGTCGAGATTCCAATTCCGAAGATTTTCATTTTTCGAAAAAATTGACAATTTCTGTAAGGTCGGGACCTTACAGAAAATGCGATTTTTCGCAAAAATCGAAATCTCTGGAATCGAATTCTCGACCATCCTATCTTACGTATTTTTTCGCGCTGATTACGAAAATGATAGATTTATTGAGGAAATCTCAACGGAACACCGAGATATCGATGATTTCTTGCGGGAAAAATATTTTTTTTATACACAAAATCAGCGTTATTTCATATTTCCTTTGAGATTTCGACCAAATAACCGTGCTTTTCGGAATCAGCGTAAAAAAATACATCGGATAGGGTGGTCGAGATTCCAATTCCGAAGATTTTCATTTTTCGAAAAAATTGACAATTTCTGTAAGGTCGGGACCTTACAGAAAATGCGATTTTTCGCAAAAATCGAAATCTCTGGAATCGAATTCTCGACCATCCTATCTTATGTATTTTTTCGCGCTGATTACGAAAATGATAGATTTATTGAGGAAATCTCAACGGAACACCGAGATATCGATGATTTCTTGCGGGAAAAATATTTTTTTTATACACAAAATCAGCGTTATTTCATATTTCCTTTGAGATTTCGACCAAATAACCGTGCTTTTCGGAATCAGCGTAAAAAAATACATCGGATAGGGTGGTCGAGATTCCAATTCCGAAGATTTTCATTTTTCGAAAAAATTGACAATTTCTGTAAGGTCGGGACCTTACAGAAAATGCGATTTTTCGCAAAAATCGAAATCTCTGGAATCGAATTCTCGACCATCCTATCTTATGTATTTTTTCGCGCTGATTACGAAAATGATAGATTTATTGAGGAAATCTCAACGGAACACCGAGATATCGATGATTTCTTGCGGAAAAAATATTTTTTTTTATACACAAAATCAGCGTTATTTCATATTTCCTTTGAGATTTCGACCAAATAACCGTGTTTTTCGGAATCAGCGTAAAAAAATACATCGGATAGGGTGGTCGAGATTCCAATTCCGAAGATTTTCATTTTTCGAAAAAATTGACAATTTCTGTAAGGTCGGGACCTTACAGAAAATGCGATTTTTCGCAAAAATCGAAATCTCTGGAATCGAATTCTCGACCATCCTATCTTATGTATTTTTTCGCGCTGATTACGAAAATGATAGATTTATTGAGGAAATCTCAACGGAACACCGAGATATCGATGATTTCTTGCGGAAAAAATATTTTCTTTATACACAAAATCAGCGTTATTTCATATTTCCTTTGAGATTTCGACCAAATAACCGTGCTTTTCGGAATCAGCGTAAAAAAATACATCGGATAGGGTGGTCGAGATTCCAATTCCGAAGATTTTCATTTTTCGAAAAAATTGACAATTTCTGTAAGGTCGGGACCTTACAGAAAATGCGATTTTTCGCAAAAATCGAAATCTCTGGAATCGAATTCTCGACCATCCTATCTTATGTATTTTTTCGCGCTGATTACGAAAATGATAGATATATTGAGGAAATCTCAACGGAACACCGAGATATCGATGATTTCTTGCGGGAAAAATATTTTTTTTATACACAAAATCAGCGTTATTTCATATTTCCTTTGAGATTTCGACCAAATAACCGTGCTTTTCGGAATCAGCGTAAAAAAATACATCGGATAGGGTGGTCGAGATTCCAATTCCGAAGATTTTCATTTTTCGAAAAAATTGACAATTTCTGTAAGGTCGGGACCTTACAGAAAATGCGATTTTTCGCAAAAATCGAAATCTCTGGAATCGAATTCTCGACCATCCTATCTTACGTATTTTTTCGCGCTGATTACGAAAATGATAGATTTATTGAGGAAATCTCAACGGAACACCGAGATATCGATGATTTCTTGCGGGAAAAATTTTTTTTTTATACACAAAATCAGCGTTATTTCATATTTCCTTTGAGATTTCGACCAAATAACCGTGCTTTTCGGAATCAGCGTAAAAAAATACATCGGATAGGGTGGTCGAGATTCCAATTCCGAAGATTTTCATTTTTCGAAAAAATTGACAATTTCTGTAAGGTCGGGACCTTACAGAAAATGCGATTTTTCGCAAAAATCGAAATCTCTGGAATCGAATTCTCGACCATCCTATCTTATGTATTTTTTCGCGCTGATTACGAAAATGATAGATTTATTGAGGAAATCTCAACGGAACACCGAGATATCGATGATTTCTTGCGGAAAAAATATTTTCTTTATACACAAAATCAGCGTTATTTCATATTTCCTTTGAGATTTCGACCAAATAACCGTGCTTTTCGGAATCAGCGTAAAAAAATACATCGGATAGGGTGGTCGAGATTCCAATTCCGAAGATTTTCATTTTTCGAAAAAATTGACAATTTCTGTAAGGTCGGGACCTTACAGAAAATGCGATTTTTCGCAAAAATCGAAATCTCTGGAATCGAATTCTCGACCATCCTATCTTACGTATTTTTTCGCGCTGATTACGAAAATGATAGATTTATTGAGGAAATCTCAACGGAACACCGAGATATCGATGATTTCTTGCGGGAAAAATATTTTTTTTATACACAAAATCAGCGTTATTTCATATTTCCTTTGAGATTTCGACCAAATAACCGTGCTTTTCGGAATCAGCGTAAAAAAATACATCGGATAGGGTGGTCGAGATTCCAATTCCGAAGATTTTCATTTTTCGAAAAAATTGACAATTTCTGTAAGGTCGGGACCTTACAGAAAATGCGATTTTTCGCAAAAATCGAAATCTCTGGAATCGAATTCTCGACCATCCTATCTTACGTATTTTTTCGCGCTGATTACGAAAATGATAGATTTATTGAGGAAATCTCAACGGAACACCGAGATATCGATGATTTCTTGCGGGAAAAATATTTTTTTTATACACAAAATCAGCGTTATTTCATATTTCCTTTGAGATTTCGACCAAATAACCGTGCTTTTCGGAATCAGCGTAAAAAAATACATCGGATAGGGTGGTCGAGATTCCAATTCCGAAGATTTTCATTTTTCGAAAAAATTGACAATTTCTGTAAGGTCGGGACCTTACAGAAAATGCGATTTTTCGCAAAAATCGAAATCTCTGGAATCGAATTCTCGACCATCCTATCTTACGTATTTTTTCGCGCTGATTACGAAAATGATAGATTTATTGAGGAAATCTCAACGGAACACCGAGATATCGATGATTTCTTGCGGGAAAAATATTTTTTTTATACACAAAATCAGCGTTATTTCATATTTCCTTTGAGATTTCGACCAAATAACCGTGCTTTTCGGAATCAGCGTAAAAAAATACATCGGATAGGGTGGTCGAGATTCCAATTCCGAAGATTTTCATTTTTCGAAAAAATTGACAATTTCTGTAAGGTCGGGACCTTACAGAAAATGCGATTTTTCGCAAAAATCGAAATCTCTGGAATCGAATTCTCGACCATCCTATCTTACGTATTTTTTCGCGCTGATTACGAAAATGATAGATTTATTGAGGAAATCTCAACGGAACACCGAGATATCGATGATTTCTTGCGGGAAAAATATTTTTTTTATACACAAAATCAGCGTTATTTCATATTTCCTTTGAGATTTCGACCAAATAACCGTGCTTTTCGGAATCAGCGTAAAAAAATACATCGGATAGGGTGGTCGAGATTCCAATTCCGAAGATTTTCATTTTTCGAAAAAATTGACAATTTCTGTAAGGTCGGGACCTTACAGAAAATGCGATTTTTCGCAAAAATCGAAATCTCTGGAATCGAATTCTCGACCATCCTATCTTATGTATTTTTTCGCGCTGATTACGAAAATGATAGATTTATTGAGGAAATCTCAACGGAACACCGAGATATCGATGATTTCTTGCGGAAAAAATATTTTTTTTTATACACAAAATCAGCGTTATTTCATATTTCCTTTGAGATTTCGACCAAATAACCGTGTTTTTCGGAATCAGCGTAAAAAAATACATCGGATAGGGTGGTCGAGATTCCAATTCCGAAGATTTTCATTTTTCGAAAAAATTGACAATTCGACCTTACAGACCTCCCGACCCGACCTTACAGAAAATGCGATTTTTCGCAAAAATCGAAATCTCTGGAATCGAATTCTCGACCATCCTATCTTATGTATTTTTTCGCGCTGATTACGAAAATGATAGATATATTGAGGAAATCTCAACGGAACACCGAGATATCGATGATTTCTTGCGGGAAAAATATTTTTTTTATACACAAAATCAGCGTTATTTCATATTTCCTTTGAGATTTCGACCAAATAACCGTGCTTTTCGGAATCAGCGTAAAAAAATACATCGGATAGGGTGGTCGAGATTCCAATTCCGAAGATTATCATTTTTCGAAAAAATTGACAATTTCTGTAAGGTCGGGACCTTACAGAAAATGCGATTTTTCGCAAAAATCGAAATCTGTGAAATCGAATTCTCGAGCATCCTATCTTATGTATTTTTTCGCGCTGATTACGAAAATGATAGATTTATTGAGGAAATCTCAACGGAACACCGAGATATCGATGATTTCTTGCGGAAAAAATATTTTTTTTATACACAAAATCAGCGTTGTTTCATATTTCCTTTGAGATTTCGACCAAATAACCGTGCTTTTCGGAATCAGCGTAAAAAAATACATCGGATAGGGTGGTCGAGATTCCAATTCCGAAGATTTTCATTTTTCGAAAAAATTGACAATTTCTGTAAGGTCGGGACCTTACAGAAAATGCGATTTTTCGCAAAAATCGAAATCTCTGGAATCGAATTCTCGACCATCCTATCTTATGTATTTTTTCGCGCTGATTACGAAAATGATCGATTTATTGAGGAAATCTCAACGGAACACCGAGATATCGATGATTTCTTGCGGAAAGAAAAATTTCTTTATACACAAAATCAGCGTTATTTCATATTTCCTTTGAGATTTCGACCAAATAACCGTGCTTTTCGGAATCAGCGTAAAAAAATACATCGGATAGGGTGGTCGAGATTCCAATTCCGAAGATTTTCATTTTTCGAAAAAATTGACAATTTCTGTAAGGTCGGGACCTTACAGAAAATGCGATTTTTCGCAAAAATCGAAATCTCTGGAATCGAATTCTCGACCATCCTATCTTATGTATTTTTTCGCGCTGATTACGAAAATGATAGATTTATTGAGGAAATCTCAACGGAACACCGAGATATCGATGATTTCTTGCGGGAAAAATATTTTTTTTATACACAAAATCAGCGTTATTTCATATTTCCTTTGAGATTTCGACCAAATAACCGTGCTTTTCGGAATCAGCGTAAAAAAATACATCGGATAGGGTGGTCGAGATTCCAATTCCGAAGATTTTCATTTTTCGAAAAAATTGACAATTTCTGTAAGGTCGGGACCTTACAGAAAATGCGATTTTTCGCAAAAATCGAAATCTCTGGAATCGAATTCTCGACCATCCTATCTTATGTATTTTTTCGCGCTGATTACGAAAATGATAGATTTATTGAGGAAATCTCAACGGAACACCGAGATATCGATGATTTCTTGCGGGAAAAATATTTTTTTTATACACAAAATCAGCGTTATTTCATATTTCCTTTGAGATTTCGACCAAATAACCGTGCTTTTCGGAATCAGCGTAAAAAAATACATCGGATAGGGTGGTCGAGATTCCAATTCCGAAGATTTTCATTTTTCGAAAAAATTGACAATTTCTGTAAGGTCGGGACCTTACAGAAAATGCGATTTTTCGCAAAAATCGAAATCTCTGGAATCGAATTCTCGACCATCCTATCTTATGTATTTTTTCGCGCTGATTACGAAAATGATAGATTTATTGAGGAAATCTCAACGGAACACCGAGATATCGATGATTTCTTGCGGAAAAAATATTTTCTTTATACACAAAATCAGCGTTATTTCATATTTCCTTTGAGATTTCGACCAAATAACCGTGCTTTTCGGAATCAGCGTAAAAAAATACATCGGATAGGGTGGTCGAGATTCCAATTCCGAAGATTTTCATTTTTCGAAAAAATTGACAATTTCTGTAAGGTCGGGACCTTACAGAAAATGCGATTTTTCGCAAAAATCGAAATCTCTGGAATCGAATTCTCGACCATCCTATCTTATGTATTTTTTCGCGCTGATTACGAAAATGATAGATTTATTGAGGAAATCTCAACGGAACACCGAGATATCGATGATTTCTTGCGGGAAAAATATTTTTTTTATACACAAAATCAGCGTTATTTCATATTTCCTTTGAGATTTCGACCAAATAACCGTGCTTTTCGGAATCAGCGTAAAAAAATACATCGGATAGGGTGGTCGAGATTCCAATTCCGAAGATTTTCATTTTTCGAAAAAATTGACAATTTCTGTAAGGTCGGGACCTTACAGAAAATGCGATTTTTCGCAAAAATCGAAATCTCTGGAATCGAATTCTCGACCATCCTATCTTATGTATTTTTTCGCGCTGATTACGAAAATGATAGATTTATTGAGGAAATCTCAACGGAACACCGAGATATCGATGATTTCTTGCGGAAAAAATATTTTTTTTTATACACAAAATCAGCGTTATTTCATATTTCCTTTGAGATTTCGACCAAATAACCGTGTTTTTCGGAATCAGCGTAAAAAAATACATCGGATAGGGTGGTCGAGATTCCAATTCCGAAGATTTTCATTTTTCGAAAAAATTGACAATTTCTGTAAGGTCGGGACCTTACAGAAAATGCGATTTTTCGCAAAAATCGAAATCTCTGGAATCGAATTCTCGACCATCCTATCTTATGTATTTTTTCGCGCTGATTACGAAAATGATAGATTTATTGAGGAAATCTCAACGGAACACCGAGATATCGATGATTTCTTGCGGAAAAAATATTTTCTTTATACACAAAATCAGCGTTATTTCATATTTCCTTTGAGATTTCGACCAAATAACCGTGCTTTTCGGAATCAGCGTAAAAAAATACATCGGATAGGGTGGTCGAGATTCCAATTCCGAAGATTTTCATTTTTCGAAAAAATTGACAATTTCTGTAAGGTCGGGACCTTACAGAAAATGCGATTTTTCGCAAAAATCGAAATCTCTGGAATCGAATTCTCGACCATCCTATCTTATGTATTTTTTCGCGCTGATTACGAAAATGATAGATTTATTGAGGAAATCTCAACGGAACACCGAGATATCGATGATTTCTTGCGGAAAAAATATTTTCTTTATACACAAAATCAGCGTTATTTCATATTTCCTTTGAGATTTCGACCAAATAACCGTGCTTTTCGGAATCAGCGTAAAAAAATACATCGGATAGGGTGGTCGAGATTCCAATTCCGAAGATTTTCATTTTTCGAAAAAATTGACAATTTCTGTAAGGTCGGGACCTTACAGAAAATGCGATTTTTCGCAAAAATCGAAATCTCTGGAATCGAATTCTCGACCATCCTATCTTACGTATTTTTTCGCGCTGATTACGAAAATGATAGATTTATTGAGGAAATCTCAACGGAACACCGAGATATCGATGATTTCTTGCGGGAAAAATATTTTTTTTATACACAAAATCAGCGTTATTTCATATTTCCTTTGAGATTTCGACCAAATAACCGTGCTTTTCGGAATCAGCGTAAAAAAATACATCGGATAGGGTGGTCGAGATTCCAATTCCGAAGATTTTCATTTTTCGAAAAAATTGACAATTTCTGTAAGGTCGGGACCTTACAGAAAATGCGATTTTTCGCAAAAATCGAAATCTCTGGAATCGAATTCTCGACCATCCTATCTTACGTATTTTTTCGCGCTGATTACGAAAATGATAGATTTATTGAGGAAATCTCAACGGAACACCGAGATATCGATGATTTCTTGCGGGAAAAATATTTTTTTTATACACAAAATCAGCGTTATTTCATATTTCCTTTGAGATTTCGACCAAATAACCGTGCTTTTCGGAATCAGCGTAAAAAAATACATCGGATAGGGTGGTCGAGATTCCAATTCCGAAGATTTTCATTTTTCGAAAAAATTGACAATTTCTGTAAGGTCGGGACCTTACAGAAAATGCGATTTTTCGCAAAAATCGAAATCTCTGGAATCGAATTCTCGACCATCCTATCTTATGTATTTTTTCGCGCTGATTACGAAAATGATAGATTTATTGAGGAAATCTCAACGGAACACCGAGATATCGATGATTTCTTGCGGAAAAAATATTTTCTTTATACACAAAATCAGCGTTATTTCATATTTCCTTTGAGATTTCGACCAAATAACCGTGCTTTTCGGAATCAGCGTAAAAAAATACATCGGATAGGGTGGTCGAGATTCCAATTCCGAAGATTTTCATTTTTCGAAAAAATTGACAATTTCTGTAAGGTCGGGACCTTACAGAAAATGCGATTTTTCGCAAAAATCGAAATCTCTGGAATCGAATTCTCGACCATCCTATCTTATGTATTTTTTCGCGCTGATTACGAAAATGATAGATTTATTGAGGAAATCTCAACGGAACACCGAGATATCGATGATTTCTTGCGGAAAGAAAAATTTCTTTATACACAAAATCAGCGTTATTTCATATTTCCTTTGAGATTTCGACCAAATAACCGTGCTTTTCGGAATCAGCGTAAAAAAATACATCGGATAGGGTGGTCGAGATTCCAATTCCGAAAATTTTCATTTTTCGAAAAAATTGACAATTTCTGTAAGGTCGGGACCTTACAGAAAATGCGATTTTTCGCAAAAATCGAAATCTCTGGAATCGAATTCTCGACCATCCTATCTTATGTATTTTTTCGCGCTGATTACGAAAATGATAGATTTATTGAGGAAATCTCAACGGAACACCGAGATATCGATGATTTCTTGCGGAAAAAATATTTTCTTTATACACAAAATCAGCGTTATTTCATATTTCCTTTGAGATTTCGACCAAATAACCGTGCTTTTCGGAATCAGCGTAAAAAAATACATCGGATAGGGTGGTCGAGATTCCAATTCCGAAGATTTTCATTTTTCGAAAAAATTGACAATTTCTGTAAGGTCGGGACCTTACAGAAAATGCGATTTTTCGCAAAAATCGAAATCTCTGGAATCGAATTCTCGACCATCCTATCTTATGTATTTTTTCGCGCTGATTACGAAAATGATAGATATATTGAGGAAATCTCAACGGAACACCGAGATATCGATGACCTCTTGCGGGAAAAAAATTTCTTTATACACAAAATCAGCGTTATTTCATATTTCCTTTGAGATTTCGACCAAATAACCGTGTTTTTCGGAATCAGCGTAAAAAAAATACATCGGATAGGGTGGTCGAGATTCCAATTCCGAAGATTTTCATTTTTCGAAAAAATTGACAATTTCTGTAAGGTCGGGACCTTACAGAAAATGCGATTTTTCGCAAAAATCGAAATCTCTGGAATCGAATTCTCGACCATCCTATCTTACGTATTTTTTCGCGCTGATTACGAAAATGATAGATTTATTGAGGAAATCTCAACGGAACACCGAGATATCGATGATTTCTTGCGGGAAAAATATTTTTTTTATACACAAAATCAGCGTTATTTCATATTTCCTTTGAGATTTCGACCAAATAACCGTGCTTTTCGGAATCAGCGTAAAAAAATACATCGGATAGGGTGGTCGAGATTCCAATTCCGAAGATTTTCATTTTTCGAAAAAATTGACAATTTCTGTAAGGTCGGGACCTTACAGAAAATGCGATTTTTCGCAAAAATCGAAATCTCTGGAATCGAATTCTCGACCATCCTATCTTATGTATTTTTTCGCGCTGATTACGAAAATGATAGATTTATTGAGGAAATCTCAACGGAACACCGAGATATCGATGATTTCTTGCGGAAAAAATATTTTTTTTTATACACAAAATCAGCGTTATTTCATATTTCCTTTGAGATTTCGACCAAATAACCGTGTTTTTCGGAATCAGCGTAAAAAAATACATCGGATAGGGTGGTCGAGATTCCAATTCCGAAGATTTTCATTTTTCGAAAAAATTGACAATTTCTGTAAGGTCGGGACCTTACAGAAAATGCGATTTTTCGCAAAAATCGAAATCTCTGGAATCGAATTCTCGACCATCCTATCTTATGTATTTTTTCGCGCTGATTACGAAAATGATAGATTTATTGAGGAAATCTCAACGGAACACCGAGATATCGATGATTTCTTGCGGAAAAAATATTTTTTTTTATACACAAAATCAGCGTTATTTCATATTTCCTTTGAGATTTCGACCAAATAACCGTGTTTTTCGGAATCAGCGTAAAAAAATACATCGGATAGGGTGGTCGAGATTCCAATTCCGAAGATTTTCATTTTTCGAAAAAATTGACAATTTCTGTAAGGTCGGGACCTTACAGAAAATGCGATTTTTCGCAAAAATCGAAATCTCTGGAATCGAATTCTCGACCATCCTATCTTATGTATTTTTTCGCGCTGATTACGAAAATGATAGATTTATTGAGGAAATCTCAACGGAACACCGAGATATCGATGATTTCTTGCGGAAAAAATATTTTCTTTATACACAAAATCAGCGTTATTTCATATTTCCTTTGAGATTTCGACCAAATAACCGTGCTTTTCGGAATCAGCGTAAAAAAATACATCGGATAGGGTGGTCGAGATTCCAATTCCGAAGATTTTCATTTTTCGAAAAAATTGACAATTTCTGTAAGGTCGGGACCTTACAGAAAATGCGATTTTTCGCAAAAATCGAAATCTCTGGAATCGAATTCTCGACCATCCTATCTTATGTATTTTTTCGCGCTGATTACGAAAATGATAGATATATTGAGGAAATCTCAACGGAACACCGAGATATCGATGATTTCTTGCGGGAAAAATATTTTTTTTATACACAAAATCAGCGTTATTTCATATTTCCTTTGAGATTTCGACCAAATAACCGTGCTTTTCGGAATCAGCGTAAAAAAATACATCGGATAGGGTGGTCGAGATTCCAATTCCGAAGATTTTCATTTTTCGAAAAAATTGACAATTTCTGTAAGGTCGGGACCTTACAGAAAATGCGATTTTTCGCAAAAATCGAAATCTCTGGAATCGAATTCTCGACCATCCTATCTTACGTATTTTTTCGCGCTGATTACGAAAATGATAGATTTATTGAGGAAATCTCAACGGAACACCGAGATATCGATGATTTCTTGCGGGAAAAATATTTTTTTTATACACAAAATCAGCGTTATTTCATATTTCCTTTGAGATTTCGACCAAATAACCGTGCTTTTCGGAATCAGCGTAAAAAAATACATCGGATAGGGTGGTCGAGATTCCAATTCCGAAGATTTTCATTTTTCGAAAAAATTGACAATTTCTGTAAGGTCGGGACCTTACAGAAAATGCGATTTTTCGCAAAAATCGAAATCTCTGGAATCGAATTCTCGACCATCCTATCTTATGTATTTTTTCGCGCTGATTACGAAAATGATAGATATATTGAGGAAATCTCAACGGAACACCGAGATATCGATGACCTCTTGCGGGAAAAAAATTTCTTTATACACAAAATCAGCGTTATTTCATATTTCCTTTGAGATTTCGACCAAATAACCGTGTTTTTCGGAATCAGCGTAAAAAAAATACATCGGATAGGGTGGTCGAGATTCCAATTCCGAAGATTTTCATTTTTCGAAAAAATTGACAATTTCTGTAAGGTCGGGACCTTACAGAAAATGCGATTTTTCGCAAAAATCGAAATCTCTGGAATCGAATTCTCGACCATCCTATCTTATGTATTTTTTCGCGCTGATTACGAAAATGATAGATATATTGAGGAAATCTCAACGGAACACCGAGATATCGATGATTTCTTGCGGGAAAAATATTTTTTTTATACACAAAATCAGCGTTATTTCATATTTCCTTTGAGATTTCGACCAAATAACCGTGCTTTTCGGAATCAGCGTAAAAAAATACATCGGATAGGGTGGTCGAGATTCCAATTCCGAAGATTTTCATTTTTCGAAAAAATTGACAATTTCTGTAAGGTCGGGACCTTACAGAAAATGCGATTTTTCGCAAAAATCGAAATCTCTGGAATCGAATTCTCGACCATCCTATCTTATGTATTTTTTCGCGCTGATTACGAAAATGATAGATATATTGAGGAAATCTCAACGGAACACCGAGATATCGATGACCTCTTGCGGGAAAAAAATTTCTTTATACACAAAATCAGCGTTATTTCATATTTCCTTTGAGATTTCGACCAAATAACCGTGTTTTTCGGAATCAGCGTAAAAAAAATACATCGGATAGGGTGGTCGAGATTCCAATTCCGAAGATTTTCATTTTTCGAAAAAATTGACAATTTCTGTAAGGTCGGGACCTTACAGAAAATGCGATTTTTCGCAAAAATCGAAATCTCTGGAATCGAATTCTCGACCATCCTATCTTATGTATTTTTTCGCGCTGATTACGAAAATGATAGATATATTGAGGAAATCTCAACGGAACACCGAGATATCGATGATTTCTTGCGGGAAAAATATTTTTTTTATACACAAAATCAGCGTTATTTCATATTTCCTTTGAGATTTCGACCAAATAACCGTGCTTTTCGGAATCAGCGTAAAAAAATACATCGGATAGGGTGGTCGAGATTCCAATTCCGAAGATTTTCATTTTTCGAAAAAATTGACAATTTCTGTAAGGTCGGGACCTTACAGAAAATGCGATTTTTCGCAAAAATCGAAATCTCTGGAATCGAATTCTCGACCATCCTATCTTACGTATTTTTTCGCGCTGATTACGAAAATGATAGATTTATTGAGGAAATCTCAACGGAACACCGAGATATCGATGATTTCTTGCGGGAAAAATATTTTTTTTATACACAAAATCAGCGTTATTTCATATTTCCTTTGAGATTTCGACCAAATAACCGTGCTTTTCGGAATCAGCGTAAAAAAATACATCGGATAGGGTGGTCGAGATTCCAATTCCGAAGATTTTCATTTTTCGAAAAAATTGACAATTTCTGTAAGGTCGGGACCTTACAGAAAATGCGATTTTTCGCAAAAATCGAAATCTCTGGAATCGAATTCTCGACCATCCTATCTTACGTATTTTTTCGCGCTGATTACGAAAATGATAGATTTATTGAGGAAATCTCAACGGAACACCGAGATATCGATGATTTCTTGCGGGAAAAATATTTTTTTTATACACAAAATCAGCGTTATTTCATATTTCCTTTGAGATTTCGACCAAATAACCGTGCTTTTCGGAATCAGCGTAAAAAAATACATCGGATAGGGTGGTCGAGATTCCAATTCCGAAGATTTTCATTTTTCGAAAAAATTGACAATTTCTGTAAGGTCGGGACCTTACAGAAAATGCGATTTTTCGCAAAAATCGAAATCTCTGGAATCGAATTCTCGACCATCCTATCTTATGTATTTTTTCGCGCTGATTACGAAAATGATAGATTTATTGAGGAAATCTCAACGGAACACCGAGATATCGATGATTTCTTGCGGGAAAAATATTTTTTTTATACACAAAATCAGCGTTATTTCATATTTCCTTTGAGATTTCGACCAAATAACCGTGCTTTTCGGAATCAGCGTAAAAAAATACATCGGATAGGGTGGTCGAGATTCCAATTCCGAAGATTTTCATTTTTCGAAAAAATTGACAATTTCTGTAAGGTCGGGACCTTACAGAAAATGCGATTTTTCGCAAAAATCGAAATCTCTGGAATCGAATTCTCGACCATCCTATCTTATGTATTTTTTCGCGCTGATTACGAAAATGATAGATTTATTGAGGAAATCTCAACGGAACACCGAGATATCGATGATTTCTTGCGGAAAAAATATTTTCTTTATACACAAAATCAGCGTTATTTCATATTTCCTTTGAGATTTCGACCAAATAACCGTGCTTTTCGGAATCAGCGTAAAAAAATACATCGGATAGGGTGGTCGAGATTCCAATTCCGAAGATTTTCATTTTTCGAAAAAATTGACAATTTCTGTAAGGTCGGGACCTTACAGAAAATGCGATTTTTCGCAAAAATCGAAATCTCTGGAATCGAATTCTCGACCATCCTATCTTATGTATTTTTTCGCGCTGATTACGAAAATGATAGATATATTGAGGAAATCTCAACGGAACACCGAGATATCGATGATTTCTTGCGGGAAAAATATTTTTTTTATACACAAAATCAGCGTTATTTCATATTTCCTTTGAGATTTCGACCAAATAACCGTGCTTTTCGGAATCAGCGTAAAAAAATACATCGGATAGGGTGGTCGAGATTCCAATTCCGAAGATTTTCATTTTTCGAAAAAATTGACAATTTCTGTAAGGTCGGGACCTTACAGAAAATGCGATTTTTCGCAAAAATCGAAATCTCTGGAATCGAATTCTCGACCATCCTATCTTACGTATTTTTTCGCGCTGATTACGAAAATGATAGATTTATTGAGGAAATCTCAACGGAACACCGAGATATCGATGATTTCTTGCGGGAAAAATATTTTTTTTATACACAAAATCAGCGTTATTTCATATTTCCTTTGAGATTTCGACCAAATAACCGTGCTTTTCGGAATCAGCGTAAAAAAATACATCGGATAGGGTGGTCGAGATTCCAATTCCGAAGATTTTCATTTTTCGAAAAAATTGACAATTTCTGTAAGGTCGGGACCTTACAGAAAATGCGATTTTTCGCAAAAATCGAAATCTCTGGAATCGAATTCTCGACCATCCTATCTTATGTATTTTTTCGCGCTGATTACGAAAATGATAGATATATTGAGGAAATCTCAACGGAACACCGAGATATCGATGACCTCTTGCGGGAAAAAAATTTCTTTATACACAAAATCAGCGTTATTTCATATTTCCTTTGAGATTTCGACCAAATAACCGTGTTTTTCGGAATCAGCGTAAAAAAAATACATCGGATAGGGTGGTCGAGATTCCAATTCCGAAGATTTTCATTTTTCGAAAAAATTGACAATTTCTGTAAGGTCGGGACCTTACAGAAAATGCGATTTTTCGCAAAAATCGAAATCTCTGGAATCGAATTCTCGACCATCCTATCTTATGTATTTTTTCGCGCTGATTACGAAAATGATAGATATATTGAGGAAATCTCAACGGAACACCGAGATATCGATGACTTCTTGCGGGAAAAAAATTTCTTTATACACAAAATCAGCGTTATTTCATATTTCCTTTGAGATTTCGACCAAATAACCGTGCTTTTCGGAATCAGCGTAAAAAAATACATCGGATAGGGTGGTCGAGATTCCAATTCCGAAGATTTTCATTTTTCGAAAAAATTGACAATTTCTGTAAGGTCGGGACCTTACAGAAAATGCGATTTTTCGCAAAAATCGAAATCTCTGGAATCGAATTCTCGACCATCCTATCTTATGTATTTTTTCGCGCTGATTACGAAAATGATAGATTTATTGAGGAAATCTCAACGGAACACCGAGATATCGATGATTTCTTGCGGGAAAAAAAATTTCTTTATACACAAAATCAGCGTTATTTCATATTTCCTTTGAGATTTCGACCAAATAACCGTGCTTTTCGGAATCAGCGTAAAAAAATACATCGGATAGGGTGGTCGAGATTCCAATTCCGAAGATTTTCATTTTTCGAAAAAATTGACAATTTCTGTAAGGTCGGGACCTTACAGAAAATGCGATTTTTCGCAAAAATCGAAATCTCTGGAATCGAATTCTCGACCATCCTATCTTACGTATTTTTTCGCGCTGATTACGAAAATGATAGATTTATTGAGGAAATCTCAACGGAACACCGAGATATCGATGATTTCTTGCGGGAAAAATATTTTTTTTATACACAAAATCAGCGTTATTTCATATTTCCTTTGAGATTTCGACCAAATAACCGTGCTTTTCGGAATCAGCGTAAAAAAATACATCGGATAGGGTGGTCGAGATTCCAATTCCGAAGATTTTCATTTTTCGAAAAAATTGACAATTTCTGTAAGGTCGGGACCTTACAGAAAATGCGATTTTTCGCAAAAATCGAAATCTCTGGAATCGAATTCTCGACCATCCTATCTTACGTATTTTTTCGCGCTGATTACGAAAATGATAGATTTATTGAGGAAATCTCAACGGAACACCGAGATATCGATGATTTCTTGCGGGAAAAATATTTTTTTTATACACAAAATCAGCGTTATTTCATATTTCCTTTGAGATTTCGACCAAATAACCGTGCTTTTCGGAATCAGCGTAAAAAAATACATCGGATAGGGTGGTCGAGATTCCAATTCCGAAGATTTTCATTTTTCGAAAAAATTGACAATTTCTGTAAGGTCGGGACCTTACAGAAAATGCGATTTTTCGCAAAAATCGAAATCTCTGGAATCGAATTCTCGACCATCCTATCTTACGTATTTTTTCGCGCTGATTACGAAAATGATAGATTTATTGAGGAAATCTCAACGGAACACCGAGATATCGATGATTTCTTGCGGGAAAAATATTTTTTTTATACACAAAATCAGCGTTATTTCATATTTCCTTTGAGATTTCGACCAAATAACCGTGCTTTTCGGAATCAGCGTAAAAAAATACATCGGATAGGGTGGTCGAGATTCCAATTCCGAAGATTTTCATTTTTCGAAAAAATTGACAATTTCTGTAAGGTCGGGACCTTACAGAAAATGCGATTTTTCGCAAAAATCGAAATCTCTGGAATCGAATTCTCGACCATCCTATCTTACGTATTTTTTCGCGCTGATTACGAAAATGATAGATTTATTGAGGAAATCTCAACGGAACACCGAGATATCGATGATTTCTTGCGGGAAAAATATTTTTTTTATACACAAAATCAGCGTTATTTCATATTTCCTTTGAGATTTCGACCAAATAACCGTGCTTTTCGGAATCAGCGTAAAAAAATACATCGGATAGGGTGGTCGAGATTCCAATTCCGAAGATTTTCATTTTTCGAAAAAATTGACAATTTCTGTAAGGTCGGGACCTTACAGAAAATGCGATTTTTCGCAAAAATCGAAATCTCTGGAATCGAATTCTCGACCATCCTATCTTACGTATTTTTTCGCGCTGATTACGAAAATGATAGATTTATTGAGGAAATCTCAACGGAACACCGAGATATCGATGATTTCTTGCGGGAAAAATATTTTTTTTATACACAAAATCAGCGTTATTTCATATTTCCTTTGAGATTTCGACCAAATAACCGTGCTTTTCGGAATCAGCGTAAAAAAATACATCGGATAGGGTGGTCGAGATTCCAATTCCGAAGATTTTCATTTTTCGAAAAAATTGACAATTTCTGTAAGGTCGGGACCTTACAGAAAATGCGATTTTTCGCAAAAATCGAAATCTCTGGAATCGAATTCTCGACCATCCTATCTTACGTATTTTTTCGCGCTGATTACGAAAATGATAGATTTATTGAGGAAATCTCAACGGAACACCGAGATATCGATGATTTCTTGCGGGAAAAATATTTTTTTTATACACAAAATCAGCGTTATTTCATATTTCCTTTGAGATTTCGACCAAATAACCGTGCTTTTCGGAATCAGCGTAAAAAAATACATCGGATAGGGTGGTCGAGATTCCAATTCCGAAGATTTTCATTTTTCGAAAAAATTGACAATTTCTGTAAGGTCGGGACCTTACAGAAAATGCGATTTTTCGCAAAAATCGAAATCTCTGGAATCGAATTCTCGACCATCCTATCTTATGTATTTTTTCGCGCTGATTACGAAAATGATAGATTTATTGAGGAAATCTCAACGGAACACCGAGATATCGATGATTTCTTGCGGAAAAAATATTTTTTTTTATACACAAAATCAGCGTTATTTCATATTTCCTTTGAGATTTCGACCAAATAACCGTGTTTTTCGGAATCAGCGTAAAAAAATACATCGGATAGGGTGGTCGAGATTCCAATTCCGAAGATTTTCATTTTTCGAAAAAATTGACAATTTCTGTAAGGTCGGGACCTTACAGAAAATGCGATTTTTCGCAAAAATCGAAATCTCTGGAATCGAATTCTCGACCATCCTATCTTATGTATTTTTTCGCGCTGATTACGAAAATGATAGATATATTGAGGAAATCTCAACGGAACACCGAGATATCGATGATTTCTTGCGGGAAAAATATTTTTTTTATACACAAAATCAGCGTTATTTCATATTTCCTTTGAGATTTCGACCAAATAACCGTGCTTTTCGGAATCAGCGTAAAAAAATACATCGGATAGGGTGGTCGAGATTCCAATTCCGAAGATTTTCATTTTTCGAAAAAATTGACAATTTCTGTAAGGTCGGGACCTTACAGAAAATGCGATTTTTCGCAAAAATCGAAATCTCTGGAATCGAATTCTCGACCATCCTATCTTATGTATTTTTTCGCGCTGATTACGAAAATGATAGATTTATTGAGGAAATCTCAACGGAACACCGAGATATCGATGATTTCTTGCGGAAAAAATATTTTCTTTATACACAAAATCAGCGTTATTTCATATTTCCTTTGAGATTTCGACCAAATAACCGTGCTTTTCGGAATCAGCGTAAAAAAATACATCGGATAGGGTGGTCGAGATTCCAATTCCGAAGATTTTCATTTTTCGAAAAAATTGACAATTTCTGTAAGGTCGGGACCTTACAGAAAATGCGATTTTTCGCAAAAATCGAAATCTCTGGAATCGAATTCTCGACCATCCTATCTTATGTATTTTTTCGCGCTGATTACGAAAATGATAGATTTATTGAGGAAATCTCAACGGAACACCGAGATATCGATGATTTCTTGCGGAAAGAAAAATTTCTTTATACACAAAATCAGCGTTATTTCATATTTCCTTTGAGATTTCGACCAAATAACCGTGCTTTTCGGAATCAGCGTAAAAAAATACATCGGATAGGGTGGTCGAGATTCCAATTCCGAAAATTTTCATTTTTCGAAAAAATTGACAGTTTCTGTAAGGTCGGGACCTTACAGAAAATGCGATTTTTCGCAAAAATCGAAATCTCTGGAATCGAATTCTCGACCATCCTATCTTATGTATTTTTTCGCGCTGATTACGAAAATGATAGATTTATTGAGGAAATCTCAACGGAACACCGAGATATCGATGATTTCTTGCGGAAAAAATATTTTCTTTATACACAAAATCAGCGTTATTTCATATTTCCTTTGAGATTTCGACCAAATAACCGTGCTTTTCGGAATCAGCGTAAAAAAATACATCGGATAGGGTGGTCGAGATTCCAATTCCGAAGATTTTCATTTTTCGAAAAAATTGACAATTTCTGTAAGGTCGGGACCTTACAGAAAATGCGATTTTTCGCAAAAATCGAAATCTCTGGAATCGAATTCTCGACCATCCTATCTTATGTATTTTTTCGCGCTGATTACGAAAATGATAGATATATTGAGGAAATCTCAACGGAACACCGAGATATCGATGACCTCTTGCGGGAAAAAAATTTCTTTATACACAAAATCAGCGTTATTTCATATTTCCTTTGAGATTTCGACCAAATAACCGTGTTTTTCGGAATCAGCGTAAAAAAAATACATCGGATAGGGTGGTCGAGATTCCAATTCCGAAGATTTTCATTTTTCGAAAAAATTGACAATTTCTGTAAGGTCGGGACCTTACAGAAAATGCGATTTTTCGCAAAAATCGAAATCTCTGGAATCGAATTCTCGACCATCCTATCTTACGTATTTTTTCGCGCTGATTACGAAAATGATAGATTTATTGAGGAAATCTCAACGGAACACCGAGATATCGATGATTTCTTGCGGGAAAAATATTTTTTTTATACACAAAATCAGCGTTATTTCATATTTCCTTTGAGATTTCGACCAAATAACCGTGCTTTTCGGAATCAGCGTAAAAAAATACATCGGATAGGGTGGTCGAGATTCCAATTCCGAAGATTTTCATTTTTCGAAAAAATTGACAATTTCTGTAAGGTCGGGACCTTACAGAAAATGCGATTTTTCGCAAAAATCGAAATCTCTGGAATCGAATTCTCGACCATCCTATCTTATGTATTTTTTCGCGCTGATTACGAAAATGATAGATTTATTGAGGAAATCTCAACGGAACACCGAGATATCGATGATTTCTTGCGGAAAAAATATTTTTTTTTATACACAAAATCAGCGTTATTTCATATTTCCTTTGAGATTTCGACCAAATAACCGTGTTTTTCGGAATCAGCGTAAAAAAATACATCGGATAGGGTGGTCGAGATTCCAATTCCGAAGATTTTCATTTTTCGAAAAAATTGACAATTTCTGTAAGGTCGGGACCTTACAGAAAATGCGATTTTTCGCAAAAATCGAAATCTCTGGAATCGAATTCTCGACCATCCTATCTTATGTATTTTTTCGCGCTGATTACGAAAATGATAGATTTATTGAGGAAATCTCAACGGAACACCGAGATATCGATGATTTCTTGCGGAAAAAATATTTTTTTTTATACACAAAATCAGCGTTATTTCATATTTCCTTTGAGATTTCGACCAAATAACCGTGTTTTTCGGAATCAGCGTAAAAAAATACATCGGATAGGGTGGTCGAGATTCCAATTCCGAAGATTTTCATTTTTCGAAAAAATTGACAATTTCTGTAAGGTCGGGACCTTACAGAAAATGCGATTTTTCGCAAAAATCGAAATCTCTGGAATCGAATTCTCGACCATCCTATCTTACGTATTTTTTCGCGCTGATTACGAAAATGATAGATTTATTGAGGAAATCTCAACGGAACACCGAGATATCGATGATTTCTTGCGGGAAAAATATTTTTTTTTATACACAAAATCAGCGTTATTTCATATTTCCTTTGAGATTTCGACCAAATAACCGTGCTTTTCGGAATCAGCGTAAAAAAATACATCGGATAGGGTGGTCGAGATTCCAATTCCGAAGATTTTCATTTTTCGAAAAAATTGACAATTTCTGTAAGGTCGGGACCTTACAGAAAATGCGATTTTTCGCAAAAATCGAAATCTCTGGAATCGAATTCTCGACCATCCTATCTTACGTATTTTTTCGCGCTGATTACGAAAATGATAGATTTATTGAGGAAATCTCAACGGAACACCGAGATATCGATGATTTCTTGCGGGAAAAATATTTTTTTTATACACAAAATCAGCGTTATTTCATATTTCCTTTGAGATTTCGACCAAATAACCGTGCTTTTCGGAATCAGCGTAAAAAAATACATCGGATAGGGTGGTCGAGATTCCAATTCCGAAGATTTTCATTTTTCGAAAAAATTGACAATTTCTGTAAGGTCGGGACCTTACAGAAAATGCGATTTTTCGCAAAAATCGAAATCTCTGGAATCGAATTCTCGACCATCCTATCTTATGTATTTTTTCGCGCTGATTACGAAAATGATAGATTTATTGAGGAAATCTCAACGGAACACCGAGATATCGATGATTTCTTGCGGAAAAAATATTTTTTTTTATACACAAAATCAGCGTTATTTCATATTTCCTTTGAGATTTCGACCAAATAACCGTGTTTTTCGGAATCAGCGTAAAAAAATACATCGGATAGGGTGGTCGAGATTCCAATTCCGAAGATTTTCATTTTTCGAAAAAATTGACAATTTCTGTAAGGTCGGGACCTTACAGAAAATGCGATTTTTCGCAAAAATCGAAATCTCTGGAATCGAATTCTCGACCATCCTATCTTATGTATTTTTTCGCGCTGATTACGAAAATGATAGATATATTGAGGAAATCTCAACGGAACACCGAGATATCGATGATTTCTTGCGGGAAAAATATTTTTTTTATACACAAAATCAGCGTTATTTCATATTTCCTTTGAGATTTCGACCAAATAACCGTGCTTTTCGGAATCAGCGTAAAAAAATACATCGGATAGGGTGGTCGAGATTCCAATTCCGAAGATTTTCATTTTTCGAAAAAATTGACAATTTCTGTAAGGTCGGGACCTTACAGAAAATGCGATTTTTCGCAAAAATCGAAATCTCTGGAATCGAATTCTCGACCATCCTATCTTATGTATTTTTTCGCGCTGATTACGAAAATGATAGATTTATTGAGGAAATCTCAACGGAACACCGAGATATCGATGATTTCTTGCGGAAAAAATATTTTCTTTATACACAAAATCAGCGTTATTTCATATTTCCTTTGAGATTTCGACCAAATAACCGTGCTTTTCGGAATCAGCGTAAAAAAATACATCGGATAGGGTGGTCGAGATTCCAATTCCGAAGATTTTCATTTTTCGAAAAAATTGACAATTTCTGTAAGGTCGGGACCTTACAGAAAATGCGATTTTTCGCAAAAATCGAAATCTCTGGAATCGAATTCTCGACCATCCTATCTTATGTATTTTTTCGCGCTGATTACGAAAATGATAGATTTATTGAGGAAATCTCAACGGAACACCGAGATATCGATGATTTCTTGCGGGAAAAATATTTTTTTTATACACAAAATCAGCGTTATTTCATATTTCCTTTGAGATTTCGACCAAATAACCGTGCTTTTCGGAATCAGCGTAAAAAAATACATCGGATAGGGTGGTCGAGATTCCAATTCCGAAGATTTTCATTTTTCGAAAAAATTGACAATTTCTGTAAGGTCGGGACCTTACAGAAAATGCGATTTTTCGCAAAAATCGAAATCTCTGGAATCGAATTCTCGACCATCCTATCTTATGTATTTTTTCGCGCTGATTACGAAAATGATAGATTTATTGAGGAAATCTCAACGGAACACCGAGATATCGATGATTTCTTGCGGAAAAAATATTTTTTTTTATACACAAAATCAGCGTTATTTCATATTTCCTTTGAGATTTCGACCAAATAACCGTGTTTTTCGGAATCAGCGTAAAAAAATACATCGGATAGGGTGGTCGAGATTCCAATTCCGAAGATTTTCATTTTTCGAAAAAATTGACAATTTCTGTAAGGTCGGGACCTTACAGAAAATGCGATTTTTCGCAAAAATCGAAATCTCTGGAATCGAATTCTCGACCATCCTATCTTATGTATTTTTTCGCGCTGATTACGAAAATGATAGATTTATTGAGGAAATCTCAACGGAACACCGAGATATCGATGATTTCTTGCGGAAAAAATATTTTCTTTATACACAAAATCAGCGTTATTTCATATTTCCTTTGAGATTTCGACCAAATAACCGTGCTTTTCGGAATCAGCGTAAAAAAATACATCGGATAGGGTGGTCGAGATTCCAATTCCGAAGATTTTCATTTTTCGAAAAAATTGACAATTTCTGTAAGGTCGGGACCTTACAGAAAATGCGATTTTTCGCAAAAATCGAAATCTCTGGAATCGAATTCTCGACCATCCTATCTTATGTATTTTTTCGCGCTGATTACGAAAATGATAGATTTATTGAGGAAATCTCAACGGAACACCGAGATATCGATGATTTCTTGCGGAAAAAATATTTTCTTTATACACAAAATCAGCGTTATTTCATATTTCCTTTGAGATTTCGACCAAATAACCGTGCTTTTCGGAATCAGCGTAAAAAAATACATCGGATAGGGTGGTCGAGATTCCAATTCCGAAGATTTTCATTTTTCGAAAAAATTGACAATTTCTGTAAGGTCGGGACCTTACAGAAAATGCGATTTTTCGCAAAAATCGAAATCTCTGGAATCGAATTCTCGACCATCCTATCTTACGTATTTTTTCGCGCTGATTACGAAAATGATAGATTTATTGAGGAAATCTCAACGGAACACCGAGATATCGATGATTTCTTGCGGGAAAAATATTTTTTTTATACACAAAATCAGCGTTATTTCATATTTCCTTTGAGATTTCGACCAAATAACCGTGCTTTTCGGAATCAGCGTAAAAAAATACATCGGATAGGGTGGTCGAGATTCCAATTCCGAAGATTTTCATTTTTCGAAAAAATTGACAATTTCTGTAAGGTCGGGACCTTACAGAAAATGCGATTTTTCGCAAAAATCGAAATCTCTGGAATCGAATTCTCGACCATCCTATCTTACGTATTTTTTCGCGCTGATTACGAAAATGATAGATTTATTGAGGAAATCTCAACGGAACACCGAGATATCGATGATTTCTTGCGGGAAAAATATTTTTTTTATACACAAAATCAGCGTTATTTCATATTTCCTTTGAGATTTCGACCAAATAACCGTGCTTTTCGGAATCAGCGTAAAAAAATACATCGGATAGGGTGGTCGAGATTCCAATTCCGAAGATTTTCATTTTTCGAAAAAATTGACAATTTCTGTAAGGTCGGGACCTTACAGAAAATGCGATTTTTCGCAAAAATCGAAATCTCTGGAATCGAATTCTCGACCATCCTATCTTATGTATTTTTTCGCGCTGATTACGAAAATGATAGATTTATTGAGGAAATCTCAACGGAACACCGAGATATCGATGATTTCTTGCGGAAAAAATATTTTCTTTATACACAAAATCAGCGTTATTTCATATTTCCTTTGAGATTTCGACCAAATAACCGTGCTTTTCGGAATCAGCGTAAAAAAATACATCGGATAGGGTGGTCGAGATTCCAATTCCGAAGATTTTCATTTTTCGAAAAAATTGACAATTTCTGTAAGGTCGGGACCTTACAGAAAATGCGATTTTTCGCAAAAATCGAAATCTCTGGAATCGAATTCTCGACCATCCTATCTTATGTATTTTTTCGCGCTGATTACGAAAATGATAGATTTATTGAGGAAATCTCAACGGAACACCGAGATATCGATGATTTCTTGCGGAAAGAAAAATTTCTTTATACACAAAATCAGCGTTATTTCATATTTCCTTTGAGATTTCGACCAAATAACCGTGCTTTTCGGAATCAGCGTAAAAAAATACATCGGATAGGGTGGTCGAGATTCCAATTCCGAAAATTTTCATTTTTCGAAAAAATTGACAATTTCTGTAAGGTCGGGACCTTACAGAAAATGCGATTTTTCGCAAAAATCGAAATCTCTGGAATCGAATTCTCGACCATCCTATCTTATGTATTTTTTCGCGCTGATTACGAAAATGATAGATTTATTGAGGAAATCTCAACGGAACACCGAGATATCGATGATTTCTTGCGGAAAAAATATTTTCTTTATACACAAAATCAGCGTTATTTCATATTTCCTTTGAGATTTCGACCAAATAACCGTGCTTTTCGGAATCAGCGTAAAAAAATACATCGGATAGGGTGGTCGAGATTCCAATTCCGAAGATTTTCATTTTTCGAAAAAATTGACAATTTCTGTAAGGTCGGGACCTTACAGAAAATGCGATTTTTCGCAAAAATCGAAATCTCTGGAATCGAATTCTCGACCATCCTATCTTATGTATTTTTTCGCGCTGATTACGAAAATGATAGATATATTGAGGAAATCTCAACGGAACACCGAGATATCGATGACCTCTTGCGGGAAAAAAATTTCTTTATACACAAAATCAGCGTTATTTCATATTTCCTTTGAGATTTCGACCAAATAACCGTGTTTTTCGGAATCAGCGTAAAAAAAATACATCGGATAGGGTGGTCGAGATTCCAATTCCGAAGATTTTCATTTTTCGAAAAAATTGACAATTTCTGTAAGGTCGGGACCTTACAGAAAATGCGATTTTTCGCAAAAATCGAAATCTCTGGAATCGAATTCTCGACCATCCTATCTTACGTATTTTTTCGCGCTGATTACGAAAATGATAGATTTATTGAGGAAATCTCAACGGAACACCGAGATATCGATGATTTCTTGCGGGAAAAATATTTTTTTTATACACAAAATCAGCGTTATTTCATATTTCCTTTGAGATTTCGACCAAATAACCGTGCTTTTCGGAATCAGCGTAAAAAAATACATCGGATAGGGTGGTCGAGATTCCAATTCCGAAGATTTTCATTTTTCGAAAAAATTGACAATTTCTGTAAGGTCGGGACCTTACAGAAAATGCGATTTTTCGCAAAAATCGAAATCTCTGGAATCGAATTCTCGACCATCCTATCTTATGTATTTTTTCGCGCTGATTACGAAAATGATAGATTTATTGAGGAAATCTCAACGGAACACCGAGATATCGATGATTTCTTGCGGAAAAAATATTTTTTTTTATACACAAAATCAGCGTTATTTCATATTTCCTTTGAGATTTCGACCAAATAACCGTGTTTTTCGGAATCAGCGTAAAAAAATACATCGGATAGGGTGGTCGAGATTCCAATTCCGAAGATTTTCATTTTTCGAAAAAATTGACAATTTCTGTAAGGTCGGGACCTTACAGAAAATGCGATTTTTCGCAAAAATCGAAATCTCTGGAATCGAATTCTCGACCATCCTATCTTATGTATTTTTTCGCGCTGATTACGAAAATGATAGATTTATTGAGGAAATCTCAACGGAACACCGAGATATCGATGATTTCTTGCGGAAAAAATATTTTTTTTTATACACAAAATCAGCGTTATTTCATATTTCCTTTGAGATTTCGACCAAATAACCGTGTTTTTCGGAATCAGCGTAAAAAAATACATCGGATAGGGTGGTCGAGATTCCAATTCCGAAGATTTTCATTTTTCGAAAAAATTGACAATTTCTGTAAGGTCGGGACCTTACAGAAAATGCGATTTTTCGCAAAAATCGAAATCTCTGGAATCGAATTCTCGACCATCCTATCTTATGTATTTTTTCGCGCTGATTACGAAAATGATAGATTTATTGAGGAAATCTCAACGGAACACCGAGATATCGATGATTTCTTGCGGAAAAAATATTTTCTTTATACACAAAATCAGCGTTATTTCATATTTCCTTTGAGATTTCGACCAAATAACCGTGCTTTTCGGAATCAGCGTAAAAAAATACATCGGATAGGGTGGTCGAGATTCCAATTCCGAAGATTTTCATTTTTCGAAAAAATTGACAATTTCTGTAAGGTCGGGACCTTACAGAAAATGCGATTTTTCGCAAAAATCGAAATCTCTGGAATCGAATTCTCGACCATCCTATCTTATGTATTTTTTCGCGCTGATTACGAAAATGATAGATATATTGAGGAAATCTCAACGGAACACCGAGATATCGATGATTTCTTGCGGGAAAAATATTTTTTTTATACACAAAATCAGCGTTATTTCATATTTCCTTTGAGATTTCGACCAAATAACCGTGCTTTTCGGAATCAGCGTAAAAAAATACATCGGATAGGGTGGTCGAGATTCCAATTCCGAAGATTTTCATTTTTCGAAAAAATTGACAATTTCTGTAAGGTCGGGACCTTACAGAAAATGCGATTTTTCGCAAAAATCGAAATCTCTGGAATCGAATTCTCGACCATCCTATCTTACGTATTTTTTCGCGCTGATTACGAAAATGATAGATTTATTGAGGAAATCTCAACGGAACACCGAGATATCGATGATTTCTTGCGGGAAAAATATTTTTTTTATACACAAAATCAGCGTTATTTCATATTTCCTTTGAGATTTCGACCAAATAACCGTGCTTTTCGGAATCAGCGTAAAAAAATACATCGGATAGGGTGGTCGAGATTCCAATTCCGAAGATTTTCATTTTTCGAAAAAATTGACAATTTCTGTAAGGTCGGGACCTTACAGAAAATGCGATTTTTCGCAAAAATCGAAATCTCTGGAATCGAATTCTCGACCATCCTATCTTATGTATTTTTTCGCGCTGATTACGAAAATGATAGATATATTGAGGAAATCTCAACGGAACACCGAGATATCGATGACCTCTTGCGGGAAAAAAATTTCTTTATACACAAAATCAGCGTTATTTCATATTTCCTTTGAGATTTCGACCAAATAACCGTGTTTTTCGGAATCAGCGTAAAAAAAATACATCGGATAGGGTGGTCGAGATTCCAATTCCGAAGATTTTCATTTTTCGAAAAAATTGACAATTTCTGTAAGGTCGGGACCTTACAGAAAATGCGATTTTTCGCAAAAATCGAAATCTCTGGAATCGAATTCTCGACCATCCTATCTTATGTATTTTTTCGCGCTGATTACGAAAATGATAGATATATTGAGGAAATCTCAACGGAACACCGAGATATCGATGATTTCTTGCGGAAAAAATATTTTCTTTATACACAAAATCAGCGTTATTTCATATTTCCTTTGAGATTTCGACCAAATAACCGTGCTTTTCGGAATCAGCGTAAAAAAATACATCGGATAGGGTGGTCGAGATTCCAATTCCGAAGATTTTCATTTTTCGAAAAAATTGACAATTTCTGTAAGGTCGGGACCTTACAGAAAATGCGATTTTTCGCAAAAATCGAAATCTCTGGAATCGAATTCTCGACCATCCTATCTTATGTATTTTTTCGCGCTGATTACGAAAATGATAGATATATTGAGGAAATCTCAACGGAACACCGAGATATCGATGACCTCTTGCGGGAAAAAAATTTCTTTATACACAAAATCAGCGTTATTTCATATTTCCTTTGAGATTTCGACCAAATAACCGTGTTTTTCGGAATCAGCGTAAAAAAAATACATCGGATAGGGTGGTCGAGATTCCAATTCCGAAGATTTTCATTTTTCGAAAAAATTGACAATTTCTGTAAGGTCGGGACCTTACAGAAAATGCGATTTTTCGCAAAAATCGAAATCTCTGGAATCGAATTCTCGACCATCCTATCTTATGTATTTTTTCGCGCTGATTACGAAAATGATAGATATATTGAGGAAATCTCAACGGAACACCGAGATATCGATGATTTCTTGCGGAAAAAATATTTTCTTTATACACAAAATCAGCGTTATTTCATATTTCCTTTGAGATTTCGACCAAATAACCGTGCTTTTCGGAATCAGCGTAAAAAAATACATCGGATAGGGTGGTCGAGATTCCAATTCCGAAGATTTTCATTTTTCGAAAAAATTGACAATTTCTGTAAGGTCGGGACCTTACAGAAAATGCGATTTTTCGCAAAAATCGAAATCTCTGGAATCGAATTCTCGACCATCCTATCTTATGTATTTTTTCGCGCTGATTACGAAAATGATAGATTTATTGAGGAAATCTCAACGGAACACCGAGATATCGATGATTTCTTGCGGAAAAAATATTTTTTTTTATACACAAAATCAGCGTTATTTCATATTTCCTTTGAGATTTCGACCAAATAACAGTGTTTTTCGGAATCAGCGTAAAAAAATACATCGGATAGGGTGGTCGAGATTCCAATTCCGAAGATTTTCATTTTTCGAAAAAATTGACAATTTCTGTAAGGTCGGGACCTTACAGAAAATGCGATTTTTCGCAAAAATCGAAATCTCTGGAATCGAATTCTCGACCATCCTATCTTATGTATTTTTTCGCGCTGATTACGAAAATGATAGATATATTGAGGAAATCTCAACGGAACACCGAGATATCGATGATTTCTTGCGGGAAAAATATTTTTTTTATACACAAAATCAGCGTTATTTCATATTTCCTTTGAGATTTCGACCAAATAACCGTGCTTTTCGGAATCAGCGTAAAAAAATACATCGGATAGGGTGGTCGAGATTCCAATTCCGAAGATTTTCATTTTTCGAAAAAATTGACAATTTCTGTAAGGTCGGGACCTTACAGAAAATGCGATTTTTCGCAAAAATCGAAATCTCTGGAATCGAATTCTCGACCATCCTATCTTATGTATTTTTTCGCGCTGATTACGAAAATGATAGATTTATTGAGGAAATCTCAACGGAACACCGAGATATCGATGATTTCTTGCGGAAAAAATATTTTCTTTATACACAAAATCAGCGTTATTTCATATTTCCTTTGAGATTTCGACCAAATAACCGTGCTTTTCGGAATCAGCGTAAAAAAATACATCGGATAGGGTGGTCGAGATTCCAATTCCGAAGATTTTCATTTTTCGAAAAAATTGACAATTTCTGTAAGGTCGGGACCTTACAGAAAATGCGATTTTTCGCAAAAATCGAAATCTCTGGAATCGAATTCTCGACCATCCTATCTTATGTATTTTTTCGCGCTGATTACGAAAATGATAGATTTATTGAGGAAATCTCAACGGAACACCGAGATATCGATGATTTCTTGCGGGAAAAATATTTTTTTTATACACAAAATCAGCGTTATTTCATATTTCCTTTGAGATTTCGACCAAATAACCGTGCTTTTCGGAATCAGCGTAAAAAAATACATCGGATAGGGTGGTCGAGATTCCAATTCCGAAGATTTTCATTTTTCGAAAAAATTGACAATTTCTGTAAGGTCGGGACCTTACAGAAAATGCGATTTTTCGCAAAAATCGAAATCTCTGGAATCGAATTCTCGACCATCCTATCTTATGTATTTTTTCGCGCTGATTACGAAAATGATAGATTTATTGAGGAAATCTCAACGGAACACCGAGATATCGATGATTTCTTGCGGAAAAAATATTTTTTTTTATACACAAAATCAGCGTTATTTCATATTTCCTTTGAGATTTCGACCAAATAACCGTGTTTTTCGGAATCAGCGTAAAAAAATACATCGGATAGGGTGGTCGAGATTCCAATTCCGAAGATTTTCATTTTTCGAAAAAATTGACAATTTCTGTAAGGTCGGGACCTTACAGAAAATGCGATTTTTCGCAAAAATCGAAATCTCTGGAATCGAATTCTCGACCATCCTATCTTATGTATTTTTTCGCGCTGATTACGAAAATGATAGATTTATTGAGGAAATCTCAACGGAACACCGAGATATCGATGATTTCTTGCGGAAAAAATATTTTCTTTATACACAAAATCAGCGTTATTTCATATTTCCTTTGAGATTTCGACCAAATAACCGTGCTTTTCGGAATCAGCGTAAAAAAATACATCGGATAGGGTGGTCGAGATTCCAATTCCGAAGATTTTCATTTTTCGAAAAAATTGACAATTTCTGTAAGGTCGGGACCTTACAGAAAATGCGATTTTTCGCAAAAATCGAAATCTCTGGAATCGAATTCTCGACCATCCTATCTTATGTATTTTTTCGCGCTGATTACGAAAATGATAGATTTATTGAGGAAATCTCAACGGAACACCGAGATATCGATGATTTCTTGCGGAAAAAATATTTTCTTTATACACAAAATCAGCGTTATTTCATATTTCCTTTGAGATTTCGACCAAATAACCGTGCTTTTCGGAATCAGCGTAAAAAAATACATCGGATAGGGTGGTCGAGATTCCAATTCCGAAGATTTTCATTTTTCGAAAAAATTGACAATTTCTGTAAGGTCGGGACCTTACAGAAAATGCGATTTTTCGCAAAAATCGAAATCTCTGGAATCGAATTCTCGACCATCCTATCTTACGTATTTTTTCGCGCTGATTACGAAAATGATAGATTTATTGAGGAAATCTCAACGGAACACCGAGATATCGATGATTTCTTGCGGGAAAAATATTTTTTTTATACACAAAATCAGCGTTATTTCATATTTCCTTTGAGATTTCGACCAAATAACCGTGCTTTTCGGAATCAGCGTAAAAAAATACATCGGATAGGGTGGTCGAGATTCCAATTCCGAAGATTTTCATTTTTCGAAAAAATTGACAATTTCTGTAAGGTCGGGACCTTACAGAAAATGCGATTTTTCGCAAAAATCGAAATCTCTGGAATCGAATTCTCGACCATCCTATCTTACGTATTTTTTCGCGCTGATTACGAAAATGATAGATTTATTGAGGAAATCTCAACGGAACACCGAGATATCGATGATTTCTTGCGGGAAAAATATTTTTTTTATACACAAAATCAGCGTTATTTCATATTTCCTTTGAGATTTCGACCAAATAACCGTGCTTTTCGGAATCAGCGTAAAAAAATACATCGGATAGGGTGGTCGAGATTCCAATTCCGAAGATTTTCATTTTTCGAAAAAATTGACAATTTCTGTAAGGTCGGGACCTTACAGAAAATGCGATTTTTCGCAAAAATCGAAATCTCTGGAATCGAATTCTCGACCATCCTATCTTATGTATTTTTTCGCGCTGATTACGAAAATGATAGATTTATTGAGGAAATCTCAACGGAACACCGAGATATCGATGATTTCTTGCGGAAAAAATATTTTCTTTATACACAAAATCAGCGTTATTTCATATTTCCTTTGAGATTTCGACCAAATAACCGTGCTTTTCGGAATCAGCGTAAAAAAATACATCGGATAGGGTGGTCGAGATTCCAATTCCGAAGATTTTCATTTTTCGAAAAAATTGACAATTTCTGTAAGGTCGGGACCTTACAGAAAATGCGATTTTTCGCAAAAATCGAAATCTCTGGAATCGAATTCTCGACCATCCTATCTTATGTATTTTTTCGCGCTGATTACGAAAATGATAGATTTATTGAGGAAATCTCAACGGAACACCGAGATATCGATGATTTCTTGCGGAAAGAAAAATTTCTTTATACACAAAATCAGCGTTATTTCATATTTCCTTTGAGATTTCGACCAAATAACCGTGCTTTTCGGAATCAGCGTAAAAAAATACATCGGATAGGGTGGTCGAGATTCCAATTCCGAAAATTTTCATTTTTCGAAAAAATTGACAATTTCTGTAAGGTCGGGACCTTACAGAAAATGCGATTTTTCGCAAAAATCGAAATCTCTGGAATCGAATTCTCGACCATCCTATCTTATGTATTTTTTCGCGCTGATTACGAAAATGATAGATTTATTGAGGAAATCTCAACGGAACACCGAGATATCGATGATTTCTTGCGGAAAAAATATTTTCTTTATACACAAAATCAGCGTTATTTCATATTTCCTTTGAGATTTCGACCAAATAACCGTGCTTTTCGGAATCAGCGTAAAAAAATACATCGGATAGGGTGGTCGAGATTCCAATTCCGAAGATTTTCATTTTTCGAAAAAATTGACAATTTCTGTAAGGTCGGGACCTTACAGAAAATGCGATTTTTCGCAAAAATCGAAATCTCTGGAATCGAATTCTCGACCATCCTATCTTATGTATTTTTTCGCGCTGATTACGAAAATGATAGATATATTGAGGAAATCTCAACGGAACACCGAGATATCGATGACCTCTTGCGGGAAAAAAATTTCTTTATACACAAAATCAGCGTTATTTCATATTTCCTTTGAGATTTCGACCAAATAACCGTGTTTTTCGGAATCAGCGTAAAAAAAATACATCGGATAGGGTGGTCGAGATTCCAATTCCGAAGATTTTCATTTTTCGAAAAAATTGACAATTTCTGTAAGGTCGGGACCTTACAGAAAATGCGATTTTTCGCAAAAATCGAAATCTCTGGAATCGAATTCTCGACCATCCTATCTTACGTATTTTTTCGCGCTGATTACGAAAATGATAGATTTATTGAGGAAATCTCAACGGAACACCGAGATATCGATGATTTCTTGCGGGAAAAATATTTTTTTTATACACAAAATCAGCGTTATTTCATATTTCCTTTGAGATTTCGACCAAATAACCGTGCTTTTCGGAATCAGCGTAAAAAAATACATCGGATAGGGTGGTCGAGATTCCAATTCCGAAGATTTTCATTTTTCGAAAAAATTGACAATTTCTGTAAGGTCGGGACCTTACAGAAAATGCGATTTTTCGCAAAAATCGAAATCTCTGGAATCGAATTCTCGACCATCCTATCTTATGTATTTTTTCGCGCTGATTACGAAAATGATAGATTTATTGAGGAAATCTCAACGGAACACCGAGATATCGATGATTTCTTGCGGAAAAAATATTTTTTTTTATACACAAAATCAGCGTTATTTCATATTTCCTTTGAGATTTCGACCAAATAACCGTGTTTTTCGGAATCAGCGTAAAAAAATACATCGGATAGGGTGGTCGAGATTCCAATTCCGAAGATTTTCATTTTTCGAAAAAATTGACAATTTCTGTAAGGTCGGGACCTTACAGAAAATGCGATTTTTCGCAAAAATCGAAATCTCTGGAATCGAATTCTCGACCATCCTATCTTATGTATTTTTTCGCGCTGATTACGAAAATGATAGATTTATTGAGGAAATCTCAACGGAACACCGAGATATCGATGATTTCTTGCGGAAAAAATATTTTTTTTTATACACAAAATCAGCGTTATTTCATATTTCCTTTGAGATTTCGACCAAATAACCGTGTTTTTCGGAATCAGCGTAAAAAAATACATCGGATAGGGTGGTCGAGATTCCAATTCCGAAGATTTTCATTTTTCGAAAAAATTGACAATTTCTGTAAGGTCGGGACCTTACAGAAAATGCGATTTTTCGCAAAAATCGAAATCTCTGGAATCGAATTCTCGACCATCCTATCTTATGTATTTTTTCGCGCTGATTACGAAAATGATAGATTTATTGAGGAAATCTCAACGGAACACCGAGATATCGATGATTTCTTGCGGAAAAAATATTTTCTTTATACACAAAATCAGCGTTATTTCATATTTCCTTTGAGATTTCGACCAAATAACCGTGCTTTTCGGAATCAGCGTAAAAAAATACATCGGATAGGGTGGTCGAGATTCCAATTCCGAAGATTTTCATTTTTCGAAAAAATTGACAATTTCTGTAAGGTCGGGACCTTACAGAAAATGCGATTTTTCGCAAAAATCGAAATCTCTGGAATCGAATTCTCGACCATCCTATCTTATGTATTTTTTCGCGCTGATTACGAAAATGATAGATATATTGAGGAAATCTCAACGGAACACCGAGATATCGATGATTTCTTGCGGGAAAAATATTTTTTTTATACACAAAATCAGCGTTATTTCATATTTCCTTTGAGATTTCGACCAAATAACCGTGCTTTTCGGAATCAGCGTAAAAAAATACATCGGATAGGGTGGTCGAGATTCCAATTCCGAAGATTTTCATTTTTCGAAAAAATTGACAATTTCTGTAAGGTCGGGACCTTACAGAAAATGCGATTTTTCGCAAAAATCGAAATCTCTGGAATCGAATTCTCGACCATCCTATCTTACGTATTTTTTCGCGCTGATTACGAAAATGATAGATTTATTGAGGAAATCTCAACGGAACACCGAGATATCGATGATTTCTTGCGGGAAAAATATTTTTTTTATACACAAAATCAGCGTTATTTCATATTTCCTTTGAGATTTCGACCAAATAACCGTGCTTTTCGGAATCAGCGTAAAAAAATACATCGGATAGGGTGGTCGAGATTCCAATTCCGAAGATTTTCATTTTTCGAAAAAATTGACAATTTCTGTAAGGTCGGGACCTTACAGAAAATGCGATTTTTCGCAAAAATCGAAATCTCTGGAATCGAATTCTCGACCATCCTATCTTATGTATTTTTTCGCGCTGATTACGAAAATGATAGATATATTGAGGAAATCTCAACGGAACACCGAGATATCGATGACCTCTTGCGGGAAAAAAATTTCTTTATACACAAAATCAGCGTTATTTCATATTTCCTTTGAGATTTCGACCAAATAACCGTGTTTTTCGGAATCAGCGTAAAAAAAATACATCGGATAGGGTGGTCGAGATTCCAATTCCGAAGATTTTCATTTTTCGAAAAAATTGACAATTTCTGTAAGGTCGGGACCTTACAGAAAATGCGATTTTTCGCAAAAATCGAAATCTCTGGAATCGAATTCTCGACCATCCTATCTTATGTATTTTTTCGCGCTGATTACGAAAATGATAGATATATTGAGGAAATCTCAACGGAACACCGAGATATCGATGATTTCTTGCGGGAAAAATATTTTTTTTATACACAAAATCAGCGTTATTTCATATTTCCTTTGAGATTTCGACCAAATAACCGTGCTTTTCGGAATCAGCGTAAAAAAATACATCGGATAGGGTGGTCGAGATTCCAATTCCGAAGATTTTCATTTTTCGAAAAAATTGACAATTTCTGTAAGGTCGGGACCTTACAGAAAATGCGATTTTTCGCAAAAATCGAAATCTCTGGAATCGAATTCTCGACCATCCTATCTTATGTATTTTTTCGCGCTGATTACGAAAATGATAGATATATTGAGGAAATCTCAACGGAACACCGAGATATCGATGACCTCTTGCGGGAAAAAAATTTCTTTATACACAAAATCAGCGTTATTTCATATTTCCTTTGAGATTTCGACCAAATAACCGTGTTTTTCGGAATCAGCGTAAAAAAAATACATCGGATAGGGTGGTCGAGATTCCAATTCCGAAGATTTTCATTTTTCGAAAAAATTGACAATTTCTGTAAGGTCGGGACCTTACAGAAAATGCGATTTTTCGCAAAAATCGAAATCTCTGGAATCGAATTCTCGACCATCCTATCTTATGTATTTTTTCGCGCTGATTACGAAAATGATAGATATATTGAGGAAATCTCAACGGAACACCGAGATATCGATGATTTCTTGCGGGAAAAATATTTTTTTTATACACAAAATCAGCGTTATTTCATATTTCCTTTGAGATTTCGACCAAATAACCGTGCTTTTCGGAATCAGCGTAAAAAAATACATCGGATAGGGTGGTCGAGATTCCAATTCCGAAGATTTTCATTTTTCGAAAAAATTGACAATTTCTGTAAGGTCGGGACCTTACAGAAAATGCGATTTTTCGCAAAAATCGAAATCTCTGGAATCGAATTCTCGACCATCCTATCTTACGTATTTTTTCGCGCTGATTACGAAAATGATAGATTTATTGAGGAAATCTCAACGGAACACCGAGATATCGATGATTTCTTGCGGGAAAAATATTTTTTTTATACACAAAATCAGCGTTATTTCATATTTCCTTTGAGATTTCGACCAAATAACCGTGTTTTTCGGAATCAGCGTAAAAAAAATACATCGGATAGGGTGGTCGAGATTCCAATTCCGAAGATTTTCATTTTTCGAAAAAATTGACAATTTCTGTAAGGTCGGGACCTTACAGAAAATGCGATTTTTCGCAAAAATCGAAATCTCTGGAATCGAATTCTCGACCATCCTATCTTATGTATTTTTTCGCGCTGATTACGAAAATGATAGATATATTGAGGAAATCTCAACGGAACACCGAGATATCGATGATTTCTTGCGGGAAAAATATTTTTTTTATACACAAAATCAGCGTTATTTCATATTTCCTTTGAGATTTCGACCAAATAACCGTGCTTTTCGGAATCAGCGTAAAAAAATACATCGGATAGGGTGGTCGAGATTCCAATTCCGAAGATTTTCATTTTTCGAAAAAATTGACAATTTCTGTAAGGTCGGGACCTTACAGAAAATGCGATTTTTCGCAAAAATCGAAATCTCTGGAATCGAATTCTCGACCATCCTATCTTATGTATTTTTTCGCGCTGATTACGAAAATGATAGATATATTGAGGAAATCTCAACGGAACACCGAGATATCGATGACCTCTTGCGGGAAAAAAATTTCTTTATACACAAAATCAGCGTTATTTCATATTTCCTTTGAGATTTCGACCAAATAACCGTGTTTTTCGGAATCAGCGTAAAAAAAATACATCGGATAGGGTGGTCGAGATTCCAATTCCGAAGATTTTCATTTTTCGAAAAAATTGACAATTTCTGTAAGGTCGGGACCTTACAGAAAATGCGATTTTTCGCAAAAATCGAAATCTCTGGAATCGAATTCTCGACCATCCTATCTTATGTATTTTTTCGCGCTGATTACGAAAATGATAGATATATTGAGGAAATCTCAACGGAACACCGAGATATCGATGATTTCTTGCGGGAAAAATATTTTTTTTATACACAAAATCAGCGTTATTTCATATTTCCTTTGAGATTTCGACCAAATAACCGTGCTTTTCGGAATCAGCGTAAAAAAATACATCGGATAGGGTGGTCGAGATTCCAATTCCGAAGATTTTCATTTTTCGAAAAAATTGACAATTTCTGTAAGGTCGGGACCTTACAGAAAATGCGATTTTTCGCAAAAATCGAAATCTCTGGAATCGAATTCTCGACCATCCTATCTTACGTATTTTTTCGCGCTGATTACGAAAATGATAGATTTATTGAGGAAATCTCAACGGAACACCGAGATATCGATGATTTCTTGCGGGAAAAATATTTTTTTTATACACAAAATCAGCGTTATTTCATATTTCCTTTGAGATTTCGACCAAATAACCGTGCTTTTCGGAATCAGCGTAAAAAAATACATCGGATAGGGTGGTCGAGATTCCAATTCCGAAGATTTTCATTTTTCGAAAAAATTGACAATTTCTGTAAGGTCGGGACCTTACAGAAAATGCGATTTTTCGCAAAAATCGAAATCTCTGGAATCGAATTCTCGACCATCCTATCTTACGTATTTTTTCGCGCTGATTACGAAAATGATAGATTTATTGAGGAAATCTCAACGGAACACCGAGATATCGATGATTTCTTGCGGGAAAAATATTTTTTTTATACACAAAATCAGCGTTATTTCATATTTCCTTTGAGATTTCGACCAAATAACCGTGCTTTTCGGAATCAGCGTAAAAAAATACATCGGATAGGGTGGTCGAGATTCCAATTCCGAAGATTTTCATTTTTCGAAAAAATTGACAATTTCTGTAAGGTCGGGACCTTACAGAAAATGCGATTTTTCGCAAAAATCGAAATCTCTGGAATCGAATTCTCGACCATCCTATCTTATGTATTTTTTCGCGCTGATTACGAAAATGATAGATTTATTGAGGAAATCTCAACGGAACACCGAGATATCGATGATTTCTTGCGGGAAAAATATTTTTTTTATACACAAAATCAGCGTTATTTCATATTTCCTTTGAGATTTCGACCAAATAACCGTGCTTTTCGGAATCAGCGTAAAAAAATACATCGGATAGGGTGGTCGAGATTCCAATTCCGAAGATTTTCATTTTTCGAAAAAATTGACAATTTCTGTAAGGTCGGGACCTTACAGAAAATGCGATTTTTCGCAAAAATCGAAATCTCTGGAATCGAATTCTCGACCATCCTATCTTATGTATTTTTTCGCGCTGATTACGAAAATGATAGATTTATTGAGGAAATCTCAACGGAACACCGAGATATCGATGATTTCTTGCGGAAAAAATATTTTCTTTATACACAAAATCAGCGTTATTTCATATTTCCTTTGAGATTTCGACCAAATAACCGTGCTTTTCGGAATCAGCGTAAAAAAATACATCGGATAGGGTGGTCGAGATTCCAATTCCGAAGATTTTCATTTTTCGAAAAAATTGACAATTTCTGTAAGGTCGGGACCTTACAGAAAATGCGATTTTTCGCAAAAATCGAAATCTCTGGAATCGAATTCTCGACCATCCTATCTTATGTATTTTTTCGCGCTGATTACGAAAATGATAGATATATTGAGGAAATCTCAACGGAACACCGAGATATCGATGATTTCTTGCGGGAAAAATATTTTTTTTATACACAAAATCAGCGTTATTTCATATTTCCTTTGAGATTTCGACCAAATAACCGTGCTTTTCGGAATCAGCGTAAAAAAATACATCGGATAGGGTGGTCGAGATTCCAATTCCGAAGATTTTCATTTTTCGAAAAAATTGACAATTTCTGTAAGGTCGGGACCTTACAGAAAATGCGATTTTTCGCAAAAATCGAAATCTCTGGAATCGAATTCTCGACCATCCTATCTTACGTATTTTTTCGCGCTGATTACGAAAATGATAGATTTATTGAGGAAATCTCAACGGAACACCGAGATATCGATGATTTCTTGCGGGAAAAATATTTTTTTTATACACAAAATCAGCGTTATTTCATATTTCCTTTGAGATTTCGACCAAATAACCGTGCTTTTCGGAATCAGCGTAAAAAAATACATCGGATAGGGTGGTCGAGATTCCAATTCCGAAGATTTTCATTTTTCGAAAAAATTGACAATTTCTGTAAGGTCGGGACCTTACAGAAAATGCGATTTTTCGCAAAAATCGAAATCTCTGGAATCGAATTCTCGACCATCCTATCTTATGTATTTTTTCGCGCTGATTACGAAAATGATAGATATATTGAGGAAATCTCAACGGAACACCGAGATATCGATGACCTCTTGCGGGAAAAAAATTTCTTTATACACAAAATCAGCGTTATTTCATATTTCCTTTGAGATTTCGACCAAATAACCGTGTTTTTCGGAATCAGCGTAAAAAAAATACATCGGATAGGGTGGTCGAGATTCCAATTCCGAAGATTTTCATTTTTCGAAAAAATTGACAATTTCTGTAAGGTCGGGACCTTACAGAAAATGCGATTTTTCGCAAAAATCGAAATCTCTGGAATCGAATTCTCGACCATCCTATCTTATGTATTTTTTCGCGCTGATTACGAAAATGATAGATATATTGAGGAAATCTCAACGGAACACCGAGATATCGATGACTTCTTGCGGGAAAAAAATTTCTTTATACACAAAATCAGCGTTATTTCATATTTCCTTTGAGATTTCGACCAAATAACCGTGCTTTTCGGAATCAGCGTAAAAAAATACATCGGATAGGGTGGTCGAGATTCCAATTCCGAAGATTTTCATTTTTCGAAAAAATTGACAATTTCTGTAAGGTCGGGACCTTACAGAAAATGCGATTTTTCGCAAAAATCGAAATCTCTGGAATCGAATTCTCGACCATCCTATCTTATGTATTTTTTCGCGCTGATTACGAAAATGATAGATTTATTGAGGAAATCTCAACGGAACACCGAGATATCGATGATTTCTTGCGGGAAAAAAAATTTCTTTATACACAAAATCAGCGTTATTTCATATTTCCTTTGAGATTTCGACCAAATAACCGTGCTTTTCGGAATCAGCGTAAAAAAATACATCGGATAGGGTGGTCGAGATTCCAATTCCGAAGATTTTCATTTTTCGAAAAAATTGACAATTTCTGTAAGGTCGGGACCTTACAGAAAATGCGATTTTTCGCAAAAATCGAAATCTCTGGAATCGAATTCTCGACCATCCTATCTTACGTATTTTTTCGCGCTGATTACGAAAATGATAGATTTATTGAGGAAATCTCAACGGAACACCGAGATATCGATGATTTCTTGCGGGAAAAATATTTTTTTTATACACAAAATCAGCGTTATTTCATATTTCCTTTGAGATTTCGACCAAATAACCGTGCTTTTCGGAATCAGCGTAAAAAAATACATCGGATAGGGTGGTCGAGATTCCAATTCCGAAGATTTTCATTTTTCGAAAAAATTGACAATTTCTGTAAGGTCGGGACCTTACAGAAAATGCGATTTTTCGCAAAAATCGAAATCTCTGGAATCGAATTCTCGACCATCCTATCTTACGTATTTTTTCGCGCTGATTACGAAAATGATAGATTTATTGAGGAAATCTCAACGGAACACCGAGATATCGATGATTTCTTGCGGGAAAAATATTTTTTTTATACACAAAATCAGCGTTATTTCATATTTCCTTTGAGATTTCGACCAAATAACCGTGCTTTTCGGAATCAGCGTAAAAAAATACATCGGATAGGGTGGTCGAGATTCCAATTCCGAAGATTTTCATTTTTCGAAAAAATTGACAATTTCTGTAAGGTCGGGACCTTACAGAAAATGCGATTTTTCGCAAAAATCGAAATCTCTGGAATCGAATTCTCGACCATCCTATCTTACGTATTTTTTCGCGCTGATTACGAAAATGATAGATTTATTGAGGAAATCTCAACGGAACACCGAGATATCGATGATTTCTTGCGGGAAAAATATTTTTTTTATACACAAAATCAGCGTTATTTCATATTTCCTTTGAGATTTCGACCAAATAACCGTGCTTTTCGGAATCAGCGTAAAAAAATACATCGGATAGGGTGGTCGAGATTCCAATTCCGAAGATTTTCATTTTTCGAAAAAATTGACAATTTCTGTAAGGTCGGGACCTTACAGAAAATGCGATTTTTCGCAAAAATCGAAATCTCTGGAATCGAATTCTCGACCATCCTATCTTACGTATTTTTTCGCGCTGATTACGAAAATGATAGATTTATTGAGGAAATCTCAACGGAACACCGAGATATCGATGATTTCTTGCGGGAAAAATATTTTTTTTATACACAAAATCAGCGTTATTTCATATTTCCTTTGAGATTTCGACCAAATAACCGTGCTTTTCGGAATCAGCGTAAAAAAATACATCGGATAGGGTGGTCGAGATTCCAATTCCGAAGATTTTCATTTTTCGAAAAAATTGACAATTTCTGTAAGGTCGGGACCTTACAGAAAATGCGATTTTTCGCAAAAATCGAAATCTCTGGAATCGAATTCTCGACCATCCTATCTTACGTATTTTTTCGCGCTGATTACGAAAATGATAGATTTATTGAGGAAATCTCAACGGAACACCGAGATATCGATGATTTCTTGCGGGAAAAATATTTTTTTTATACACAAAATCAGCGTTATTTCATATTTCCTTTGAGATTTCGACCAAATAACCGTGCTTTTCGGAATCAGCGTAAAAAAATACATCGGATAGGGTGGTCGAGATTCCAATTCCGAAGATTTTCATTTTTCGAAAAAATTGACAATTTCTGTAAGGTCGGGACCTTACAGAAAATGCGATTTTTCGCAAAAATCGAAATCTCTGGAATCGAATTCTCGACCATCCTATCTTACGTATTTTTTCGCGCTGATTACGAAAATGATAGATTTATTGAGGAAATCTCAACGGAACACCGAGATATCGATGATTTCTTGCGGGAAAAATATTTTTTTTATACACAAAATCAGCGTTATTTCATATTTCCTTTGAGATTTCGACCAAATAACCGTGCTTTTCGGAATCAGCGTAAAAAAATACATCGGATAGGGTGGTCGAGATTCCAATTCCGAAGATTTTCATTTTTCGAAAAAATTGACAATTTCTGTAAGGTCGGGACCTTACAGAAAATGCGATTTTTCGCAAAAATCGAAATCTCTGGAATCGAATTCTCGACCATCCTATCTTATGTATTTTTTCGCGCTGATTACGAAAATGATAGATTTATTGAGGAAATCTCAACGGAACACCGAGATATCGATGATTTCTTGCGGAAAAAATATTTTTTTTTATACACAAAATCAGCGTTATTTCATATTTCCTTTGAGATTTCGACCAAATAACCGTGTTTTTCGGAATCAGCGTAAAAAAATACATCGGATAGGGTGGTCGAGATTCCAATTCCGAAGATTTTCATTTTTCGAAAAAATTGACAATTTCTGTAAGGTCGGGACCTTACAGAAAATGCGATTTTTCGCAAAAATCGAAATCTCTGGAATCGAATTCTCGACCATCCTATCTTATGTATTTTTTCGCGCTGATTACGAAAATGATAGATATATTGAGGAAATCTCAACGGAACACCGAGATATCGATGATTTCTTGCGGGAAAAATATTTTTTTTATACACAAAATCAGCGTTATTTCATATTTCCTTTGAGATTTCGACCAAATAACCGTGCTTTTCGGAATCAGCGTAAAAAAATACATCGGATAGGGTGGTCGAGATTCCAATTCCGAAGATTTTCATTTTTCGAAAAAATTGACAATTTCTGTAAGGTCGGGACCTTACAGAAAATGCGATTTTTCGCAAAAATCGAAATCTCTGGAATCGAATTCTCGACCATCCTATCTTATGTATTTTTTCGCGCTGATTACGAAAATGATAGATTTATTGAGGAAATCTCAACGGAACACCGAGATATCGATGATTTCTTGCGGAAAAAATATTTTCTTTATACACAAAATCAGCGTTATTTCATATTTCCTTTGAGATTTCGACCAAATAACCGTGCTTTTCGGAATCAGCGTAAAAAAATACATCGGATAGGGTGGTCGAGATTCCAATTCCGAAGATTTTCATTTTTCGAAAAAATTGACAATTTCTGTAAGGTCGGGACCTTACAGAAAATGCGATTTTTCGCAAAAATCGAAATCTCTGGAATCGAATTCTCGACCATCCTATCTTATGTATTTTTTCGCGCTGATTACGAAAATGATAGATTTATTGAGGAAATCTCAACGGAACACCGAGATATCGATGATTTCTTGCGGAAAGAAAAATTTCTTTATACACAAAATCAGCGTTATTTCATATTTCCTTTGAGATTTCGACCAAATAACCGTGCTTTTCGGAATCAGCGTAAAAAAATACATCGGATAGGGTGGTCGAGATTCCAATTCCGAAAATTTTCATTTTTCGAAAAAATTGACAGTTTCTGTAAGGTCGGGACCTTACAGAAAATGCGATTTTTCGCAAAAATCGAAATCTCTGGAATCGAATTCTCGACCATCCTATCTTATGTATTTTTTCGCGCTGATTACGAAAATGATAGATTTATTGAGGAAATCTCAACGGAACACCGAGATATCGATGATTTCTTGCGGAAAAAATATTTTCTTTATACACAAAATCAGCGTTATTTCATATTTCCTTTGAGATTTCGACCAAATAACCGTGCTTTTCGGAATCAGCGTAAAAAAATACATCGGATAGGGTGGTCGAGATTCCAATTCCGAAGATTTTCATTTTTCGAAAAAATTGACAATTTCTGTAAGGTCGGGACCTTACAGAAAATGCGATTTTTCGCAAAAATCGAAATCTCTGGAATCGAATTCTCGACCATCCTATCTTATGTATTTTTTCGCGCTGATTACGAAAATGATAGATATATTGAGGAAATCTCAACGGAACACCGAGATATCGATGACCTCTTGCGGGAAAAAAATTTCTTTATACACAAAATCAGCGTTATTTCATATTTCCTTTGAGATTTCGACCAAATAACCGTGTTTTTCGGAATCAGCGTAAAAAAAATACATCGGATAGGGTGGTCGAGATTCCAATTCCGAAGATTTTCATTTTTCGAAAAAATTGACAATTTCTGTAAGGTCGGGACCTTACAGAAAATGCGATTTTTCGCAAAAATCGAAATCTCTGGAATCGAATTCTCGACCATCCTATCTTACGTATTTTTTCGCGCTGATTACGAAAATGATAGATTTATTGAGGAAATCTCAACGGAACACCGAGATATCGATGATTTCTTGCGGGAAAAATATTTTTTTTATACACAAAATCAGCGTTATTTCATATTTCCTTTGAGATTTCGACCAAATAACCGTGCTTTTCGGAATCAGCGTAAAAAAATACATCGGATAGGGTGGTCGAGATTCCAATTCCGAAGATTTTCATTTTTCGAAAAAATTGACAATTTCTGTAAGGTCGGGACCTTACAGAAAATGCGATTTTTCGCAAAAATCGAAATCTCTGGAATCGAATTCTCGACCATCCTATCTTATGTATTTTTTCGCGCTGATTACGAAAATGATAGATTTATTGAGGAAATCTCAACGGAACACCGAGATATCGATGATTTCTTGCGGAAAAAATATTTTTTTTTATACACAAAATCAGCGTTATTTCATATTTCCTTTGAGATTTCGACCAAATAACCGTGTTTTTCGGAATCAGCGTAAAAAAATACATCGGATAGGGTGGTCGAGATTCCAATTCCGAAGATTTTCATTTTTCGAAAAAATTGACAATTTCTGTAAGGTCGGGACCTTACAGAAAATGCGATTTTTCGCAAAAATCGAAATCTCTGGAATCGAATTCTCGACCATCCTATCTTATGTATTTTTTCGCGCTGATTACGAAAATGATAGATTTATTGAGGAAATCTCAACGGAACACCGAGATATCGATGATTTCTTGCGGAAAAAATATTTTTTTTTATACACAAAATCAGCGTTATTTCATATTTCCTTTGAGATTTCGACCAAATAACCGTGTTTTTCGGAATCAGCGTAAAAAAATACATCGGATAGGGTGGTCGAGATTCCAATTCCGAAGATTTTCATTTTTCGAAAAAATTGACAATTTCTGTAAGGTCGGGACCTTACAGAAAATGCGATTTTTCGCAAAAATCGAAATCTCTGGAATCGAATTCTCGACCATCCTATCTTACGTATTTTTTCGCGCTGATTACGAAAATGATAGATTTATTGAGGAAATCTCAACGGAACACCGAGATATCGATGATTTCTTGCGGGAAAAATATTTTTTTTTATACACAAAATCAGCGTTATTTCATATTTCCTTTGAGATTTCGACCAAATAACCGTGCTTTTCGGAATCAGCGTAAAAAAATACATCGGATAGGGTGGTCGAGATTCCAATTCCGAAGATTTTCATTTTTCGAAAAAATTGACAATTTCTGTAAGGTCGGGACCTTACAGAAAATGCGATTTTTCGCAAAAATCGAAATCTCTGGAATCGAATTCTCGACCATCCTATCTTACGTATTTTTTCGCGCTGATTACGAAAATGATAGATTTATTGAGGAAATCTCAACGGAACACCGAGATATCGATGATTTCTTGCGGGAAAAATATTTTTTTTATACACAAAATCAGCGTTATTTCATATTTCCTTTGAGATTTCGACCAAATAACCGTGCTTTTCGGAATCAGCGTAAAAAAATACATCGGATAGGGTGGTCGAGATTCCAATTCCGAAGATTTTCATTTTTCGAAAAAATTGACAATTTCTGTAAGGTCGGGACCTTACAGAAAATGCGATTTTTCGCAAAAATCGAAATCTCTGGAATCGAATTCTCGACCATCCTATCTTATGTATTTTTTCGCGCTGATTACGAAAATGATAGATTTATTGAGGAAATCTCAACGGAACACCGAGATATCGATGATTTCTTGCGGAAAAAATATTTTTTTTTATACACAAAATCAGCGTTATTTCATATTTCCTTTGAGATTTCGACCAAATAACCGTGTTTTTCGGAATCAGCGTAAAAAAATACATCGGATAGGGTGGTCGAGATTCCAATTCCGAAGATTTTCATTTTTCGAAAAAATTGACAATTTCTGTAAGGTCGGGACCTTACAGAAAATGCGATTTTTCGCAAAAATCGAAATCTCTGGAATCGAATTCTCGACCATCCTATCTTATGTATTTTTTCGCGCTGATTACGAAAATGATAGATATATTGAGGAAATCTCAACGGAACACCGAGATATCGATGATTTCTTGCGGGAAAAATATTTTTTTTATACACAAAATCAGCGTTATTTCATATTTCCTTTGAGATTTCGACCAAATAACCGTGCTTTTCGGAATCAGCGTAAAAAAATACATCGGATAGGGTGGTCGAGATTCCAATTCCGAAGATTTTCATTTTTCGAAAAAATTGACAATTTCTGTAAGGTCGGGACCTTACAGAAAATGCGATTTTTCGCAAAAATCGAAATCTCTGGAATCGAATTCTCGACCATCCTATCTTATGTATTTTTTCGCGCTGATTACGAAAATGATAGATTTATTGAGGAAATCTCAACGGAACACCGAGATATCGATGATTTCTTGCGGAAAAAATATTTTCTTTATACACAAAATCAGCGTTATTTCATATTTCCTTTGAGATTTCGACCAAATAACCGTGCTTTTCGGAATCAGCGTAAAAAAATACATCGGATAGGGTGGTCGAGATTCCAATTCCGAAGATTTTCATTTTTCGAAAAAATTGACAATTTCTGTAAGGTCGGGACCTTACAGAAAATGCGATTTTTCGCAAAAATCGAAATCTCTGGAATCGAATTCTCGACCATCCTATCTTATGTATTTTTTCGCGCTGATTACGAAAATGATAGATTTATTGAGGAAATCTCAACGGAACACCGAGATATCGATGATTTCTTGCGGAAAGAAAAATTTCTTTATACACAAAATCAGCGTTATTTCATATTTCCTTTGAGATTTCGACCAAATAACCGTGCTTTTCGGAATCAGCGTAAAAAAATACATCGGATAGGGTGGTCGAGATTCCAATTCCGAAAATTTTCATTTTTCGAAAAAATTGACAATTTCTGTAAGGTCGGGACCTTACAGAAAATGCGATTTTTCGCAAAAATCGAAATCTCTGGAATCGAATTCTCGACCATCCTATCTTATGTATTTTTTCGCGCTGATTACGAAAATGATAGATTTATTGAGGAAATCTCAACGGAACACCGAGATATCGATGATTTCTTGCGGAAAAAATATTTTCTTTATACACAAAATCAGCGTTATTTCATATTTCCTTTGAGATTTCGACCAAATAACCGTGCTTTTCGGAATCAGCGTAAAAAAATACATCGGATAGGGTGGTCGAGATTCCAATTCCGAAGATTTTCATTTTTCGAAAAAATTGACAATTTCTGTAAGGTCGGGACCTTACAGAAAATGCGATTTTTCGCAAAAATCGAAATCTCTGGAATCGAATTCTCGACCATCCTATCTTATGTATTTTTTCGCGCTGATTACGAAAATGATAGATATATTGAGGAAATCTCAACGGAACACCGAGATATCGATGACCTCTTGCGGGAAAAAAATTTCTTTATACACAAAATCAGCGTTATTTCATATTTCCTTTGAGATTTCGACCAAATAACCGTGTTTTTCGGAATCAGCGTAAAAAAAATACATCGGATAGGGTGGTCGAGATTCCAATTCCGAAGATTTTCATTTTTCGAAAAAATTGACAATTTCTGTAAGGTCGGGACCTTACAGAAAATGCGATTTTTCGCAAAAATCGAAATCTCTGGAATCGAATTCTCGACCATCCTATCTTACGTATTTTTTCGCGCTGATTACGAAAATGATAGATTTATTGAGGAAATCTCAACGGAACACCGAGATATCGATGATTTCTTGCGGGAAAAATATTTTTTTTATACACAAAATCAGCGTTATTTCATATTTCCTTTGAGATTTCGACCAAATAACCGTGCTTTTCGGAATCAGCGTAAAAAAATACATCGGATAGGGTGGTCGAGATTCCAATTCCGAAGATTTTCATTTTTCGAAAAAATTGACAATTTCTGTAAGGTCGGGACCTTACAGAAAATGCGATTTTTCGCAAAAATCGAAATCTCTGGAATCGAATTCTCGACCATCCTATCTTATGTATTTTTTCGCGCTGATTACGAAAATGATAGATTTATTGAGGAAATCTCAACGGAACACCGAGATATCGATGATTTCTTGCGGAAAAAATATTTTTTTTTATACACAAAATCAGCGTTATTTCATATTTCCTTTGAGATTTCGACCAAATAACCGTGTTTTTCGGAATCAGCGTAAAAAAATACATCGGATAGGGTGGTCGAGATTCCAATTCCGAAGATTTTCATTTTTCGAAAAAATTGACAATTTCTGTAAGGTCGGGACCTTACAGAAAATGCGATTTTTCGCAAAAATCGAAATCTCTGGAATCGAATTCTCGACCATCCTATCTTATGTATTTTTTCGCGCTGATTACGAAAATGATAGATTTATTGAGGAAATCTCAACGGAACACCGAGATATCGATGATTTCTTGCGGAAAAAATATTTTTTTTTATACACAAAATCAGCGTTATTTCATATTTCCTTTGAGATTTCGACCAAATAACCGTGTTTTTCGGAATCAGCGTAAAAAAATACATCGGATAGGGTGGTCGAGATTCCAATTCCGAAGATTTTCATTTTTCGAAAAAATTGACAATTTCTGTAAGGTCGGGACCTTACAGAAAATGCGATTTTTCGCAAAAATCGAAATCTCTGGAATCGAATTCTCGACCATCCTATCTTATGTATTTTTTCGCGCTGATTACGAAAATGATAGATTTATTGAGGAAATCTCAACGGAACACCGAGATATCGATGATTTCTTGCGGAAAAAATATTTTCTTTATACACAAAATCAGCGTTATTTCATATTTCCTTTGAGATTTCGACCAAATAACCGTGCTTTTCGGAATCAGCGTAAAAAAATACATCGGATAGGGTGGTCGAGATTCCAATTCCGAAGATTTTCATTTTTCGAAAAAATTGACAATTTCTGTAAGGTCGGGACCTTACAGAAAATGCGATTTTTCGCAAAAATCGAAATCTCTGGAATCGAATTCTCGACCATCCTATCTTATGTATTTTTTCGCGCTGATTACGAAAATGATAGATATATTGAGGAAATCTCAACGGAACACCGAGATATCGATGATTTCTTGCGGGAAAAATATTTTTTTTATACACAAAATCAGCGTTATTTCATATTTCCTTTGAGATTTCGACCAAATAACCGTGCTTTTCGGAATCAGCGTAAAAAAATACATCGGATAGGGTGGTCGAGATTCCAATTCCGAAGATTTTCATTTTTCGAAAAAATTGACAATTTCTGTAAGGTCGGGACCTTACAGAAAATGCGATTTTTCGCAAAAATCGAAATCTCTGGAATCGAATTCTCGACCATCCTATCTTACGTATTTTTTCGCGCTGATTACGAAAATGATAGATTTATTGAGGAAATCTCAACGGAACACCGAGATATCGATGATTTCTTGCGGGAAAAATATTTTTTTTATACACAAAATCAGCGTTATTTCATATTTCCTTTGAGATTTCGACCAAATAACCGTGCTTTTCGGAATCAGCGTAAAAAATACATCGGATAGGGTGGTCGAGATTCCAATTCCGAAGATTTTCATTTTTCGAAAAAATTGACAATTTCTGTAAGGTCGGGACCTTACAGAAAATGCGATTTTTCGCAAAAATCGAAATCTCTGGAATCGAATTCTCGACCATCCTATCTTATGTATTTTTTCGCGCTGATTACGAAAATGATAGATTTATTGAGGAAATCTCAACGGAACACCGAGATATCGATGATTTCTTGCGGGAAAAATATTTTTTTTATACACAAAATCAGCGTTATTTCATATTTCCTTTGAGATTTCGACCAAATAACCGTGCTTTTCGGAATCAGCGTAAAAAAATACATCGGATAGGGTGGTCGAGATTCCAATTCCGAAGATTTTCATTTTTCGAAAAAATTGACAATTTCTGTAAGGTCGGCACCTTACAGAAAATGCGATTTTTCGCAAAAATCGAAATCTCTGGAATCGAATTCTCGACCATCCTATCTTATGTATTTTTTCGCGCTGATTACGAAAATGATAGATTTATTGAGGAAATCTCAACGGAACACCGAGATATCGATGATTTCTTGCGGAAAAAATATTTTTTTTTATACACAAAATCAGCGTTATTTCATATTTCCTTTGAGATTTCGACCAAATAACCGTGTTTTTCGGAATCAGCGTAAAAAAATACATCGGATAGGGTGGTCGAGATTCCAATTCCGAAGATTTTCATTTTTCGAAAAAATTGACAATTTCTGTAAGGTCGGGACCTTACAGAAAATGCGATTTTTCGCAAAAATCGAAATCTCTGGAATCGAATTCTCGACCATCCTATCTTATGTATTTTTTCGCGCTGATTACGAAAATGATAGATTTATTGAGGAAATCTCAACGGAACACCGAGATATCGATGATTTCTTGCGGAAAAAATATTTTCTTTATACACAAAATCAGCGTTATTTCATATTTCCTTTGAGATTTCGACCAAATAACCGTGCTTTTCGGAATCAGCGTAAAAAAATACATCGGATAGGGTGGTCGAGATTCCAATTCCGAAGATTTTCATTTTTCGAAAAAATTGACAATTTCTGTAAGGTCGGGACCTTACAGAAAATGCGATTTTTCGCAAAAATCGAAATCTCTGGAATCGAATTCTCGACCATCCTATCTTATGTATTTTTTCGCGCTGATTACGAAAATGATAGATTTATTGAGGAAATCTCAACGGAACACCGAGATATCGATGATTTCTTGCGGAAAAAATATTTTTTTTATACATAAAATCAGCGTTATTTCATATTTCCTTTGAGATTTCGACCAAATAACCGTGCTTTTCGGAATCAGCGTAAAAAAATACATCGGATAGGGTGGTCGAGATTCCAATTCCGAAGATTTTCATTTTTCGAAAAAATTGACAATTTCTGTAAGGTCGGGACCTTACAGAAAATGCGATTTTTCGCAAAAATCGAAATCTCTGGAATCGAATTCTCGACCATCCTATCTTACGTATTTTTTCGCGCTGATTACGAAAATGATAGATTTATTGAGGAAATCTCAACGGAACACCGAGATATCGATGATTTCTTGCGGGAAAAATATTTTTTTTATACACAAAATCAGCGTTATTTCATATTTCCTTTGAGATTTCGACCAAATAACCGTGCTTTTCGGAATCAGCGTAAAAAAATACATCGGATAGGGTGGTCGAGATTCCAATTCCGAAGATTTTCATTTTTCGAAAAAATTGACAATTTCTGTAAGGTCGGGACCTTACAGAAAATGCGATTTTTCGCAAAAATCGAAATCTCTGGAATCGAATTCTCGACCATCCTATCTTATGTATTTTTTCGCGCTGATTACGAAAATGATAGATTTATTGAGGAAATCTCAACGGAACACCGAGATATCGATGATTTCTTGCGGAAAAAATATTTTCTTTATACACAAAATCAGCGTTATTTCATATTTCCTTTGAGATTTCGACCAAATAACCGTGCTTTTCGGAATCAGCGTAAAAAAATACATCGGATAGGGTGGTCGAGATTCCAATTCCGAAGATTTTCATTTTTCGAAAAAATTGACAATTTCTGTAAGGTCGGGACCTTACAGAAAATGCGATTTTTCGCAAAAATCGAAATCTCTGGAATCGAATTCTCGACCATCCTATCTTACGTATTTTTTCGCGCTGATTACGAAAATGATAGATTTATTGAGGAAATCTCAACGGAACACCGAGATATCGATGATTTCTTGCGGGAAAAATATTTTTTTTATACACAAAATCAGCGTTATTTCATATTTCCTTTGAGATTTCGACCAAATAACCGTGCTTTTCGGAATCAGCGTAAAAAAATACATCGGATAGGGTGGTCGAGATTCCAATTCCGAAGATTTTCATTTTTCGAAAAAATTGACAATTTCTGTAAGGTCGGGACCTTACAGAAAATGCGATTTTTCGCAAAAATCGAAATCTCTGGAATCGAATTCTCGACCATCCTATCTTACGTATTTTTTCGCGCTGATTACGAAAATGATAGATTTATTGAGGAAATCTCAACGGAACACCGAGATATCGATGATTTCTTGCGGGAAAAATATTTTTTTTATACACAAAATCAGCGTTATTTCATATTTCCTTTGAGATTTCGACCAAATAACCGTGCTTTTCGGAATCAGCGTAAAAAAATACATCGGATAGGGTGGTCGAGATTCCAATTCCGAAGATTTTCATTTTTCGAAAAAATTGACAATTTCTGTAAGGTCGGGACCTTACAGAAAATGCGATTTTTCGCAAAAATCGAAATCTCTGGAATCGAATTCTCGACCATCCTATCTTACGTATTTTTTCGCGCTGATTACGAAAATGATAGATTTATTGAGGAAATCTCAACGGAACACCGAGATATCGATGATTTCTTGCGGGAAAAATATTTTTTTTATACACAAAATCAGCGTTATTTCATATTTCCTTTGAGATTTCGACCAAATAACCGTGCTTTTCGGAATCAGCGTAAAAAAATACATCGGATAGGGTGGTCGAGATTCCAATTCCGAAGATTTTCATTTTTCGAAAAAATTGACAATTTCTGTAAGGTCGGGACCTTACAGAAAATGCGATTTTTCGCAAAAATCGAAATCTCTGGAATCGAATTCTCGACCATCCTATCTTACGTATTTTTTCGCGCTGATTACGAAAATGATAGATTTATTGAGGAAATCTCAACGGAACACCGAGATATCGATGATTTCTTGCGGGAAAAATATTTTTTTTATACACAAAATCAGCGTTATTTCATATTTCCTTTGAGATTTCGACCAAATAACCGTGCTTTTCGGAATCAGCGTAAAAAAATACATCGGATAGGGTGGTCGAGATTCCAATTCCGAAGATTTTCATTTTTCGAAAAAATTGACAATTTCTGTAAGGTCGGGACCTTACAGAAAATGCGATTTTTCGCAAAAATCGAAATCTCTGGAATCGAATTCTCGACCATCCTATCTTATGTATTTTTTCGCGCTGATTACGAAAATGATAGATTTATTGAGGAAATCTCAACGGAACACCGAGATATCGATGATTTCTTGCGGAAAAAATATTTTCTTTATACACAAAATCAGCGTTATTTCATATTTCCTTTGAGATTTCGACCAAATAACCGTGCTTTTCGGAATCAGCGTAAAAAAATACATCGGATAGGGTGGTCGAGATTCCAATTCCGAAGATTTTCATTTTTCGAAAAAATTGACAATTTCTGTAAGGTCGGGACCTTACAGAAAATGCGATTTTTCGCAAAAATCGAAATCTCTGGAATCGAATTCTCGACCATCCTATCTTATGTATTTTTTCGCGCTGATTACGAAAATGATAGATTTATTGAGGAAATCTCAACGGAACACCGAGATATCGATGATTTCTTGCGGAAAGAAAAATTTCTTTATACACAAAATCAGCGTTATTTCATATTTCCTTTGAGATTTCGACCAAATAACCGTGCTTTTCGGAATCAGCGTAAAAAAATACATCGGATAGGGTGGTCGAGATTCCAATTCCGAAAATTTTCATTTTTCGAAAAAATTGACAATTTCTGTAAGGTCGGGACCTTACAGAAAATGCGATTTTTCGCAAAAATCGAAATCTCTGGAATCGAATTCTCGACCATCCTATCTTATGTATTTTTTCGCGCTGATTACGAAAATGATAGATTTATTGAGGAAATCTCAACGGAACACCGAGATATCGATGATTTCTTGCGGAAAAAATATTTTCTTTATACACAAAATCAGCGTTATTTCATATTTCCTTTGAGATTTCGACCAAATAACCGTGCTTTTCGGAATCAGCGTAAAAAAATACATCGGATAGGGTGGTCGAGATTCCAATTCCGAAGATTTTCATTTTTCGAAAAAATTGACAATTTCTGTAAGGTCGGGACCTTACAGAAAATGCGATTTTTCGCAAAAATCGAAATCTCTGGAATCGAATTCTCGACCATCCTATCTTATGTATTTTTTCGCGCTGATTACGAAAATGATAGATATATTGAGGAAATCTCAACGGAACACCGAGATATCGATGACCTCTTGCGGGAAAAAAATTTCTTTATACACAAAATCAGCGTTATTTCATATTTCCTTTGAGATTTCGACCAAATAACCGTGTTTTTCGGAATCAGCGTAAAAAAAATACATCGGATAGGGTGGTCGAGATTCCAATTCCGAAGATTTTCATTTTTCGAAAAAATTGACAATTTCTGTAAGGTCGGGACCTTACAGAAAATGCGATTTTTCGCAAAAATCGAAATCTCTGGAATCGAATTCTCGACCATCCTATCTTACGTATTTTTTCGCGCTGATTACGAAAATGATAGATTTATTGAGGAAATCTCAACGGAACACCGAGATATCGATGATTTCTTGCGGGAAAAATATTTTTTTTATACACAAAATCAGCGTTATTTCATATTTCCTTTGAGATTTCGACCAAATAACCGTGCTTTTCGGAATCAGCGTAAAAAAATACATCGGATAGGGTGGTCGAGATTCCAATTCCGAAGATTTTCATTTTTCGAAAAAATTGACAATTTCTGTAAGGTCGGGACCTTACAGAAAATGCGATTTTTCGCAAAAATCGAAATCTCTGGAATCGAATTCTCGACCATCCTATCTTATGTATTTTTTCGCGCTGATTACGAAAATGATAGATTTATTGAGGAAATCTCAACGGAACACCGAGATATCGATGATTTCTTGCGGAAAAAATATTTTTTTTTATACACAAAATCAGCGTTATTTCATATTTCCTTTGAGATTTCGACCAAATAACCGTGTTTTTCGGAATCAGCGTAAAAAAATACATCGGATAGGGTGGTCGAGATTCCAATTCCGAAGATTTTCATTTTTCGAAAAAATTGACAATTTCTGTAAGGTCGGGACCTTACAGAAAATGCGATTTTTCGCAAAAATCGAAATCTCTGGAATCGAATTCTCGACCATCCTATCTTATGTATTTTTTCGCGCTGATTACGAAAATGATAGATATATTGAGGAAATCTCAACGGAACACCGAGATATCGATGATTTCTTGCGGGAAAAATATTTTTTTTATACACAAAATCAGCGTTATTTCATATTTCCTTTGAGATTTCGACCAAATAACCGTGCTTTTCGGAATCAGCGTAAAAAAATACATCGGATAGGGTGGTCGAGATTCCAATTCCGAAGATTATCATTTTTCGAAAAAATTGACAATTTCTGTAAGGTCGGGACCTTACAGAAAATGCGATTTTTCGCAAAAATCGAAATCTCTGGAATCGAATTCTCGACCATCCTATCTTATGTATTTTTTCGCGCTGATTACGAAAATGATAGATTTATTGAGGAAATCTCAACGGAACACCGAGATATCGATGATTTCTTGCGGAAAAAATATTTTCTTTATACACAAAATCAGCGTTATTTCATATTTCCTTTGAGATTTCGACCAAATAACCGTGCTTTTCGGAATCAGCGTAAAAAAATACATCGGATAGGGTGGTCGAGATTCCAATTCCGAAGATTTTCATTTTTCGAAAAAATTGACAATTTCTGTAAGGTCGGGACCTTACAGAAAATGCGATTTTTCGCAAAAATCGAAATCTCTGGAATCGAATTCTCGACCATCCTATCTTATGTATTTTTTCGCGCTGATTACGAAAATGATAGATATATTGAGGAAATCTCAACGGAACACCGAGATATCGATGATTTCTTGCGGAAAAAATATTTTCTTTATACACAAAATCAGCGTTATTTCATATTTCCTTTGAGATTTCGACCAAATAACCGTGCTTTTCGGAATCAGCGTAAAAAAATACATCGGATAGGGTGGTCGAGATTCCAATTCCGAAGATTTTCATTTTTCGAAAAAATTGACAATTTCTGTAAGGTCGGGACCTTACAGAAAATGCGATTTTTCGCAAAAATCGAAATCTCTGGAATCGAATTCTCGACCATCCTATCTTATGTATTTTTTCGCGCTGATTACGAAAATGATAGATATATTGAGGAAATCTCAACGGAACACCGAGATATCGATGATTTCTTGCGGGAAAAATATTTTTTTTATACACAAAATCAGCGTTATTTCATATTTCCTTTGAGATTTCGACCAAATAACCGTGCTTTTCGGAATCAGCGTAAAAAAATACATCGGATAGGGTGGTCGAGATTCCAATTCCGAAGATTTTCATTTTTCGAAAAAATTGACAATTTCTGTAAGGTCGGGACCTTACAGAAAATGCGATTTTTCGCAAAAATCGAAATCTCTGGAATCGAATTCTCGACCATCCTATCTTACGTATTTTTTCGCGCTGATTACGAAAATGATAGATTTATTGAGGAAATCTCAACGGAACACCGAGATATCGATGATTTCTTGCGGGAAAAATATTTTTTTTATACACAAAATCAGCGTTATTTCATATTTCCTTTGAGATTTCGACCAAATAACCGTGCTTTTCGGAATCAGCGTAAAAAAATACATCGGATAGGGTGGTCGAGATTCCAATTCCGAAGATTTTCATTTTTCGAAAAAATTGACAATTTCTGTAAGGTCGGGACCTTACAGAAAATGCGATTTTTCGCAAAAATCGAAATCTCTGGAATCGAATTCTCGACCATCCTATCTTACGTATTTTTTCGCGCTGATTACGAAAATGATAGATTTATTGAGGAAATCTCAACGGAACACCGAGATATCGATGATTTCTTGCGGGAAAAATATTTTTTTTATACACAAAATCAGCGTTATTTCATATTTCCTTTGAGATTTCGACCAAATAACCGTGCTTTTCGGAATCAGCGTAAAAAAATACATCGGATAGGGTGGTCGAGATTCCAATTCCGAAGATTTTCATTTTTCGAAAAAATTGACAATTTCTGTAAGGTCGGGACCTTACAGAAAATGCGATTTTTCGCAAAAATCGAAATCTCTGGAATCGAATTCTCGACCATCCTATCTTACGTATTTTTTCGCGCTGATTACGAAAATGATAGATTTATTGAGGAAATCTCAACGGAACACCGAGATATCGATGATTTCTTGCGGGAAAAATATTTTTTTTATACACAAAATCAGCGTTATTTCATATTTCCTTTGAGATTTCGACCAAATAACCGTGCTTTTCGGAATCAGCGTAAAAAATACATCGGATAGGGTGGTCGAGATTCCAATTCCGAAGATTTTCATTTTTCGAAAAAATTGACAATTTCTGTAAGGTCGGGACCTTACAGAAAATGCGATTTTTCGCAAAAATCGAAATCTCTGGAATCGAATTCTCGACCATCCTATCTTATGTATTTTTTCGCGCTGATTACGAAAATGATAGATTTATTGAGGAAATCTCAACGGAACACCGAGATATCGATGATTTCTTGCGGGAAAAATATTTTTTTTATACACAAAATCAGCGTTATTTCATATTTCCTTTGAGATTTCGACCAAATAACCGTGCTTTTCGGAATCAGCGTAAAAAAATACATCGGATAGGGTGGTCGAGATTCCAATTCCGAAGATTTTCATTTTTCGAAAAAATTGACAATTTCTGTAAGGTCGGCACCTTACAGAAAATGCGATTTTTCGCAAAAATCGAAATCTCTGGAATCGAATTCTCGACCATCCTATCTTATGTATTTTTTCGCGCTGATTACGAAAATGATAGATTTATTGAGGAAATCTCAACGGAACACCGAGATATCGATGATTTCTTGCGGAAAAAATATTTTTTTTTATACACAAAATCAGCGTTATTTCATATTTCCTTTGAGATTTCGACCAAATAACCGTGTTTTTCGGAATCAGCGTAAAAAAATACATCGGATAGGGTGGTCGAGATTCCAATTCCGAAGATTTTCATTTTTCGAAAAAATTGACAATTTCTGTAAGGTCGGGACCTTACAGAAAATGCGATTTTTCGCAAAAATCGAAATCTCTGGAATCGAATTCTCGACCATCCTATCTTATGTATTTTTTCGCGCTGATTACGAAAATGATAGATTTATTGAGGAAATCTCAACGGAACACCGAGATATCGATGATTTCTTGCGGAAAAAATATTTTCTTTATACACAAAATCAGCGTTATTTCATATTTCCTTTGAGATTTCGACCAAATAACCGTGCTTTTCGGAATCAGCGTAAAAAAATACATCGGATAGGGTGGTCGAGATTCCAATTCCGAAGATTTTCATTTTTCGAAAAAATTGACAATTTCTGTAAGGTCGGGACCTTACAGAAAATGCGATTTTTCGCAAAAATCGAAATCTCTGGAATCGAATTCTCGACCATCCTATCTTATGTATTTTTTCGCGCTGATTACGAAAATGATAGATTTATTGAGGAAATCTCAACGGAACACCGAGATATCGATGATTTCTTGCGGAAAAAATATTTTTTTTATACATAAAATCAGCGTTATTTCATATTTCCTTTGAGATTTCGACCAAATAACCGTGCTTTTCGGAATCAGCGTAAAAAAATACATCGGATAGGGTGGTCGAGATTCCAATTCCGAAGATTTTCATTTTTCGAAAAAATTGACAATTTCTGTAAGGTCGGGACCTTACAGAAAATGCGATTTTTCGCAAAAATCGAAATCTCTGGAATCGAATTCTCGACCATCCTATCTTACGTATTTTTTCGCGCTGATTACGAAAATGATAGATTTATTGAGGAAATCTCAACGGAACACCGAGATATCGATGATTTCTTGCGGGAAAAATATTTTTTTTATACACAAAATCAGCGTTATTTCATATTTCCTTTGAGATTTCGACCAAATAACCGTGCTTTTCGGAATCAGCGTAAAAAAATACATCGGATAGGGTGGTCGAGATTCCAATTCCGAAGATTTTCATTTTTCGAAAAAATTGACAATTTCTGTAAGGTCGGGACCTTACAGAAAATGCGATTTTTCGCAAAAATCGAAATCTCTGGAATCGAATTCTCGACCATCCTATCTTATGTATTTTTTCGCGCTGATTACGAAAATGATAGATTTATTGAGGAAATCTCAACGGAACACCGAGATATCGATGATTTCTTGCGGAAAAAATATTTTCTTTATACACAAAATCAGCGTTATTTCATATTTCCTTTGAGATTTCGACCAAATAACCGTGCTTTTCGGAATCAGCGTAAAAAAATACATCGGATAGGGTGGTCGAGATTCCAATTCCGAAGATTTTCATTTTTCGAAAAAATTGACAATTTCTGTAAGGTCGGGACCTTACAGAAAATGCGATTTTTCGCAAAAATCGAAATCTCTGGAATCGAATTCTCGACCATCCTATCTTACGTATTTTTTCGCGCTGATTACGAAAATGATAGATTTATTGAGGAAATCTCAACGGAACACCGAGATATCGATGATTTCTTGCGGGAAAAATATTTTTTTTATACACAAAATCAGCGTTATTTCATATTTCCTTTGAGATTTCGACCAAATAACCGTGCTTTTCGGAATCAGCGTAAAAAAATACATCGGATAGGGTGGTCGAGATTCCAATTCCGAAGATTTTCATTTTTCGAAAAAATTGACAATTTCTGTAAGGTCGGGACCTTACAGAAAATGCGATTTTTCGCAAAAATCGAAATCTCTGGAATCGAATTCTCGACCATCCTATCTTACGTATTTTTTCGCGCTGATTACGAAAATGATAGATTTATTGAGGAAATCTCAACGGAACACCGAGATATCGATGATTTCTTGCGGGAAAAATATTTTTTTTATACACAAAATCAGCGTTATTTCATATTTCCTTTGAGATTTCGACCAAATAACCGTGCTTTTCGGAATCAGCGTAAAAAAATACATCGGATAGGGTGGTCGAGATTCCAATTCCGAAGATTTTCATTTTTCGAAAAAATTGACAATTTCTGTAAGGTCGGGACCTTACAGAAAATGCGATTTTTCGCAAAAATCGAAATCTCTGGAATCGAATTCTCGACCATCCTATCTTACGTATTTTTTCGCGCTGATTACGAAAATGATAGATTTATTGAGGAAATCTCAACGGAACACCGAGATATCGATGATTTCTTGCGGGAAAAATATTTTTTTTATACACAAAATCAGCGTTATTTCATATTTCCTTTGAGATTTCGACCAAATAACCGTGCTTTTCGGAATCAGCGTAAAAAAATACATCGGATAGGGTGGTCGAGATTCCAATTCCGAAGATTTTCATTTTTCGAAAAAATTGACAATTTCTGTAAGGTCGGGACCTTACAGAAAATGCGATTTTTCGCAAAAATCGAAATCTCTGGAATCGAATTCTCGACCATCCTATCTTACGTATTTTTTCGCGCTGATTACGAAAATGATAGATTTATTGAGGAAATCTCAACGGAACACCGAGATATCGATGATTTCTTGCGGGAAAAATATTTTTTTTATACACAAAATCAGCGTTATTTCATATTTCCTTTGAGATTTCGACCAAATAACCGTGCTTTTCGGAATCAGCGTAAAAAAATACATCGGATAGGGTGGTCGAGATTCCAATTCCGAAGATTTTCATTTTTCGAAAAAATTGACAATTTCTGTAAGGTCGGGACCTTACAGAAAATGCGATTTTTCGCAAAAATCGAAATCTCTGGAATCGAATTCTCGACCATCCTATCTTATGTATTTTTTCGCGCTGATTACGAAAATGATAGATTTATTGAGGAAATCTCAACGGAACACCGAGATATCGATGATTTCTTGCGGAAAAAATATTTTCTTTATACACAAAATCAGCGTTATTTCATATTTCCTTTGAGATTTCGACCAAATAACCGTGCTTTTCGGAATCAGCGTAAAAAAATACATCGGATAGGGTGGTCGAGATTCCAATTCCGAAGATTTTCATTTTTCGAAAAAATTGACAATTTCTGTAAGGTCGGGACCTTACAGAAAATGCGATTTTTCGCAAAAATCGAAATCTCTGGAATCGAATTCTCGACCATCCTATCTTATGTATTTTTTCGCGCTGATTACGAAAATGATAGATTTATTGAGGAAATCTCAACGGAACACCGAGATATCGATGATTTCTTGCGGAAAGAAAAATTTCTTTATACACAAAATCAGCGTTATTTCATATTTCCTTTGAGATTTCGACCAAATAACCGTGCTTTTCGGAATCAGCGTAAAAAAATACATCGGATAGGGTGGTCGAGATTCCAATTCCGAAAATTTTCATTTTTCGAAAAAATTGACAATTTCTGTAAGGTCGGGACCTTACAGAAAATGCGATTTTTCGCAAAAATCGAAATCTCTGGAATCGAATTCTCGACCATCCTATCTTATGTATTTTTTCGCGCTGATTACGAAAATGATAGATTTATTGAGGAAATCTCAACGGAACACCGAGATATCGATGATTTCTTGCGGAAAAAATATTTTCTTTATACACAAAATCAGCGTTATTTCATATTTCCTTTGAGATTTCGACCAAATAACCGTGCTTTTCGGAATCAGCGTAAAAAAATACATCGGATAGGGTGGTCGAGATTCCAATTCCGAAGATTTTCATTTTTCGAAAAAATTGACAATTTCTGTAAGGTCGGGACCTTACAGAAAATGCGATTTTTCGCAAAAATCGAAATCTCTGGAATCGAATTCTCGACCATCCTATCTTATGTATTTTTTCGCGCTGATTACGAAAATGATAGATATATTGAGGAAATCTCAACGGAACACCGAGATATCGATGACCTCTTGCGGGAAAAAAATTTCTTTATACACAAAATCAGCGTTATTTCATATTTCCTTTGAGATTTCGACCAAATAACCGTGTTTTTCGGAATCAGCGTAAAAAAAATACATCGGATAGGGTGGTCGAGATTCCAATTCCGAAGATTTTCATTTTTCGAAAAAATTGACAATTTCTGTAAGGTCGGGACCTTACAGAAAATGCGATTTTTCGCAAAAATCGAAATCTCTGGAATCGAATTCTCGACCATCCTATCTTACGTATTTTTTCGCGCTGATTACGAAAATGATAGATTTATTGAGGAAATCTCAACGGAACACCGAGATATCGATGATTTCTTGCGGGAAAAATATTTTTTTTATACACAAAATCAGCGTTATTTCATATTTCCTTTGAGATTTCGACCAAATAACCGTGCTTTTCGGAATCAGCGTAAAAAAATACATCGGATAGGGTGGTCGAGATTCCAATTCCGAAGATTTTCATTTTTCGAAAAAATTGACAATTTCTGTAAGGTCGGGACCTTACAGAAAATGCGATTTTTCGCAAAAATCGAAATCTCTGGAATCGAATTCTCGACCATCCTATCTTATGTATTTTTTCGCGCTGATTACGAAAATGATAGATTTATTGAGGAAATCTCAACGGAACACCGAGATATCGATGATTTCTTGCGGAAAAAATATTTTTTTTTATACACAAAATCAGCGTTATTTCATATTTCCTTTGAGATTTCGACCAAATAACCGTGTTTTTCGGAATCAGCGTAAAAAAATACATCGGATAGGGTGGTCGAGATTCCAATTCCGAAGATTTTCATTTTTCGAAAAAATTGACAATTTCTGTAAGGTCGGGACCTTACAGAAAATGCGATTTTTCGCAAAAATCGAAATCTCTGGAATCGAATTCTCGACCATCCTATCTTATGTATTTTTTCGCGCTGATTACGAAAATGATAGATATATTGAGGAAATCTCAACGGAACACCGAGATATCGATGATTTCTTGCGGGAAAAATATTTTTTTTATACACAAAATCAGCGTTATTTCATATTTCCTTTGAGATTTCGACCAAATAACCGTGCTTTTCGGAATCAGCGTAAAAAAATACATCGGATAGGGTGGTCGAGATTCCAATTCCGAAGATTATCATTTTTCGAAAAAATTGACAATTTCTGTAAGGTCGGGACCTTACAGAAAATGCGATTTTTCGCAAAAATCGAAATCTCTGGAATCGAATTCTCGACCATCCTATCTTATGTATTTTTTCGCGCTGATTACGAAAATGATAGATTTATTGAGGAAATCTCAACGGAACACCGAGATATCGATGATTTCTTGCGGAAAAAATATTTTCTTTATACACAAAATCAGCGTTATTTCATATTTCCTTTGAGATTTCGACCAAATAACCGTGCTTTTCGGAATCAGCGTAAAAAAATACATCGGATAGGGTGGTCGAGATTCCAATTCCGAAGATTTTCATTTTTCGAAAAAATTGACAATTTCTGTAAGGTCGGGACCTTACAGAAAATGCGATTTTTCGCAAAAATCGAAATCTCTGGAATCGAATTCTCGACCATCCTATCTTATGTATTTTTTCGCGCTGATTACGAAAATGATAGATATATTGAGGAAATCTCAACGGAACACCGAGATATCGATGATTTCTTGCGGGAAAAATATTTTTTTTATACACAAAATCAGCGTTATTTCATATTTCCTTTGAGATTTCGACCAAATAACCGTGTTTTTCGGAATCAGCGTAAAAAAATACATCGGATAGGGTGGTCGAGATTCCAATTCCGAAGATTATCATTTTTCGAAAAAATTGACAATTTCTGTAAGGTCGGGACCTTACAGAAAATGCGATTTTTCGCAAAAATCGAAATCTCTGGAATCGAATTCTCGACCATCCTATCTTATGTATTTTTTCGCGCTGATTACGAAAATGATAGATTTATTGAGGAAATCTCAACGGAACACCGAGATATCGATGATTTCTTGCGGAAAAAATATTTTTTTTATACACAAAATCAGCGTTGTTTCATATTTCCTTTGAGATTTCGACCAAATAACCGTGCTTTTCGGAATCAGCGTAAAAAAATACATCGGATAGGGTGGTCGAGATTCCAATTCCGAAGATTTTCATTTTTCGAAAAAATTGACAATTTCTGTAAGGTCGGGACCTTACAGAAAATGCGATTTTTCGCAAAAATCGAAATCTCTGGAATCGAATTCTCGACCATCCTATCTTATGTATTTTTTCGCGCTGATTACGAAAATGATAGATTTATTGAGGAAATCTCAACGGAACACCGAGATATCGATGATTTCTTGCGGAAAAAATATTTTCTTTATACACAAAATCAGCGTTATTTCATATTTCCTTTGAGATTTCGACTAAATAACCGTGCTTTTCGGAATCAGCGTAAAAAAATACATCGGATAGGGTGGTCGAGATTCCAATTCCGAAAATTTTCATTTTTCGAAAAAATTGACAATTTCTGTAAGGTCGGGACCTTACAGAAAATGCGATTTTTCGCAAAAATCGAAATCTCTGGAATCGAATTCTCGACCATCCTATCTTATGTATTTTTTCGCGCTGATTACGAAAATGATAGATTTATTGAGGAAATCTCAACGGAACACCGAGATATCGATGATTTCTTGCGGAAAGAAAAATTTCTTTATACACAAAATCAGCGTTATTTCATATTACCTTTGAGATTTCGACCAAATAACCGTGCTTTTTGGAATCAGCGTAAAAAAATACATCGGATAGGGTGGTCGAGATTCCAATTCCGAAGATTTTCATTTTTCGAAAAAATTGACAATTTCTGTAAGGTCGGGACCTTACAGAAAATGCGATTTTTCGCAAAAATCGAAATCTCTGGAATCGAATTCTCGACCATCCTATCTTATGTATTTTTTCGCGCTGATTACGAAAATGATAGATTTATTGAGGAAATCTCAACGGAACACCGAGATATCGATGATTTCTTGCGGGAAAGAAAAATTTCTTTATACACAAAATCAGCGTTATTTCATATTTCCTTTGAGATTTCGACCAAATAACCGTGCTTTTCGGAATCAGCATAAAAAAATACATAAGATAGGGTGATCCAGAATTCGATTCCAGAGATTTCGATTTTTGCAAAAAATCTAAGGCATACCCCTTAGATTTTTCGCAAAAATCGAAATCTCTGGAATCGAATTCTCGACCATCCTATCTTATGTATTTTTTCGCGCTGATTACGAAAATGATAGATTTATTGAGGAAATCTCAACGGAACACCGAGATATCGATGATTTCTTGCGGAAAAAATATTTTTTTTATACATAAAATCAGCGTTATTTCATATTTCCTTTGAGATTTCGACCAAATAACCGTGCTTTTCGGAATCAGCGTAAAAAAATACATCGGATAGGGTGGTCGAGATTCCAATTCCGAAAATTTTCATTTTTCGAAAAAATTGACAATTTCTGTAAGGTCGGGACCTTACAGAAAATGCGATTTTTCGCAAAAATCGAAATCTCTGGAATCGAATTCTCGACCATCCTATCTTATGTATTTTTTCGCGCTGATTACGAAAATGATAGATTTATTGAGGAAATCTCAACGGAACACCGAGATATCGATGATTTCTTGCGGAAAAAATATTTTTTTTATACATAAAATCAGCGTTATTTCATATTTCCTTTGAGATTTCGACCAAATAACCGTGCTTTTCGGAATCAGCGTAAAAAAATACATCGGATAGGGTGGTCGAGATTCCAATTCCGAAGATTTTCATTTTTCGAAAAAATTGACAATTTCTGTAAGGTCGGGACCTTACAGAAAATGCGATTTTTCGCAAAAATCGAAATCTCTGGAATCGAATTCTCGACCATCCTATCTTATGTATTTTTTCGCGCTGATTACGAAAATGATAGATTTATTGAGGAAATCTCAACGGAACACCGAGATATCGATGATTTCTTGCGGAAAAAATATTTTCTTTATACACAAAATCAGCGTTATTTCATATTTCCTTTGAGATTTCGACCAAATAACCGTGCTTTTCGGAATCAGCGTAAAAAAATACATCGGATAGGGTGGTCGAGATTCCAATTCCGAAAATTTTCATTTTTCGAAAAAATTGACAATTTCTGTAAGGTCGGGACCTTACAGAAAATGCGATTTTTCGCAAAAATCGAAATCTCTGGAATCGAATTCTCGACCATCCTATCTTATGTATTTTTTCGCGCTGATTACGAAAATGATAGATATATTGAGGAAATCTCAACGGAACACCGAGATATCGATGATTTCTTGCGGGAAAAATATTTTTTTTATACACAAAATCAGCGTTATTTCATATTTCCTTTGAGATTTCGACCAAATAACCGTGTTTTTCGGAATCAGCGTAAAAAAATACATCGGATAGGGTGGTCGAGATTCCAATTCCGAAGATTATCATTTTTCGAAAAAATTGACAATTTCTGTAAGGTCGGGACCTTACAGAAAATGCGATTTTTCGCAAAAATCGAAATCTCTGGAATCGAATTCTCGACCATCCTATCTTATGTATTTTTTCGCGCTGATTACGAAAATGATAGATTTATTGAGGAAATCTCAACGGAACACCGAGATATCGATGATTTCTTGCGGAAAAAATATTTTCTTTATACACAAAATCAGCGTTATTTCATATTTCCTTTGAGATTTCGACCAAATAACCGTGCTTTTCGGAATCAGCGTAAAAAAATACATCGGATAGGGTGGTCGAGATTCCAATTCCGAAAATTTTCATTTTTCGAAAAAATTGACAATTTCTGTAAGGTCGGGACCTTACAGAAAATGCGATTTTTCGCAAAAATCGAAATCTCTGGAATCGAATTCTCGACCATCCTATCTTATGTATTTTTTCGCGCTGATTACGAAAATGATAGATATATTGAGGAAATCTCAACGGAACACCGAGATATCGATGATTTCTTGCGGGAAAAATATTTTTTTTATACACAAAATCAGCGTTATTTCATATTTCCTTTGAGATTTCGACCAAATAACCGTGTTTTTCGGAATCAGCGTAAAAAAATACATCGGATAGGGTGGTCGAGATTCCAATTCCGAAGATTATCATTTTTCGAAAAAATTGACAATTTCTGTAAGGTCGGGACCTTACAGAAAATGCGATTTTTCGCAAAAATCGAAATCTCTGGAATCGAATTCTCGACCATCCTATCTTATGTATTTTTTCGCGCTGATTACGAAAATGATAGATTTATTGAGGAAATCTCAACGGAACACCGAGATATCGATGATTTCTTGCGGAAAAAATATTTTTTTTATACACAAAATCAGCGTTGTTTCATATTTCCTTTGAGATTTCGACCAAATAACCGTGCTTTTCGGAATCAGCGTAAAAAAATACATCGGATAGGGTGGTCGAGATTCCAATTCCGAAGATTTTCATTTTTCGAAAAAATTGACAATTTCTGTAAGGTCGGGACCTTACAGAAAATGCGATTTTTCGCAAAAATCGAAATCTCTGGAATCGAATTCTCGACCATCCTGTCTTATGTATTTTTTCGCGCTGATTACGAAAATGATAGATTTATTGAGGAAATCTCAACGGAACACCGAGATATCGATGATTTCTTGCGGAAAAAATATTTTTTTTATACATAAAATCAGCGTTATTTCATATTTCCTTTGAGATTTCGACCAAATAACCGTGCTTTTCGGAATCAGCGTAAAAAAATACATCGGATAGGGTGGTCGAGATTCCAATTCCGAAGATTTTCATTTTTCGAAAAAATTGACAATTTCTGTAAGGTCGGGACCTTACAGAAAATGCGATTTTTCGCAAAAATCGAAATCTCTGGAATCGAATTCTCGACCATCCTATCTTATGTATTTTTTCGCGCTGATTACGAAAATGATAGATTTATTGAGGAAATCTCAACGGAACACCGAGATATCGATGATTTCTTGCGGAAAGAAAAATTTCTTTATACACAAAATCAGCGTTATTTCATATTTCCTTTGAGATTTCGACCAAATAACCGTGCTTTTCGGAATCAGCGTAAAAAAATACATCGGATAGGGTGGTCGAGATTCCAATTCCGAAGATTTTCATTTTTCGAAAAAATTGACAATTTCTGTAAGGTCGGGACCTTACAGAAAATGCGATTTTTCGCAAAAATCGAAATCTCTGGAATCGAATTCTCGACCATCCTATCTTATGTATTTTTTCGCGCTGATTACGAAAATGATAGATTTATTGAGGAAATCTCAACGGAACACCGAGATATCGATGATTTCTTGCGGAAAAAATATTTTTTTTATACATAAAATCAGCGTTATTTCATATTTCCTTTGAGATTTCGACCAAATAACCGTGCTTTTCGGAATCAGCGTAAAAAAATACATCGGATAGGGTGGTCGAGATTCCAATTCCGAAAATTTTCATTTTTCGAAAAAATTGACAATTTCTGTAAGGTCGGGACCTTACAGAAAATGCGATTTTTCGCAAAAATCGAAATCTCTGGAATCGAATTCTCGACCATCCTATCTTATGTATTTTTTCGCGCTGATTACGAAAATGATAGATTTATTGAGGAAATCTCAACGGAACACCGAGATATCGATGATTTCTTGCGGAAAAAATATTTTTTTTATACATAAAATCAGCGTTATTTCATATTTCCTTTGAGATTTCGACCAAATAACCGTGCTTTTCGGAATCAGCGTAAAAAAATACATCGGATAGGGTGGTCGAGATTCCAATTCCGAAGATTTTCATTTTTCGAAAAAATTGACAATTTCTGTAAGGTCGGGACCTTACAGAAAATGCGATTTTTCGCAAAAATCGAAATCTCTGGAATCGAATTCTCGACCATCCTATCTTATGTATTTTTTCGCGCTGATTACGAAAATGATAGATTTATTGAGGAAATCTCAACGGAACACCGAGATATCGATGATTTCTTGCGGAAAAAATATTTTCTTTATACACAAAATCAGCGTTATTTCATATTTCCTTTGAGATTTCGACCAAATAACCGTGCTTTTCGGAATCAGCGTAAAAAAATACATCGGATAGGGTGGTCGAGATTCCAATTCCGAAAATTTTCATTTTTCGAAAAAATTGACAATTTCTGTAAGGTCGGGACCTTACAGAAAATGCGATTTTTCGCAAAAATCGAAATCTGTGAAATCGAATTCTCGAGCATCCTATCTTATGTATTTTTTCGCGCTGATTACGAAAATGATAGATTTATTGAGGAAATCTCAACGGAACACCGAGATATCGATGATTTCTTGCGGAAAAAATATTTTCTTTATACACAAAATCAGCGTTATTTCATATTTCCTTTGAGATTTCGACCAAATAACCGTGCTTTTCGGAATCAGCGTAAAAAAATACATCGGATAGGGTGGTCGAGATTCCAATTCCGAAGATTTTCATTTTTCGAAAAAATTGACAATTTCTGTAAGGTCGGGACCTTACAGAAAATGCGATTTTTCGCAAAAATCGAAATCTCTGGAATCGAATTCTCGACCATCCTATCTTACGTATTTTTTCGCGCTGATTACGAAAATGATAGATTTATTGAGGAAATCTCAACGGAACACCGAGATATCGATGATTTCTTGCGGAAAAAAAAATTTCTTTATACACAAAATCAGCGTTATTTCATATTTCCTTTGAGATTTCGACCAAATAACCGTGCTTTTCGGAATCAGCGTAAAAAAATACATCGGATAGGGTGGTCGAGATTCCAATTCCGAAAATTTTCATTTTTCGAAAAAATTGACAATTTCTGTAAGGTCGGGACCTTACAGAAAATGCGATTTTTCGCAAAAATCGAAATCTCTGGAATCGAATTCTCGACCATCCTATCTTATGTATTTTTTCGCGCTGATTACGAAAATGATAGATATATTGAGGAAATCTCAACGGAACACCGAGATATCGATGATTTCTTGCGGGAAAAATATTTTTTTTATACACAAAATCAGCGTTATTTCATATTTCCTTTGAGATTTCGACCAAATAACCGTGTTTTTCGGAATCAGCGTAAAAAAATACATCGGATAGGGTGGTCGAGATTCCAATTCCGAAGATTATCATTTTTCGAAAAAATTGACAATTTCTGTAAGGTCGGGACCTTACAGAAAATGCGATTTTTCGCAAAAATCGAAATCTCTGGAATCGAATTCTCGACCATCCTATCTTATGTATTTTTTCGCGCTGATTACGAAAATGATAGATTTATTGAGGAAATCTCAACGGAACACCGAGATATCGATGATTTCTTGCGGAAAAAATATTTTCTTTATACACAAAATCAGCGTTATTTCATATTTCCTTTGAGATTTCGACCAAATAACCGTGCTTTTCGGAATCAGCGTAAAAAAATACATCGGATAGGGTGGTCGAGATTCCAATTCCGAAAATTTTCATTTTTCGAAAAAATTGACAATTTCTGTAAGGTCGGGACCTTACAGAAAATGCGATTTTTCGCAAAAATCGAAATCTCTGGAATCGAATTCTCGACCATCCTATCTTATGTATTTTTTCGCGCTGATTACGAAAATGATAGATATATTGAGGAAATCTCAACGGAACACCGAGATATCGATGATTTCTTGCGGGAAAAATATTTTTTTTATACACAAAATCAGCGTTATTTCATATTTCCTTTGAGATTTCGACCAAATAACCGTGTTTTTCGGAATCAGCGTAAAAAAATACATCGGATAGGGTGGTCGAGATTCCAATTCCGAAGATTATCATTTTTCGAAAAAATTGACAATTTCTGTAAGGTCGGGACCTTACAGAAAATGCGATTTTTCGCAAAAATCGAAATCTCTGGAATCGAATTCTCGACCATCCTATCTTATGTATTTTTTCGCGCTGATTACGAAAATGATAGATTTATTGAGGAAATCTCAACGGAACACCGAGATATCGATGATTTCTTGCGGAAAAAATATTTTTTTTATACACAAAATCAGCGTTGTTTCATATTTCCTTTGAGATTTCGACCAAATAACCGTGCTTTTCGGAATCAGCGTAAAAAAATACATCGGATAGGGTGGTCGAGATTCCAATTCCGAAGATTTTCATTTTTCGAAAAAATTGACAATTTCTGTAAGGTCGGGACCTTACAGAAAATGCGATTTTTCGCAAAAATCGAAATCTCTGGAATCGAATTCTCGACCATCCTGTCTTATGTATTTTTTCGCGCTGATTACGAAAATGATAGATTTATTGAGGAAATCTCAACGGAACACCGAGATATCGATGATTTCTTGCGGAAAAAATATTTTTTTTATACATAAAATCAGCGTTATTTCATATTTCCTTTGAGATTTCGACCAAATAACCGTGCTTTTCGGAATCAGCGTAAAAAAATACATCGGATAGGGTGGTCGAGATTCCAATTCCGAAGATTTTCATTTTTCGAAAAAATTGACAATTTCTGTAAGGTCGGGACCTTACAGAAAATGCGATTTTTCGCAAAAATCGAAATCTCTGGAATCGAATTCTCGACCATCCTATCTTATGTATTTTTTCGCGCTGATTACGAAAATGATAGATTTATTGAGGAAATCTCAACGGAACACCGAGATATCGATGATTTCTTGCGGAAAGAAAAATTTCTTTATACACAAAATCAGCGTTATTTCATATTTCCTTTGAGATTTCGACCAAATAACCGTGCTTTTCGGAATCAGCGTAAAAAAATACATCGGATAGGGTGGTCGAGATTCCAATTCCGAAGATTTTCATTTTTCGAAAAAATTGACAATTTCTGTAAGGTCGGGACCTTACAGAAAATGCGATTTTTCGCAAAAATCGAAATCTCTGGAATCGAATTCTCGACCATCCTATCTTATGTATTTTTTCGCGCTGATTACGAAAATGATAGATATATTGAGGAAATCTCAACGGAACACCGAGATATCGATGATTTCTTGCGGAAAAAATATTTTTTTATACACAAAATCAGCGTTATTTCATATTTCCTTTGAGATTTCGACCAAATAACCGTGCTTTTCGGAATCAGCGTAAAAAAATACATCGGATAGGGTGGTCGAGATTCCAATTCCGAAGATTTTCATTTTTCGAAAAAATTGACAATTTCTGTAAGGTCGGGACCTTAAAGAAAATGCGATTTTTCGCAAAAATCGAAATCTCTGGAATCGAATTCTCGACCATCTTATCTTATGTATTTTTTCGCGCTGATTACGAAAATGATAGATTTATTGAGGAAATCTCAACGGAACACCGAGATATCGATGATTTCTTGCGGAAAAAAAATTTCTTTATACACAAAATCAGCGTTATCTCATATTTCCTTTGAGATTTCGACCAAATAACCGTGCTTTTCGGAATCAGCGTAAAAAAATACATCGGATAGGGTGGTCGAGATTCCAATTCCGAAAATTTTCATTTTTCGAAAAAATTGACAATTTCTGTAAGGTCGGGACCTTACAGAAAATGCGATTTTTCGCAAAAATCGAAATCTCTGGAATCGAATTCTCGACCATCCTATCTTATGTATTTTTTCGCGCTGATTACGAAAATGATAGATTTATTGAGGAAATCTCAACGGAACACCGAGATATCGATGATTTCTTGCGGAAAAAATATTTTCTTTATACACAAAATCAGCGTTATTTCATATTTCCTTTGAGATTTCGACCAAATAACCGTGCTTTTCGGAATCAGCGTAAAAAAATACATCGGATAGGGTGGTCGAGATTCCAATTCCGAAAATTTTCATTTTTCGAAAAGATTGACAATTTCTGTAAGGTCGGGACCTTACAGAAAATGCGATTTTTCGCAAAAATCGAAATCTGTGAAATCGAATTCTCGAGCATCCTATCTTATGTATTTTTTCGCGCTGATTACGAAAATGATAGATTTATTGAGGAAATCTCAACGGAACACCGAGATATCGATGATTTCTTGCGGAAAAAAAAATTTCTTTATACACAAAATCAGCGTTATTTCATATTTCCTTTGAGATTTCGACCAAATAACCGTGCTTTTCGGAATCAGCGTAAAAAAATACATCGGATAGGGTGGTCGAGATTCCAATTCCGAAGATTATCATTTTTCGAAAAGATTGACAATTTCTGTAAGGTCGGGACCTTACAGAAATTGCGATTTTTCGCAAAAATCCAAATCTCTGGAATCGAATTCTCGACCATCCTATCTTATGTATTTTTTCGCGCTGATTACGAAAATGATAGATTTATTGAGGAAATCTCAACGGAACACCGAGATATCGATGATTTCTTGCGGAAAAAATATTTTTTTTATACACAAAATCAGCGTTGTTTCATATTTCCTTTGAGATTTCGACCAAATAACCGTGCTTTTCGGAATCAGCGTAAAAAAATACATCGGATAGGGTGGTCGAGATTCCAATTCCGAAGATTTTCATTTTTCGAAAAAATTGACAATTTCTGTAAGGTCGGGACCTTACAGAAAATGCGATTTTTCGCAAAAATCGAAATCTCTGGAATCGAATTCTCGACCATCCTGTCTTATGTATTTTTTCGCGCTGATTACGAAAATGATAGATTTATTGAGGAAATCTCAACGGAACACCGAGATATCGATGATTTCTTGCGGAAAAAATATTTTTTTTTATACACAAAATCAGCGTTATTTCATATTTCCTTTGAGATTTCGACCAAATAACCGTGTTTTTCGGAATCAGCGTAAAAAAATACATCGGATAGGGTGGTCGAGATTCCAATTCCGAAGATTTTCATTTTTCGAAAAAATTGACAATTTCTGTAAGGTCGGGACCTTACAGAAAATGCGATTTTTCGCAAAAATCGAAATCTCTGGAATCGAATTCTCGACCATCCTATCTTACGTATTTTTTCGCGCTGATTACGAAAATGATAGATTTATTGAGGAAATCTCAACGGAACACCGAGATATCGATGATTTCTTGCGGAAAAAAAAATTTCTTTATACACAAAATCAGCGTTATTTCATATTTCCTTTGAGATTTCGACCAAATAACCGTGCTTTTCGGAATCAGCGTAAAAAAATACATCGGATAGGGTGGTCGAGATTCCAATTCCGAAAATTTTCATTTTTCGAAAAAATTGACAATTTCTGTAAGGTCGGGACCTTACAGAAAATGCGATTTTTCGCAAAAATCGAAATCTCTGGAATCGAATTCTCGACCATCCTGTCTTATGTATTTTTTCGCGCTGATTACGAAAATGATAGATTTATTGAGGAAATCTCAACGGAACACCGAGATATCGATGATTTCTTGCGGAAAAAATATTTTTTTTATACATAAAATCAGCGTTATTTCATATTTCCTTTGAGATTTCGACCAAATAACCGTGCTTTTCGGAATCAGCGTAAAAAAATACATCGGATAGGGTGGTCGAGATTCCAATTCCGAAGATTTTCATTTTTCGAAAAAATTGACAATTTCTGTAAGGTCGGGACCTTACAGAAAATGCGATTTTTCGCAAAAATCGAAATCTCTGGAATCGAATTCTCGACCATCCTATCTTATGTATTTTTTCGCGCTGATTACGAAAATGATAGATTTATTGAGGAAATCTCAACGGAACACCGAGATATCGATGATTTCTTGCGGAAAAAATATTTTCTTTATACACAAAATCAGCGTTATTTCATATTTCCTTTGAGATTTCGACCAAATAACCGTGCTTTTCGGAATCAGCGTAAAAAAATACATCGGATAGGGTGGTCGAGATTCCAATTCCGAAAATTTTCATTTTTCGAAAAGATTGACAATTTCTGTAAGGTCGGGACCTTACAGAAAATGCGATTTTTCGCAAAAATCGAAATCTGTGAAATCGAATTCTCGAGCATCCTATCTTATGTATTTTTTCGCGCTGATTACGAAAATGATAGATTTATTGAGGAAATCTCAACGGAACACCGAGATATCGATGATTTCTTGCGGAAAAAAAAATTTCTTTATACACAAAATCAGCGTTATTTCATATTTCCTTTGAGATTTCGACCAAATAACCGTGCTTTTCGGAATCAGCGTAAAAAAATACATCGGATAGGGTGGTCGAGATTCCAATTCCGAAGATTATCATTTTTCGAAAAGATTGACAATTTCTGTAAGGTCGGGACCTTACAGAAATTGCGATTTTTCGCAAAAATCCAAATCTCTGGAATCGAATTCTCGACCATCCTATCTTATGTATTTTTTCGCGCTGATTACGAAAATGATAGATTTATTGAGGAAATCTCAACGGAACACCGAGATATCGATGATTTCTTGCGGAAAAAATATTTTTTTTATACACAAAATCAGCGTTGTTTCATATTTCCTTTGAGATTTCGACCAAATAACCGTGCTTTTCGGAATCAGCGTAAAAAAATACATCGGATAGGGTGGTCGAGATTCCAATTCCGAAGATTTTCATTTTTCGAAAAAATTGACAATTTCTGTAAGGTCGGGACCTTACAGAAAATGCGATTTTTCGCAAAAATCGAAATCTCTGGAATCGAATTCTCGACCATCCTATCTTATGTATTTTTTCGCGCTGATTACGAAAATGATAGATTTATTGAGGAAATCTCAACGGAACACCGAGATATCGATGATTTCTTGCGGAAAGAAAAATTTCTTTATACACAAAATCAGCGTTATTTCATATTTCCTTTGAGATTTCGACCAAATAACCGTGCTTTTCGGAATCAGCGTAAAAAAATACATCGGATAGGGTGGTCGAGATTCCAATTCCGAAAATTTTCATTTTTCGAAAAAATTGACAATTTCTGTAAGGTCAGGACCTTACAGAAAATGCGATTTTTCGCAAAAATCGAAATCTCTGGAATCGAATTCTCGACCATCCTATCTTATGTATTTTTTCGCGCTGATTACGAAAATGATAGATTTATTGAGGAAATCTCAACGGAACACCGAGATATCGATGATTTCTTGCGGAAAAAATATTTTCTTTATACACAAAATCAGCGTTATTTCATATTTCCTTTGAGATTTCGACCAAATAACCGTGCTTTTCGGAATCAGCGTAAAAAAATACATCGGATAGGGTGGTCGAGATTCCAATTCCGAAGATTTTCATTTTTCGAAAAAATTGACAATTTCTGTAAGGTCGGGACCTTACAGAAAATGCGATTTTTCGCAAAAATCGAAATCTCTGGAATCGAATTCTCGACCATCCTATCTTATGTATTTTTTCGCGCTGATTACGAAAATGATAGATTTATTGAGGAAATCTCAACGGAACACCGAGATATCGATGATTTCTTGCGGAAAAAATATTTTTTTTTATACACAAAATCAGCGTTATTTCATATTTCCTTTGAGATTTCGACCAAATAACCGTGTTTTTCGGAATCAGCGTAAAAAAATACATCGGATAGGGTGGTCGAGATTCCAATTCCGAAGATTTTCATTTTTCGAAAAAATTGACAATTTCTGTAAGGTCGGGACCTTACAGAAAATGCGATTTTTCGCAAAAATCGAAATCTCTGGAATCGAATTCTCGACCATCCTATCTTATGTATTTTTTCGCGCTGATTACGAAAATGATAGATTTATTGAGGAAATCTCAACGGAACACCGAGATATCGATGATTTCTTGCGGAAAAAATATTTTCTTTATACACAAAATCAGCGTTATTTCATATTTCCTTTGAGATTTCGACCAAATAACCGTGCTTTTCGGAATCAGCGTAAAAAAATACATCGGATAGGGTGGTCGAGATTCCAATTCCGAAGATTTTCATTTTTCGAAAAAATTGACAATTTCTGTAAGGTCGGGACCTTACAGAAAATGCGATTTTTCGCAAAAATCGAAATCTCTGGAATCGAATTCTCGACCATCCTATCTTATGTATTTTTTCGCGCTGATTACGAAAATGATAGATATATTGAGGAAATCTCAACGGAACACCGAGATATCGATGATTTCTTGCGGGAAAAATATTTTTTTTATACACAAAATCAGCGTTATTTCATATTTCCTTTGAGATTTCGACCAAATAACCGTGCTTTTCGGAATCAGCGTAAAAAAATACATCGGATAGGGTGGTCGAGATTCCAATTCCGAAGATTTTCATTTTTCGAAAAAATTGACAATTTCTGTAAGGTCGGGACCTTACAGAAAATGCGATTTTTCGCAAAAATCGAAATCTCTGGAATCGAATTCTCGACCATCCTATCTTACGTATTTTTTCGCGCTGATTACGAAAATGATAGATTTATTGAGGAAATCTCAACGGAACACCGAGATATCGATGATTTCTTGCGGGAAAAATATTTTTTTTATACACAAAATCAGCGTTATTTCATATTTCCTTTGAGATTTCGACCAAATAACCGTGCTTTTCGGAATCAGCGTAAAAAAATACATCGGATAGGGTGGTCGAGATTCCAATTCCGAAGATTTTCATTTTTCGAAAAAATTGACAATTTCTGTAAGGTCGGGACCTTACAGAAAATGCGATTTTTCGCAAAAATCGAAATCTCTGGAATCGAATTCTCGACCATCCTATCTTATGTATTTTTTCGCGCTGATTACGAAAATGATAGATATATTGAGGAAATCTCAACGGAACACCGAGATATCGATGACCTCTTGCGGGAAAAAAATTTCTTTATACACAAAATCAGCGTTATTTCATATTTCCTTTGAGATTTCGACCAAATAACCGTGTTTTTCGGAATCAGCGTAAAAAAAATACATCGGATAGGGTGGTCGAGATTCCAATTCCGAAGATTTTCATTTTTCGAAAAAATTGACAATTTCTGTAAGGTCGGGACCTTACAGAAAATGCGATTTTTCGCAAAAATCGAAATCTCTGGAATCGAATTCTCGACCATCCTATCTTATGTATTTTTTCGCGCTGATTACGAAAATGATAGATATATTGAGGAAATCTCAACGGAACACCGAGATATCGATGATTTCTTGCGGGAAAAATATTTTTTTTATACACAAAATCAGCGTTATTTCATATTTCCTTTGAGATTTCGACCAAATAACCGTGCTTTTCGGAATCAGCGTAAAAAAATACATCGGATAGGGTGGTCGAGATTCCAATTCCGAAGATTTTCATTTTTCGAAAAAATTGACAATTTCTGTAAGGTCGGGACCTTACAGAAAATGCGATTTTTCGCAAAAATCGAAATCTCTGGAATCGAATTCTCGACCATCCTATCTTATGTATTTTTTCGCGCTGATTACGAAAATGATAGATATATTGAGGAAATCTCAACGGAACACCGAGATATCGATGACCTCTTGCGGGAAAAAAATTTCTTTATACACAAAATCAGCGTTATTTCATATTTCCTTTGAGATTTCGACCAAATAACCGTGTTTTTCGGAATCAGCGTAAAAAAAATACATCGGATAGGGTGGTCGAGATTCCAATTCCGAAGATTTTCATTTTTCGAAAAAATTGACAATTTCTGTAAGGTCGGGACCTTACAGAAAATGCGATTTTTCGCAAAAATCGAAATCTCTGGAATCGAATTCTCGACCATCCTATCTTATGTATTTTTTCGCGCTGATTACGAAAATGATAGATATATTGAGGAAATCTCAACGGAACACCGAGATATCGATGATTTCTTGCGGGAAAAATATTTTTTTTATACACAAAATCAGCGTTATTTCATATTTCCTTTGAGATTTCGACCAAATAACCGTGCTTTTCGGAATCAGCGTAAAAAAATACATCGGATAGGGTGGTCGAGATTCCAATTCCGAAGATTTTCATTTTTCGAAAAAATTGACAATTTCTGTAAGGTCGGGACCTTACAGAAAATGCGATTTTTCGCAAAAATCGAAATCTCTGGAATCGAATTCTCGACCATCCTATCTTATGTATTTTTTCGCGCTGATTACGAAAATGATAGATTTATTGAGGAAATCTCAACGGAACACCGAGATATCGATGATTTCTTGCGGGAAAAATATTTTTTTTATACACAAAATCAGCGTTATTTCATATTTCCTTTGAGATTTCGACCAAATAACCGTGCTTTTCGGAATCAGCGTAAAAAAATACATCGGATAGGGTGGTCGAGATTCCAATTCCGAAGATTTTCATTTTTCGAAAAAATTGACAATTTCTGTAAGGTCGGGACCTTACAGAAAATGCGATTTTTCGCAAAAATCGAAATCTCTGGAATCGAATTCTCGACCATCCTATCTTACGTATTTTTTCGCGCTGATTACGAAAATGATAGATTTATTGAGGAAATCTCAACGGAACACCGAGATATCGATGATTTCTTGCGGGAAAAATATTTTTTTTATACACAAAATCAGCGTTATTTCATATTTCCTTTGAGATTTCGACCAAATAACCGTGCTTTTCGGAATCAGCGTAAAAAAATACATCGGATAGGGTGGTCGAGATTCCAATTCCGAAGATTTTCATTTTTCGAAAAAATTGACAATTTCTGTAAGGTCGGGACCTTACAGAAAATGCGATTTTTCGCAAAAATCGAAATCTCTGGAATCGAATTCTCGACCATCCTATCTTATGTATTTTTTCGCGCTGATTACGAAAATGATAGATTTATTGAGGAAATCTCAACGGAACACCGAGATATCGATGATTTCTTGCGGGAAAAATATTTTTTTTATACACAAAATCAGCGTTATTTCATATTTCCTTTGAGATTTCGACCAAATAACCGTGCTTTTCGGAATCAGCGTAAAAAAATACATCGGATAGGGTGGTCGAGATTCCAATTCCGAAGATTTTCATTTTTCGAAAAAATTGACAATTTCTGTAAGGTCGGGACCTTACAGAAAATGCGATTTTTCGCAAAAATCGAAATCTCTGGAATCGAATTCTCGACCATCCTATCTTATGTATTTTTTCGCGCTGATTACGAAAATGATAGATTTATTGAGGAAATCTCAACGGAACACCGAGATATCGATGATTTCTTGCGGAAAAAATATTTTTTTTTATACACAAAATCAGCGTTATTTCATATTTCCTTTGAGATTTCGACCAAATAACCGTGTTTTTCGGAATCAGCGTAAAAAAATACATCGGATAGGGTGGTCGAGATTCCAATTCCGAAGATTTTCATTTTTCGAAAAAATTGACAATTTCTGTAAGGTCCCGACCTTACAGAAAATGCGATTTTTCGCAAAAATCGAAATCTCTGGAATCGAATTCTCGACCATCCTATCTTATGTATTTTTTCGCGCTGATTACGAAAATGATAGATTTATTGAGGAAATCTCAACGGAACACCGAGATATCGATGATTTCTTGCGGAAAAAATATTTTCTTTATACACAAAATCAGCGTTATTTCATATTTCCTTTGAGATTTCGACCAAATAACCGTGCTTTTCGGAATCAGCGTAAAAAAATACATCGGATAGGGTGGTCGAGATTCCAATTCCGAAGATTTTCATTTTTCGAAAAAATTGACAATTTCTGTAAGGTCGGGACCTTACAGAAAATGCGATTTTTCGCAAAAATCGAAATCTCTGGAATCGAATTCTCGACCATCCTATCTTATGTATTTTTTCGCGCTGATTACGAAAATGATAGATATATTGAGGAAATCTCAACGGAACACCGAGATATCGATGATTTCTTGCGGGAAAAATATTTTTTTTATACACAAAATCAGCGTTATTTCATATTTCCTTTGAGATTTCGACCAAATAACCGTGCTTTTCGGAATCAGCGTAAAAAAATACATCGGATAGGGTGGTCGAGATTCCAATTCCGAAGATTTTCATTTTTCGAAAAAATTGACAATTTCTGTAAGGTCGGGACCTTACAGAAAATGCGATTTTTCGCAAAAATCGAAATCTCTGGAATCGAATTCTCGACCATCCTATCTTACGTATTTTTTCGCGCTGATTACGAAAATGATAGATTTATTGAGGAAATCTCAACGGAACACCGAGATATCGATGATTTCTTGCGGGAAAAATATTTTTTTTATACACAAAATCAGCGTTATTTCATATTTCCTTTGAGATTTCGACCAAATAACCGTGCTTTTCGGAATCAGCGTAAAAAAATACATCGGATAGGGTGGTCGAGATTCCAATTCCGAAGATTTTCATTTTTCGAAAAAATTGACAATTTCTGTAAGGTCGGGACCTTACAGAAAATGCGATTTTTCGCAAAAATCGAAATCTCTGGAATCGAATTCTCGACCATCCTATCTTATGTATTTTTTCGCGCTGATTACGAAAATGATAGATATATTGAGGAAATCTCAACGGAACACCGAGATATCGATGATTTCTTGCGGGAAAAATATTTTTTTTATACACAAAATCAGCGTTATTTCATATTTCCTTTGAGATTTCGACCAAATAACCGTGCTTTTCGGAATCAGCGTAAAAAAATACATCGGATAGGGTGGTCGAGATTCCAATTCCGAAGATTTTCATTTTTCGAAAAAATTGACAATTTCTGTAAGGTCGGGACCTTACAGAAAATGCGATTTTTCGCAAAAATCGAAATCTCTGGAATCGAATTCTCGACCATCCTATCTTATGTATTTTTTCGCGCTGATTACGAAAATGATAGATTTATTGAGGAAATCTCAACGGAACACCGAGATATCGATGATTTCTTGCGGGAAAAATATTTTTTTTATACACAAAATCAGCGTTATTTCATATTTCCTTTGAGATTTCGACCAAATAACCGTGCTTTTCGGAATCAGCGTAAAAAAATACATCGGATAGGGTGGTCGAGATTCCAATTCCGAAGATTTTCATTTTTCGAAAAAATTGACAATTTCTGTAAGGTCGGGACCTTACAGAAAATGCGATTTTTCGCAAAAATCGAAATCTCTGGAATCGAATTCTCGACCATCCTATCTTATGTATTTTTTCGCGCTGATTACGAAAATGATAGATTTATTGAGGAAATCTCAACGGAACACCGAGATATCGATGATTTCTTGCGGAAAAAATATTTTTTTTTATACACAAAATCAGCGTTATTTCATATTTCCTTTGAGATTTCGACCAAATAACCGTGTTTTTCGGAATCAGCGTAAAAAAATACATCGGATAGGGTGGTCGAGATTCCAATTCCGAAGATTTTCATTTTTCGAAAAAATTGACAATTTCTGTAAGGTCCCGACCTTACAGAAAATGCGATTTTTCGCAAAAATCGAAATCTCTGGAATCGAATTCTCGACCATCCTATCTTATGTATTTTTTCGCGCTGATTACGAAAATGATAGATTTATTGAGGAAATCTCAACGGAACACCGAGATATCGATGATTTCTTGCGGAAAAAATATTTTCTTTATACACAAAATCAGCGTTATTTCATATTTCCTTTGAGATTTCGACCAAATAACCGTGCTTTTCGGAATCAGCGTAAAAAAATACATCGGATAGGGTGGTCGAGATTCCAATTCCGAAGATTTTCATTTTTCGAAAAAATTGACAATTTCTGTAAGGTCGGGACCTTACAGAAAATGCGATTTTTCGCAAAAATCGAAATCTCTGGAATCGAATTCTCGACCATCCTATCTTATGTATTTTTTCGCGCTGATTACGAAAATGATAGATATATTGAGGAAATCTCAACGGAACACCGAGATATCGATGATTTCTTGCGGGAAAAATATTTTTTTTATACACAAAATCAGCGTTATTTCATATTTCCTTTGAGATTTCGACCAAATAACCGTGCTTTTCGGAATCAGCGTAAAAAAATACATCGGATAGGGTGGTCGAGATTCCAATTCCGAAGATTTTCATTTTTCGAAAAAATTGACAATTTCTGTAAGGTCGGGACCTTACAGAAAATGCGATTTTTCGCAAAAATCGAAATCTCTGGAATCGAATTCTCGACCATCCTATCTTACGTATTTTTTCGCGCTGATTACGAAAATGATAGATTTATTGAGGAAATCTCAACGGAACACCGAGATATCGATGATTTCTTGCGGGAAAAATATTTTTTTTATACACAAAATCAGCGTTATTTCATATTTCCTTTGAGATTTCGACCAAATAACCGTGCTTTTCGGAATCAGCGTAAAAAAATACATCGGATAGGGTGGTCGAGATTCCAATTCCGAAGATTTTCATTTTTCGAAAAAATTGACAATTTCTGTAAGGTCGGGACCTTACAGAAAATGCGATTTTTCGCAAAAATCGAAATCTCTGGAATCGAATTCTCGACCATCCTATCTTATGTATTTTTTCGCGCTGATTACGAAAATGATAGATATATTGAGGAAATCTCAACGGAACACCGAGATATCGATGACCTCTTGCGGGAAAAAAATTTCTTTATACACAAAATCAGCGTTATTTCATATTTCCTTTGAGATTTCGACCAAATAACCGTGTTTTTCGGAATCAGCGTAAAAAAAATACATCGGATAGGGTGGTCGAGATTCCAATTCCGAAGATTTTCATTTTTCGAAAAAATTGACAATTTCTGTAAGGTCGGGACCTTACAGAAAATGCGATTTTTCGCAAAAATCGAAATCTCTGGAATCGAATTCTCGACCATCCTATCTTATGTATTTTTTCGCGCTGATTACGAAAATGATAGATATATTGAGGAAATCTCAACGGAACACCGAGATATCGATGATTTCTTGCGGGAAAAATATTTTTTTTATACACAAAATCAGCGTTATTTCATATTTCCTTTGAGATTTCGACCAAATAACCGTGCTTTTCGGAATCAGCGTAAAAAAATACATCGGATAGGGTGGTCGAGATTCCAATTCCGAAGATTTTCATTTTTCGAAAAAATTGACAATTTCTGTAAGGTCGGGACCTTACAGAAAATGCGATTTTTCGCAAAAATCGAAATCTCTGGAATCGAATTCTCGACCATCCTATCTTATGTATTTTTTCGCGCTGATTACGAAAATGATAGATTTATTGAGGAAATCTCAACGGAACACCGAGATATCGATGATTTCTTGCGGGAAAAATATTTTTTTTATACACAAAATCAGCGTTATTTCATATTTCCTTTGAGATTTCGACCAAATAACCGTGCTTTTCGGAATCAGCGTAAAAAAATACATCGGATAGGGTGGTCGAGATTCCAATTCCGAAGATTTTCATTTTTCGAAAAAATTGACAATTTCTGTAAGGTCGGGACCTTACAGAAAATGCGATTTTTCGCAAAAATCGAAATCTCTGGAATCGAATTCTCGACCATCCTATCTTATGTATTTTTTCGCGCTGATTACGAAAATGATAGATTTATTGAGGAAATCTCAACGGAACACCGAGATATCGATGATTTCTTGCGGGAAAAATATTTTTTTTATACACAAAATCAGCGTTATTTCATATTTCCTTTGAGATTTCGACCAAATAACCGTGCTTTTCGGAATCATCGTAAAAAAATACATCGGATAGGGTGGTCGAGATTCCAATTCCGAAGATTTTCATTTTTCGAAAAAATTGACAATTTCTGTAAGGTCGGGACCTTACAGAAAATGCGATTTTTCGCAAAAATCGAAATCTCTGGAATCGAATTCTCGACCATCCTATCTTATGTATTTTTTCGCGCTGATTACGAAAATGATAGATTTATTGAGGAAATCTCAACGGAACACCGAGATATCGATGATTTCTTGCGGAAAAAATATTTTTTTTTATACACAAAATCAGCGTTATTTCATATTTCCTTTGAGATTTCGACCAAATAACCGTGTTTTTCGGAATCAGCGTAAAAAAATACATCGGATAGGGTGGTCGAGATTCCAATTCCGAAGATTTTCATTTTTCGAAAAAATTGACAATTTCTGTAAGGTCCCGACCTTACAGAAAATGCGATTTTTCGCAAAAATCGAAATCTCTGGAATCGAATTCTCGACCATCCTATCTTATGTATTTTTTCGCGCTGATTACGAAAATGATAGATTTATTGAGGAAATCTCAACGGAACACCGAGATATCGATGATTTCTTGCGGAAAAAATATTTTCTTTATACACAAAATCAGCGTTATTTCATATTTCCTTTGAGATTTCGACCAAATAACCGTGCTTTTCGGAATCAGCGTAAAAAAATACATCGGATAGGGTGGTCGAGATTCCAATTCCGAAGATTTTCATTTTTCGAAAAAATTGACAATTTCTGTAAGGTCGGGACCTTACAGAAAATGCGATTTTTCGCAAAAATCGAAATCTCTGGAATCGAATTCTCGACCATCCTATCTTATGTATTTTTTCGCGCTGATTACGAAAATGATAGATATATTGAGGAAATCTCAACGGAACACCGAGATATCGATGATTTCTTGCGGGAAAAATATTTTTTTTATACACAAAATCAGCGTTATTTCATATTTCCTTTGAGATTTCGACCAAATAACCGTGCTTTTCGGAATCAGCGTAAAAAAATACATCGGATAGGGTGGTCGAGATTCCAATTCCGAAGATTTTCATTTTTCGAAAAAATTGACAATTTCTGTAAGGTCGGGACCTTACAGAAAATGCGATTTTTCGCAAAAATCGAAATCTCTGGAATCGAATTCTCGACCATCCTATCTTACGTATTTTTTCGCGCTGATTACGAAAATGATAGATTTATTGAGGAAATCTCAACGGAACACCGAGATATCGATGATTTCTTGCGGGAAAAATATTTTTTTTATACACAAAATCAGCGTTATTTCATATTTCCTTTGAGATTTCGACCAAATAACCGTGCTTTTCGGAATCAGCGTAAAAAAATACATCGGATAGGGTGGTCGAGATTCCAATTCCGAAGATTTTCATTTTTCGAAAAAATTGACAATTTCTGTAAGGTCGGGACCTTACAGAAAATGCGATTTTTCGCAAAAATCGAAATCTCTGGAATCGAATTCTCGACCATCCTATCTTATGTATTTTTTCGCGCTGATTACGAAAATGATAGATATATTGAGGAAATCTCAACGGAACACCGAGATATCGATGACCTCTTGCGGGAAAAAAATTTCTTTATACACAAAATCAGCGTTATTTCATATTTCCTTTGAGATTTCGACCAAATAACCGTGTTTTTCGGAATCAGCGTAAAAAAAATACATCGGATAGGGTGGTCGAGATTCCAATTCCGAAGATTTTCATTTTTCGAAAAAATTGACAATTTCTGTAAGGTCGGGACCTTACAGAAAATGCGATTTTTCGCAAAAATCGAAATCTCTGGAATCGAATTCTCGACCATCCTATCTTATGTATTTTTTCGCGCTGATTACGAAAATGATAGATATATTGAGGAAATCTCAACGGAACACCGAGATATCGATGATTTCTTGCGGGAAAAATATTTTTTTTATACACAAAATCAGCGTTATTTCATATTTCCTTTGAGATTTCGACCAAATAACCGTGCTTTTCGGAATCAGCGTAAAAAAATACATCGGATAGGGTGGTCGAGATTCCAATTCCGAAGATTTTCATTTTTCGAAAAAATTGACAATTTCTGTAAGGTCGGGACCTTACAGAAAATGCGATTTTTCGCAAAAATCGAAATCTCTGGAATCGAATTCTCGACCATCCTATCTTATGTATTTTTTCGCGCTGATTACGAAAATGATAGATTTATTGAGGAAATCTCAACGGAACACCGAGATATCGATGATTTCTTGCGGGAAAAATATTTTTTTTATACACAAAATCAGCGTTATTTCATATTTCCTTTGAGATTTCGACCAAATAACCGTGCTTTTCGGAATCAGCGTAAAAAAATACATCGGATAGGGTGGTCGAGATTCCAATTCCGAAGATTTTCATTTTTCGAAAAAATTGACAATTTCTGTAAGGTCGGGACCTTACAGAAAATGCGATTTTTCGCAAAAATCGAAATCTCTGGAATCGAATTCTCGACCATCCTATCTTATGTATTTTTTCGCGCTGATTACGAAAATGATAGATTTATTGAGGAAATCTCAACGGAACACCGAGATATCGATGATTTCTTGCGGGAAAAATATTTTTTTTATACACAAAATCAGCGTTATTTCATATTTCCTTTGAGATTTCGACCAAATAACCGTGCTTTTCGGAATCATCGTAAAAAAATACATCGGATAGGGTGGTCGAGATTCCAATTCCGAAGATTTTCATTTTTCGAAAAAATTGACAATTTCTGTAAGGTCGGGACCTTACAGAAAATGCGATTTTTCGCAAAAATCGAAATCTCTGGAATCGAATTCTCGACCATCCTATCTTATGTATTTTTTCGCGCTGATTACGAAAATGATAGATTTATTGAGGAAATCTCAACGGAACACCGAGATATCGATGATTTCTTGCGGAAAAAATATTTTTTTTTATACACAAAATCAGCGTTATTTCATATTTCCTTTGAGATTTCGACCAAATAACCGTGTTTTTCGGAATCAGCGTAAAAAAATACATCGGATAGGGTGGTCGAGATTCCAATTCCGAAGATTTTCATTTTTCGAAAAAATTGACAATTTCTGTAAGGTCGGGACCTTACAGAAAATGCGATTTTTCGCAAAAATCGAAATCTCTGGAATCGAATTCTCGACCATCCTATCTTATGTATTTTTTCGCGCTGATTACGAAAATGATAGATTTATTGAGGAAATCTCAACGGAACACCGAGATATCGATGATTTCTTGCGGAAAAAATATTTTCTTTATACACAAAATCAGCGTTATTTCATATTTCCTTTGAGATTTCGACCAAATAACCGTGCTTTTCGGAATCAGCGTAAAAAAATACATCGGATAGGGTGGTCGAGATTCCAATTCCGAAGATTTTCATTTTTCGAAAAAATTGACAATTTCTGTAAGGTCGGGACCTTACAGAAAATGCGATTTTTCGCAAAAATCGAAATCTCTGGAATCGAATTCTCGACCATCCTATCTTACGTATTTTTTCGCGCTGATTACGAAAATGATAGATTTATTGAGGAAATCTCAACGGAACACCGAGATATCGATGATTTCTTGCGGGAAAAATATTTTTTTTATACACAAAATCAGCGTTATTTCATATTTCCTTTGAGATTTCGACCAAATAACCGTGCTTTTCGGAATCAGCGTAAAAAAATACATCGGATAGGGTGGTCGAGATTCCAATTCCGAAGATTTTCATTTTTCGAAAAAATTGACAATTTCTGTAAGGTCGGGACCTTACAGAAAATGCGATTTTTCGCAAAAATCGAAATCTCTGGAATCGAATTCTCGACCATCCTATCTTATGTATTTTTTCGCGCTGATTACGAAAATGATAGATTTATTGAGGAAATCTCAACGGAACACCGAGATATCGATGATTTCTTGCGGAAAAAATATTTTCTTTATACACAAAATCAGCGTTATTTCATATTTCCTTTGAGATTTCGACCAAATAACCGTGCTTTTCGGAATCAGCGTAAAAAAATACATCGGATAGGGTGGTCGAGATTCCAATTCCGAAGATTTTCATTTTTCGAAAAAATTGACAATTTCTGTAAGGTCGGGACCTTACAGAAAATGCGATTTTTCGCAAAAATCGAAATCTCTGGAATCGAATTCTCGACCATCCTATCTTACGTATTTTTTCGCGCTGATTACGAAAATGATAGATTTATTGAGGAAATCTCAACGGAACACCGAGATATCGATGATTTCTTGCGGAAAAAATATTTTCTTTATACACAAAATCAGCGTTATTTCATATTTCCTTTGAGATTTCGACCAAATAACCGTGCTTTTCGGAATCAGCGTAAAAAAATACATCGGATAGGGTGGTCGAGATTCCAATTCCGAAGATTTTCATTTTTCGAAAAAATTGACAATTTCTGTAAGGTCGGGACCTTACAGAAAATGCGATTTTTCGCAAAAATCGAAATCTCTGGAATCGAATTCTCGACCATCCTATCTTATGTATTTTTTCGCGCTGATTACGAAAATGATAGATATATTGAGGAAATCTCAACGGAACACCGAGATATCGATGATTTCTTGCGGGAAAAATATTTTTTTTATACACAAAATCAGCGTTATTTCATATTTCCTTTGAGATTTCGACCAAATAACCGTGCTTTTCGGAATCAGCGTAAAAAAATACATCGGATAGGGTGGTCGAGATTCCAATTCCGAAGATTTTCATTTTTCGAAAAAATTGACAATTTCTGTAAGGTCGGGACCTTACAGAAAATGCGATTTTTCGCAAAAATCGAAATCTCTGGAATCGAATTCTCGACCATCCTATCTTACGTATTTTTTCGCGCTGATTACGAAAATGATAGATTTATTGAGGAAATCTCAACGGAACACCGAGATATCGATGATTTCTTGCGGGAAAAATATTTTTTTTATACACAAAATCAGCGTTATTTCATATTTCCTTTGAGATTTCGACCAAATAACCGTGCTTTTCGGAATCAGCGTAAAAAAATACATCGGATAGGGTGGTCGAGATTCCAATTCCGAAGATTTTCATTTTTCGAAAAAATTGACAATTTCTGTAAGGTCGGGACCTTACAGAAAATGCGATTTTTCGCAAAAATCGAAATCTCTGGAATCGAATTCTCGACCATCCTATCTTATGTATTTTTTCGCGCTGATTACGAAAATGATAGATATATTGAGGAAATCTCAACGGAACACCGAGATATCGATGACCTCTTGCGGGAAAAAAATTTCTTTATACACAAAATCAGCGTTATTTCATATTTCCTTTGAGATTTCGACCAAATAACCGTGTTTTTCGGAATCAGCGTAAAAAAAATACATCGGATAGGGTGGTCGAGATTCCAATTCCGAAGATTTTCATTTTTCGAAAAAATTGACAATTTCTGTAAGGTCGGGACCTTACAGAAAATGCGATTTTTCGCAAAAATCGAAATCTCTGGAATCGAATTCTCGACCATCCTATCTTATGTATTTTTTCGCGCTGATTACGAAAATGATAGATTTATTGAGGAAATCTCAACGGAACACCGAGATATCGATGATTTCTTGCGGGAAAAATATTTTTTTTATACACAAAATCAGCGTTATTTCATATTTCCTTTGAGATTTCGACCAAATAACCGTGCTTTTCGGAATCAGCGTAAAAAAATACATCGGATAGGGTGGTCGAGATTCCAATTCCGAAGATTTTCATTTTTCGAAAAAATTGACAATTTCTGTAAGGTCGGGACCTTACAGAAAATGCGATTTTTCGCAAAAATCGAAATCTCTGGAATCGAATTCTCGACCATCCTATCTTACGTATTTTTTCGCGCTGATTACGAAAATGATAGATTTATTGAGGAAATCTCAACGGAACACCGAGATATCGATGATTTCTTGCGGAAAAAATATTTTCTTTATACACAAAATCAGCGTTATTTCATATTTCCTTTGAGATTTCGACCAAATAACCGTGCTTTTCGGAATCAGCGTAAAAAAATACATCGGATAGGGTGGTCGAGATTCCAATTCCGAAGATTTTCATTTTTCGAAAAAATTGACAATTTCTGTAAGGTCGGGACCTTACAGAAAATGCGATTTTTCGCAAAAATCGAAATCTCTGGAATCGAATTCTCGACCATCCTATCTTATGTATTTTTTCGCGCTGATTACGAAAATGATAGATATATTGAGGAAATCTCAACGGAACACCGAGATATCGATGATTTCTTGCGGGAAAAATATTTTTTTTATACACAAAATCAGCGTTATTTCATATTTCCTTTGAGATTTCGACCAAATAACCGTGCTTTTCGGAATCAGCGTAAAAAAATACATCGGATAGGGTGGTCGAGATTCCAATTCCGAAGATTTTCATTTTTCGAAAAAATTGACAATTTCTGTAAGGTCGGGACCTTACAGAAAATGCGATTTTTCGCAAAAATCGAAATCTCTGGAATCGAATTCTCGACCATCCTATCTTACGTATTTTTTCGCGCTGATTACGAAAATGATAGATTTATTGAGGAAATCTCAACGGAACACCGAGATATCGATGATTTCTTGCGGGAAAAATATTTTTTTTATACACAAAATCAGCGTTATTTCATATTTCCTTTGAGATTTCGACCAAATAACCGTGCTTTTCGGAATCAGCGTAAAAAAATACATCGGATAGGGTGGTCGAGATTCCAATTCCGAAGATTTTCATTTTTCGAAAAAATTGACAATTTCTGTAAGGTCGGGACCTTACAGAAAATGCGATTTTTCGCAAAAATCGAAATCTCTGGAATCGAATTCTCGACCATCCTATCTTATGTATTTTTTCGCGCTGATTACGAAAATGATAGATATATTGAGGAAATCTCAACGGAACACCGAGATATCGATGACCTCTTGCGGGAAAAAAATTTCTTTATACACAAAATCAGCGTTATTTCATATTTCCTTTGAGATTTCGACCAAATAACCGTGTTTTTCGGAATCAGCGTAAAAAAAATACATCGGATAGGGTGGTCGAGATTCCAATTCCGAAGATTTTCATTTTTCGAAAAAATTGACAATTTCTGTAAGGTCGGGACCTTACAGAAAATGCGATTTTTCGCAAAAATCGAAATCTCTGGAATCGAATTCTCGACCATCCTATCTTATGTATTTTTTCGCGCTGATTACGAAAATGATAGATTTATTGAGGAAATCTCAACGGAACACCGAGATATCGATGATTTCTTGCGGGAAAAATATTTTTTTTATACACAAAATCAGCGTTATTTCATATTTCCTTTGAGATTTCGACCAAATAACCGTGCTTTTCGGAATCAGCGTAAAAAAATACATCGGATAGGGTGGTCGAGATTCCAATTCCGAAGATTTTCATTTTTCGAAAAAATTGACAATTTCTGTAAGGTCGGGACCTTACAGAAAATGCGATTTTTCGCAAAAATCGAAATCTCTGGAATCGAATTCTCGACCATCCTATCTTATGTATTTTTTCGCGCTGATTACGAAAATGATAGATTTATTGAGGAAATCTCAACGGAACACCGAGATATCGATGATTTCTTGCGGGAAAAATATTTTTTTTATACACAAAATCAGCGTTATTTCATATTTCCTTTGAGATTTCGACCAAATAACCGTGCTTTTCGGAATCATCGTAAAAAAATACATCGGATAGGGTGGTCGAGATTCCAATTCCGAAGATTTTCATTTTTCGAAAAAATTGACAATTTCTGTAAGGTCGGGACCTTACAGAAAATGCGATTTTTCGCAAAAATCGAAATCTCTGGAATCGAATTCTCGACCATCCTATCTTATGTATTTTTTCGCGCTGATTACGAAAATGATAGATTTATTGAGGAAATCTCAACGGAACACCGAGATATCGATGATTTCTTGCGGAAAAAATATTTTTTTTTATACACAAAATCAGCGTTATTTCATATTTCCTTTGAGATTTCGACCAAATAACCGTGTTTTTCGGAATCAGCGTAAAAAAATACATCGGATAGGGTGGTCGAGATTCCAATTCCGAAGATTTTCATTTTTCGAAAAAATTGACAATTTCTGTAAGGTCGGGACCTTACAGAAAATGCGATTTTTCGCAAAAATCGAAATCTCTGGAATCGAATTCTCGACCATCCTATCTTATGTATTTTTTCGCGCTGATTACGAAAATGATAGATTTATTGAGGAAATCTCAACGGAACACCGAGATATCGATGATTTCTTGCGGAAAAAATATTTTCTTTATACACAAAATCAGCGTTATTTCATATTTCCTTTGAGATTTCGACCAAATAACCGTGCTTTTCGGAATCAGCGTAAAAAAATACATCGGATAGGGTGGTCGAGATTCCAATTCCGAAGATTTTCATTTTTCGAAAAAATTGACAATTTCTGTAAGGTCGGGACCTTACAGAAAATGCGATTTTTCGCAAAAATCGAAATCTCTGGAATCGAATTCTCGACCATCCTATCTTACGTATTTTTTCGCGCTGATTACGAAAATGATAGATTTATTGAGGAAATCTCAACGGAACACCGAGATATCGATGATTTCTTGCGGGAAAAATATTTTTTTTATACACAAAATCAGCGTTATTTCATATTTCCTTTGAGATTTCGACCAAATAACCGTGCTTTTCGGAATCAGCGTAAAAAAATACATCGGATAGGGTGGTCGAGATTCCAATTCCGAAGATTTTCATTTTTCGAAAAAATTGACAATTTCTGTAAGGTCGGGACCTTACAGAAAATGCGATTTTTCGCAAAAATCGAAATCTCTGGAATCGAATTCTCGACCATCCTATCTTATGTATTTTTTCGCGCTGATTACGAAAATGATAGATTTATTGAGGAAATCTCAACGGAACACCGAGATATCGATGATTTCTTGCGGAAAAAATATTTTCTTTATACACAAAATCAGCGTTATTTCATATTTCCTTTGAGATTTCGACCAAATAACCGTGCTTTTCGGAATCAGCGTAAAAAAATACATCGGATAGGGTGGTCGAGATTCCAATTCCGAAGATTTTCATTTTTCGAAAAAATTGACAATTTCTGTAAGGTCGGGACCTTACAGAAAATGCGATTTTTCGCAAAAATCGAAATCTCTGGAATCGAATTCTCGACCATCCTATCTTACGTATTTTTTCGCGCTGATTACGAAAATGATAGATTTATTGAGGAAATCTCAACGGAACACCGAGATATCGATGATTTCTTGCGGAAAAAATATTTTCTTTATACACAAAATCAGCGTTATTTCATATTTCCTTTGAGATTTCGACCAAATAACCGTGCTTTTCGGAATCAGCGTAAAAAAATACATCGGATAGGGTGGTCGAGATTCCAATTCCGAAGATTTTCATTTTTCGAAAAAATTGACAATTTCTGTAAGGTCGGGACCTTACAGAAAATGCGATTTTTCGCAAAAATCGAAATCTCTGGAATCGAATTCTCGACCATCCTATCTTATGTATTTTTTCGCGCTGATTACGAAAATGATAGATATATTGAGGAAATCTCAACGGAACACCGAGATATCGATGATTTCTTGCGGGAAAAATATTTTTTTTATACACAAAATCAGCGTTATTTCATATTTCCTTTGAGATTTCGACCAAATAACCGTGCTTTTCGGAATCAGCGTAAAAAAATACATCGGATAGGGTGGTCGAGATTCCAATTCCGAAGATTTTCATTTTTCGAAAAAATTGACAATTTCTGTAAGGTCGGGACCTTACAGAAAATGCGATTTTTCGCAAAAATCGAAATCTCTGGAATCGAATTCTCGACCATCCTATCTTACGTATTTTTTCGCGCTGATTACGAAAATGATAGATTTATTGAGGAAATCTCAACGGAACACCGAGATATCGATGATTTCTTGCGGGAAAAATATTTTTTTTATACACAAAATCAGCGTTATTTCATATTTCCTTTGAGATTTCGACCAAATAACCGTGCTTTTCGGAATCAGCGTAAAAAAATACATCGGATAGGGTGGTCGAGATTCCAATTCCGAAGATTTTCATTTTTCGAAAAAATTGACAATTTCTGTAAGGTCGGGACCTTACAGAAAATGCGATTTTTCGCAAAAATCGAAATCTCTGGAATCGAATTCTCGACCATCCTATCTTATGTATTTTTTCGCGCTGATTACGAAAATGATAGATATATTGAGGAAATCTCAACGGAACACCGAGATATCGATGACCTCTTGCGGGAAAAAAATTTCTTTATACACAAAATCAGCGTTATTTCATATTTCCTTTGAGATTTCGACCAAATAACCGTGTTTTTCGGAATCAGCGTAAAAAAAATACATCGGATAGGGTGGTCGAGATTCCAATTCCGAAGATTTTCATTTTTCGAAAAAATTGACAATTTCTGTAAGGTCGGGACCTTACAGAAAATGCGATTTTTCGCAAAAATCGAAATCTCTGGAATCGAATTCTCGACCATCCTATCTTATGTATTTTTTCGCGCTGATTACGAAAATGATAGATATATTGAGGAAATCTCAACGGAACACCGAGATATCGATGATTTCTTGCGGGAAAAATATTTTTTTTATACACAAAATCAGCGTTATTTCATATTTCCTTTGAGATTTCGACCAAATAACCGTGCTTTTCGGAATCAGCGTAAAAAAATACATCGGATAGGGTGGTCGAGATTCCAATTCCGAAGATTTTCATTTTTCGAAAAAATTGACAATTTCTGTAAGGTCGGGACCTTACAGAAAATGCGATTTTTCGCAAAAATCGAAATCTCTGGAATCGAATTCTCGACCATCCTATCTTATGTATTTTTTCGCGCTGATTACGAAAATGATAGATTTATTGAGGAAATCTCAACGGAACACCGAGATATCGATGATTTCTTGCGGGAAAAATATTTTTTTTATACACAAAATCAGCGTTATTTCATATTTCCTTTGAGATTTCGACCAAATAACCGTGCTTTTCGGAATCAGCGTAAAAAAATACATCGGATAGGGTGGTCGAGATTCCAATTCCGAAGATTTTCATTTTTCGAAAAAATTGACAATTTCTGTAAGGTCGGGACCTTACAGAAAATGCGATTTTTCGCAAAAATCGAAATCTCTGGAATCGAATTCTCGACCATCCTATCTTATGTATTTTTTCGCGCTGATTACGAAAATGATAGATTTATTGAGGAAATCTCAACGGAACACCGAGATATCGATGATTTCTTGCGGGAAAAATATTTTTTTTATACACAAAATCAGCGTTATTTCATATTTCCTTTGAGATTTCGACCAAATAACCGTGCTTTTCGGAATCATCGTAAAAAAATACATCGGATAGGGTGGTCGAGATTCCAATTCCGAAGATTTTCATTTTTCGAAAAAATTGACAATTTCTGTAAGGTCGGGACCTTACAGAAAATGCGATTTTTCGCAAAAATCGAAATCTCTGGAATCGAATTCTCGACCATCCTATCTTATGTATTTTTTCGCGCTGATTACGAAAATGATAGATTTATTGAGGAAATCTCAACGGAACACCGAGATATCGATGATTTCTTGCGGAAAAAATATTTTTTTTTATACACAAAATCAGCGTTATTTCATATTTCCTTTGAGATTTCGACCAAATAACCGTGTTTTTCGGAATCAGCGTAAAAAAATACATCGGATAGGGTGGTCGAGATTCCAATTCCGAAGATTTTCATTTTTCGAAAAAATTGACAATTTCTGTAAGGTCGGGACCTTACAGAAAATGCGATTTTTCGCAAAAATCGAAATCTCTGGAATCGAATTCTCGACCATCCTATCTTATGTATTTTTTCGCGCTGATTACGAAAATGATAGATTTATTGAGGAAATCTCAACGGAACACCGAGATATCGATGATTTCTTGCGGAAAAAATATTTTCTTTATACACAAAATCAGCGTTATTTCATATTTCCTTTGAGATTTCGACCAAATAACCGTGCTTTTCGGAATCAGCGTAAAAAAATACATCGGATAGGGTGGTCGAGATTCCAATTCCGAAGATTTTCATTTTTCGAAAAAATTGACAATTTCTGTAAGGTCGGGACCTTACAGAAAATGCGATTTTTCGCAAAAATCGAAATCTCTGGAATCGAATTCTCGACCATCCTATCTTACGTATTTTTTCGCGCTGATTACGAAAATGATAGATTTATTGAGGAAATCTCAACGGAACACCGAGATATCGATGATTTCTTGCGGGAAAAATATTTTTTTTATACACAAAATCAGCGTTATTTCATATTTCCTTTGAGATTTCGACCAAATAACCGTGCTTTTCGGAATCAGCGTAAAAAAATACATCGGATAGGGTGGTCGAGATTCCAATTCCGAAGATTTTCATTTTTCGAAAAAATTGACAATTTCTGTAAGGTCGGGACCTTACAGAAAATGCGATTTTTCGCAAAAATCGAAATCTCTGGAATCGAATTCTCGACCATCCTATCTTATGTATTTTTTCGCGCTGATTACGAAAATGATAGATATATTGAGGAAATCTCAACGGAACACCGAGATATCGATGACCTCTTGCGGGAAAAAAATTTCTTTATACACAAAATCAGCGTTATTTCATATTTCCTTTGAGATTTCGACCAAATAACCGTGTTTTTCGGAATCAGCGTAAAAAAAATACATCGGATAGGGTGGTCGAGATTCCAATTCCGAAGATTTTCATTTTTCGAAAAAATTGACAATTTCTGTAAGGTCGGGACCTTACAGAAAATGCGATTTTTCGCAAAAATCGAAATCTCTGGAATCGAATTCTCGACCATCCTATCTTATGTATTTTTTCGCGCTGATTACGAAAATGATAGATATATTGAGGAAATCTCAACGGAACACCGAGATATCGATGATTTCTTGCGGGAAAAATATTTTTTTTATACACAAAATCAGCGTTATTTCATATTTCCTTTGAGATTTCGACCAAATAACCGTGCTTTTCGGAATCAGCGTAAAAAAATACATCGGATAGGGTGGTCGAGATTCCAATTCCGAAGATTTTCATTTTTCGAAAAAATTGACAATTTCTGTAAGGTCGGGACCTTACAGAAAATGCGATTTTTCGCAAAAATCGAAATCTCTGGAATCGAATTCTCGACCATCCTATCTTATGTATTTTTTCGCGCTGATTACGAAAATGATAGATTTATTGAGGAAATCTCAACGGAACACCGAGATATCGATGATTTCTTGCGGGAAAAATATTTTTTTTATACACAAAATCAGCGTTATTTCATATTTCCTTTGAGATTTCGACCAAATAACCGTGCTTTTCGGAATCAGCGTAAAAAAATACATCGGATAGGGTGGTCGAGATTCCAATTCCGAAGATTTTCATTTTTCGAAAAAATTGACAATTTCTGTAAGGTCGGGACCTTACAGAAAATGCGATTTTTCGCAAAAATCGAAATCTCTGGAATCGAATTCTCGACCATCCTATCTTATGTATTTTTTCGCGCTGATTACGAAAATGATAGATTTATTGAGGAAATCTCAACGGAACACCGAGATATCGATGATTTCTTGCGGGAAAAATATTTTTTTTATACACAAAATCAGCGTTATTTCATATTTCCTTTGAGATTTCGACCAAATAACCGTGCTTTTCGGAATCATCGTAAAAAAATACATCGGATAGGGTGGTCGAGATTCCAATTCCGAAGATTTTCATTTTTCGAAAAAATTGACAATTTCTGTAAGGTCGGGACCTTACAGAAAATGCGATTTTTCGCAAAAATCGAAATCTCTGGAATCGAATTCTCGACCATCCTATCTTATGTATTTTTTCGCGCTGATTACGAAAATGATAGATTTATTGAGGAAATCTCAACGGAACACCGAGATATCGATGATTTCTTGCGGAAAAAATATTTTTTTTTATACACAAAATCAGCGTTATTTCATATTTCCTTTGAGATTTCGACCAAATAACCGTGTTTTTCGGAATCAGCGTAAAAAAATACATCGGATAGGGTGGTCGAGATTCCAATTCCGAAGATTTTCATTTTTCGAAAAAATTGACAATTTCTGTAAGGTCGGGACCTTACAGAAAATGCGATTTTTCGCAAAAATCGAAATCTCTGGAATCGAATTCTCGACCATCCTATCTTATGTATTTTTTCGCGCTGATTACGAAAATGATAGATTTATTGAGGAAATCTCAACGGAACACCGAGATATCGATGATTTCTTGCGGAAAAAATATTTTCTTTATACACAAAATCAGCGTTATTTCATATTTCCTTTGAGATTTCGACCAAATAACCGTGCTTTTCGGAATCAGCGTAAAAAAATACATCGGATAGGGTGGTCGAGATTCCAATTCCGAAGATTTTCATTTTTCGAAAAAATTGACAATTTCTGTAAGGTCGGGACCTTACAGAAAATGCGATTTTTCGCAAAAATCGAAATCTCTGGAATCGAATTCTCGACCATCCTATCTTACGTATTTTTTCGCGCTGATTACGAAAATGATAGATTTATTGAGGAAATCTCAACGGAACACCGAGATATCGATGATTTCTTGCGGGAAAAATATTTTTTTTATACACAAAATCAGCGTTATTTCATATTTCCTTTGAGATTTCGACCAAATAACCGTGCTTTTCGGAATCAGCGTAAAAAAATACATCGGATAGGGTGGTCGAGATTCCAATTCCGAAGATTTTCATTTTTCGAAAAAATTGACAATTTCTGTAAGGTCGGGACCTTACAGAAAATGCGATTTTTCGCAAAAATCGAAATCTCTGGAATCGAATTCTCGACCATCCTATCTTATGTATTTTTTCGCGCTGATTACGAAAATGATAGATTTATTGAGGAAATCTCAACGGAACACCGAGATATCGATGATTTCTTGCGGAAAAAATATTTTCTTTATACACAAAATCAGCGTTATTTCATATTTCCTTTGAGATTTCGACCAAATAACCGTGCTTTTCGGAATCAGCGTAAAAAAATACATCGGATAGGGTGGTCGAGATTCCAATTCCGAAGATTTTCATTTTTCGAAAAAATTGACAATTTCTGTAAGGTCGGGACCTTACAGAAAATGCGATTTTTCGCAAAAATCGAAATCTCTGGAATCGAATTCTCGACCATCCTATCTTACGTATTTTTTCGCGCTGATTACGAAAATGATAGATTTATTGAGGAAATCTCAACGGAACACCGAGATATCGATGATTTCTTGCGGAAAAAATATTTTCTTTATACACAAAATCAGCGTTATTTCATATTTCCTTTGAGATTTCGACCAAATAACCGTGCTTTTCGGAATCAGCGTAAAAAAATACATCGGATAGGGTGGTCGAGATTCCAATTCCGAAGATTTTCATTTTTCGAAAAAATTGACAATTTCTGTAAGGTCGGGACCTTACAGAAAATGCGATTTTTCGCAAAAATCGAAATCTCTGGAATCGAATTCTCGACCATCCTATCTTATGTATTTTTTCGCGCTGATTACGAAAATGATAGATATATTGAGGAAATCTCAACGGAACACCGAGATATCGATGATTTCTTGCGGGAAAAATATTTTTTTTATACACAAAATCAGCGTTATTTCATATTTCCTTTGAGATTTCGACCAAATAACCGTGCTTTTCGGAATCAGCGTAAAAAAATACATCGGATAGGGTGGTCGAGATTCCAATTCCGAAGATTTTCATTTTTCGAAAAAATTGACAATTTCTGTAAGGTCGGGACCTTACAGAAAATGCGATTTTTCGCAAAAATCGAAATCTCTGGAATCGAATTCTCGACCATCCTATCTTACGTATTTTTTCGCGCTGATTACGAAAATGATAGATTTATTGAGGAAATCTCAACGGAACACCGAGATATCGATGATTTCTTGCGGGAAAAATATTTTTTTTATACACAAAATCAGCGTTATTTCATATTTCCTTTGAGATTTCGACCAAATAACCGTGCTTTTCGGAATCAGCGTAAAAAAATACATCGGATAGGGTGGTCGAGATTCCAATTCCGAAGATTTTCATTTTTCGAAAAAATTGACAATTTCTGTAAGGTCGGGACCTTACAGAAAATGCGATTTTTCGCAAAAATCGAAATCTCTGGAATCGAATTCTCGACCATCCTATCTTATGTATTTTTTCGCGCTGATTACGAAAATGATAGATATATTGAGGAAATCTCAACGGAACACCGAGATATCGATGACCTCTTGCGGGAAAAAAATTTCTTTATACACAAAATCAGCGTTATTTCATATTTCCTTTGAGATTTCGACCAAATAACCGTGTTTTTCGGAATCAGCGTAAAAAAAATACATCGGATAGGGTGGTCGAGATTCCAATTCCGAAGATTTTCATTTTTCGAAAAAATTGACAATTTCTGTAAGGTCGGGACCTTACAGAAAATGCGATTTTTCGCAAAAATCGAAATCTCTGGAATCGAATTCTCGACCATCCTATCTTATGTATTTTTTCGCGCTGATTACGAAAATGATAGATATATTGAGGAAATCTCAACGGAACACCGAGATATCGATGATTTCTTGCGGGAAAAATATTTTTTTTATACACAAAATCAGCGTTATTTCATATTTCCTTTGAGATTTCGACCAAATAACCGTGCTTTTCGGAATCAGCGTAAAAAAATACATCGGATAGGGTGGTCGAGATTCCAATTCCGAAGATTTTCATTTTTCGAAAAAATTGACAATTTCTGTAAGGTCGGGACCTTACAGAAAATGCGATTTTTCGCAAAAATCGAAATCTCTGGAATCGAATTCTCGACCATCCTATCTTATGTATTTTTTCGCGCTGATTACGAAAATGATAGATTTATTGAGGAAATCTCAACGGAACACCGAGATATCGATGATTTCTTGCGGGAAAAATATTTTTTTTATACACAAAATCAGCGTTATTTCATATTTCCTTTGAGATTTCGACCAAATAACCGTGCTTTTCGGAATCAGCGTAAAAAAATACATCGGATAGGGTGGTCGAGATTCCAATTCCGAAGATTTTCATTTTTCGAAAAAATTGACAATTTCTGTAAGGTCGGGACCTTACAGAAAATGCGATTTTTCGCAAAAATCGAAATCTCTGGAATCGAATTCTCGACCATCCTATCTTATGTATTTTTTCGCGCTGATTACGAAAATGATAGATTTATTGAGGAAATCTCAACGGAACACCGAGATATCGATGATTTCTTGCGGGAAAAATATTTTTTTTATACACAAAATCAGCGTTATTTCATATTTCCTTTGAGATTTCGACCAAATAACCGTGCTTTTCGGAATCATCGTAAAAAAATACATCGGATAGGGTGGTCGAGATTCCAATTCCGAAGATTTTCATTTTTCGAAAAAATTGACAATTTCTGTAAGGTCGGGACCTTACAGAAAATGCGATTTTTCGCAAAAATCGAAATCTCTGGAATCGAATTCTCGACCATCCTATCTTATGTATTTTTTCGCGCTGATTACGAAAATGATAGATTTATTGAGGAAATCTCAACGGAACACCGAGATATCGATGATTTCTTGCGGAAAAAATATTTTTTTTTATACACAAAATCAGCGTTATTTCATATTTCCTTTGAGATTTCGACCAAATAACCGTGTTTTTCGGAATCAGCGTAAAAAAATACATCGGATAGGGTGGTCGAGATTCCAATTCCGAAGATTTTCATTTTTCGAAAAAATTGACAATTTCTGTAAGGTCGGGACCTTACAGAAAATGCGATTTTTCGCAAAAATCGAAATCTCTGGAATCGAATTCTCGACCATCCTATCTTATGTATTTTTTCGCGCTGATTACGAAAATGATAGATTTATTGAGGAAATCTCAACGGAACACCGAGATATCGATGATTTCTTGCGGAAAAAATATTTTCTTTATACACAAAATCAGCGTTATTTCATATTTCCTTTGAGATTTCGACCAAATAACCGTGCTTTTCGGAATCAGCGTAAAAAAATACATCGGATAGGGTGGTCGAGATTCCAATTCCGAAGATTTTCATTTTTCGAAAAAATTGACAATTTCTGTAAGGTCGGGACCTTACAGAAAATGCGATTTTTCGCAAAAATCGAAATCTCTGGAATCGAATTCTCGACCATCCTATCTTACGTATTTTTTCGCGCTGATTACGAAAATGATAGATTTATTGAGGAAATCTCAACGGAACACCGAGATATCGATGATTTCTTGCGGGAAAAATATTTTTTTTATACACAAAATCAGCGTTATTTCATATTTCCTTTGAGATTTCGACCAAATAACCGTGCTTTTCGGAATCAGCGTAAAAAAATACATCGGATAGGGTGGTCGAGATTCCAATTCCGAAGATTTTCATTTTTCGAAAAAATTGACAATTTCTGTAAGGTCGGGACCTTACAGAAAATGCGATTTTTCGCAAAAATCGAAATCTCTGGAATCGAATTCTCGACCATCCTATCTTATGTATTTTTTCGCGCTGATTACGAAAATGATAGATTTATTGAGGAAATCTCAACGGAACACCGAGATATCGATGATTTCTTGCGGAAAAAATATTTTCTTTATACACAAAATCAGCGTTATTTCATATTTCCTTTGAGATTTCGACCAAATAACCGTGCTTTTCGGAATCAGCGTAAAAAAATACATCGGATAGGGTGGTCGAGATTCCAATTCCGAAGATTTTCATTTTTCGAAAAAATTGACAATTTCTGTAAGGTCGGGACCTTACAGAAAATGCGATTTTTCGCAAAAATCGAAATCTCTGGAATCGAATTCTCGACCATCCTATCTTACGTATTTTTTCGCGCTGATTACGAAAATGATAGATTTATTGAGGAAATCTCAACGGAACACCGAGATATCGATGATTTCTTGCGGGAAAAATATTTTTTTTATACACAAAATCAGCGTTATTTCATATTTCCTTTGAGATTTCGACCAAATAACCGTGCTTTTCGGAATCAGCGTAAAAAAATACATCGGATAGGGTGGTCGAGATTCCAATTCCGAAGATTTTCATTTTTCGAAAAAATTGACAATTTCTGTAAGGTCGGGACCTTACAGAAAATGCGATTTTTCGCAAAAATCGAAATCTCTGGAATCGAATTCTCGACCATCCTATCTTACGTATTTTTTCGCGCTGATTACGAAAATGATAGATTTATTGAGGAAATCTCAACGGAACACCGAGATATCGATGATTTCTTGCGGAAAAAATATTTTTTTTTATACACAAAATCAGCGTTATTTCATATTTCCTTTGAGATTTCGACCAAATAACCGTGTTTTTCGGAATCAGCGTAAAAAAATACATCGGATAGGGTGGTCGAGATTCCAATTCCGAAGATTTTCATTTTTCGAAAAAATTGACAATTTCTGTAAGGTCGGGACCTTACAGAAAATGCGATTTTTCGCAAAAATCGAAATCTCTGGAATCGAATTCTCGACCATCCTATCTTATGTATTTTTTCGCGCTGATTACGAAAATGATAGATATATTGAGGAAATCTCAACGGAACACCGAGATATCGATGATTTCTTGCGGGAAAAATATTTTTTTTATACACAAAATCAGCGTTATTTCATATTTCCTTTGAGATTTCGACCAAATAACCGTGCTTTTCGGAATCAGCGTAAAAAAATACATCGGATAGGGTGGTCGAGATTCCAATTCCGAAGATTTTCATTTTTCGAAAAAATTGACAATTTCTGTAAGGTCGGGACCTTACAGAAAATGCGATTTTTCGCAAAAATCGAAATCTCTGGAATCGAATTCTCGACCATCCTATCTTATGTATTTTTTCGCGCTGATTACGAAAATGATAGATTTATTGAGGAAATCTCAACGGAACACCGAGATATCGATGATTTCTTGCGGGAAAAATATTTTTTTTATACACAAAATCAGCGTTATTTCATATTTCCTTTGAGATTTCGACCAAATAACCGTGCTTTTCGGAATCATCGTAAAAAAATACATCGGATAGGGTGGTCGAGATTCCAATTCCGAAGATTTTCATTTTTCGAAAAAATTGACAATTTCTGTAAGGTCGGGACCTTACAGAAAATGCGATTTTTCGCAAAAATCGAAATCTCTGGAATCGAATTCTCGACCATCCTATCTTATGTATTTTTTCGCGCTGATTACGAAAATGATAGATTTATTGAGGAAATCTCAACGGAACACCGAGATATCGATGATTTCTTGCGGAAAAAATATTTTTTTTTATACACAAAATCAGCGTTATTTCATATTTCCTTTGAGATTTCGACCAAATAACCGTGTTTTTCGGAATCAGCGTAAAAAAATACATCGGATAGGGTGGTCGAGATTCCAATTCCGAAGATTTTCATTTTTCGAAAAAATTGACAATTTCTGTAAGGTCGGGACCTTACAGAAAATGCGATTTTTCGCAAAAATCGAAATCTCTGGAATCGAATTCTCGACCATCCTATCTTATGTATTTTTTCGCGCTGATTACGAAAATGATAGATTTATTGAGGAAATCTCAACGGAACACCGAGATATCGATGATTTCTTGCGGAAAAAATATTTTCTTTATACACAAAATCAGCGTTATTTCATATTTCCTTTGAGATTTCGACCAAATAACCGTGCTTTTCGGAATCAGCGTAAAAAAATACATCGGATAGGGTGGTCGAGATTCCAATTCCGAAGATTTTCATTTTTCGAAAAAATTGACAATTTCTGTAAGGTCGGGACCTTACAGAAAATGCGATTTTTCGCAAAAATCGAAATCTCTGGAATCGAATTCTCGACCATCCTATCTTACGTATTTTTTCGCGCTGATTACGAAAATGATAGATTTATTGAGGAAATCTCAACGGAACACCGAGATATCGATGATTTCTTGCGGGAAAAATATTTTTTTTATACACAAAATCAGCGTTATTTCATATTTCCTTTGAGATTTCGACCAAATAACCGTGCTTTTCGGAATCAGCGTAAAAAAATACATCGGATAGGGTGGTCGAGATTCCAATTCCGAAGATTTTCATTTTTCGAAAAAATTGACAATTTCTGTAAGGTCGGGACCTTACAGAAAATGCGATTTTTCGCAAAAATCGAAATCTCTGGAATCGAATTCTCGACCATCCTATCTTATGTATTTTTTCGCGCTGATTACGAAAATGATAGATTTATTGAGGAAATCTCAACGGAACACCGAGATATCGATGATTTCTTGCGGAAAAAATATTTTCTTTATACACAAAATCAGCGTTATTTCATATTTCCTTTGAGATTTCGACCAAATAACCGTGCTTTTCGGAATCAGCGTAAAAAAATACATCGGATAGGGTGGTCGAGATTCCAATTCCGAAGATTTTCATTTTTCGAAAAAATTGACAATTTCTGTAAGGTCGGGACCTTACAGAAAATGCGATTTTTCGCAAAAATCGAAATCTCTGGAATCGAATTCTCGACCATCCTATCTTACGTATTTTTTCGCGCTGATTACGAAAATGATAGATTTATTGAGGAAATCTCAACGGAACACCGAGATATCGATGATTTCTTGCGGGAAAAATATTTTTTTTATACACAAAATCAGCGTTATTTCATATTTCCTTTGAGATTTCGACCAAATAACCGTGCTTTTCGGAATCAGCGTAAAAAAATACATCGGATAGGGTGGTCGAGATTCCAATTCCGAAGATTTTCATTTTTCGAAAAAATTGACAATTTCTGTAAGGTCGGGACCTTACAGAAAATGCGATTTTTCGCAAAAATCGAAATCTCTGGAATCGAATTCTCGACCATCCTATCTTACGTATTTTTTCGCGCTGATTACGAAAATGATAGATTTATTGAGGAAATCTCAACGGAACACCGAGATATCGATGATTTCTTGCGGGAAAAATATTTTTTTTATACACAAAATCAGCGTTATTTCATATTTCCTTTGAGATTTCGACCAAATAACCGTGCTTTTCGGAATCAGCGTAAAAAAATACATCGGATAGGGTGGTCGAGATTCCAATTCCGAAGATTTTCATTTTTCGAAAAAATTGACAATTTCTGTAAGGTCGGGACCTTACAGAAAATGCGATTTTTCGCAAAAATCGAAATCTCTGGAATCGAATTCTCGACCATCCTATCTTACGTATTTTTTCGCGCTGATTACGAAAATGATAGATTTATTGAGGAAATCTCAACGGAACACCGAGATATCGATGATTTCTTGCGGAAAAAATATTTTTTTTTATACACAAAATCAGCGTTATTTCATATTTCCTTTGAGATTTCGACCAAATAACCGTGTTTTTCGGAATCAGCGTAAAAAAATACATCGGATAGGGTGGTCGAGATTCCAATTCCGAAGATTTTCATTTTTCGAAAAAATTGACAATTTCTGTAAGGTCGGGACCTTACAGAAAATGCGATTTTTCGCAAAAATCGAAATCTCTGGAATCGAATTCTCGACCATCCTATCTTATGTATTTTTTCGCGCTGATTACGAAAATGATAGATATATTGAGGAAATCTCAACGGAACACCGAGATATCGATGATTTCTTGCGGGAAAAATATTTTTTTTATACACAAAATCAGCGTTATTTCATATTTCCTTTGAGATTTCGACCAAATAACCGTGCTTTTCGGAATCAGCGTAAAAAAATACATCGGATAGGGTGGTCGAGATTCCAATTCCGAAGATTTTCATTTTTCGAAAAAATTGACAATTTCTGTAAGGTCGGGACCTTACAGAAAATGCGATTTTTCGCAAAAATCGAAATCTCTGGAATCGAATTCTCGACCATCCTATCTTACGTATTTTTTCGCGCTGATTACGAAAATGATAGATTTATTGAGGAAATCTCAACGGAACACCGAGATATCGATGATTTCTTGCGGGAAAAATATTTTTTTTATACACAAAATCAGCGTTATTTCATATTTCCTTTGAGATTTCGACCAAATAACCGTGCTTTTCGGAATCAGCGTAAAAAAATACATCGGATAGGGTGGTCGAGATTCCAATTCCGAAGATTTTCATTTTTCGAAAAAATTGACAATTTCTGTAAGGTCGGGACCTTACAGAAAATGCGATTTTTCGCAAAAATCGAAATCTCTGGAATCGAATTCTCGACCATCCTATCTTATGTATTTTTTCGCGCTGATTACGAAAATGATAGATTTATTGAGGAAATCTCAACGGAACACCGAGATATCGATGATTTCTTGCGGAAAAAATATTTTCTTTATACACAAAATCAGCGTTATTTCATATTTCCTTTGAGATTTCGACCAAATAACCGTGCTTTTCGGAATCAGCGTAAAAAAATACATCGGATAGGGTGGTCGAGATTCCAATTCCGAAGATTTTCATTTTTCGAAAAAATTGACAATTTCTGTAAGGTCGGGACCTTACAGAAAATGCGATTTTTCGCAAAAATCGAAATCTCTGGAATCGAATTCTCGACCATCCTATCTTACGTATTTTTTCGCGCTGATTACGAAAATGATAGATTTATTGAGGAAATCTCAACGGAACACCGAGATATCGATGATTTCTTGCGGGAAAAATATTTTTTTTATACACAAAATCAGCGTTATTTCATATTTCCTTTGAGATTTCGACCAAATAACCGTGCTTTTCGGAATCAGCGTAAAAAAATACATCGGATAGGGTGGTCGAGATTCCAATTCCGAAGATTTTCATTTTTCGAAAAAATTGACAATTTCTGTAAGGTCGGGACCTTACAGAAAATGCGATTTTTCGCAAAAATCGAAATCTCTGGAATCGAATTCTCGACCATCCTATCTTACGTATTTTTTCGCGCTGATTACGAAAATGATAGATTTATTGAGGAAATCTCAACGGAACACCGAGATATCGATGATTTCTTGCGGAAAAAATATTTTTTTTTATACACAAAATCAGCGTTATTTCATATTTCCTTTGAGATTTCGACCAAATAACCGTGTTTTTCGGAATCAGCGTAAAAAAATACATCGGATAGGGTGGTCGAGATTCCAATTCCGAAGATTTTCATTTTTCGAAAAAATTGACAATTTCTGTAAGGTCGGGACCTTACAGAAAATGCGATTTTTCGCAAAAATCGAAATCTCTGGAATCGAATTCTCGACCATCCTATCTTATGTATTTTTTCGCGCTGATTACGAAAATGATAGATATATTGAGGAAATCTCAACGGAACACCGAGATATCGATGATTTCTTGCGGGAAAAATATTTTTTTTATACACAAAATCAGCGTTATTTCATATTTCCTTTGAGATTTCGACCAAATAACCGTGCTTTTCGGAATCAGCGTAAAAAAATACATCGGATAGGGTGGTCGAGATTCCAATTCCGAAGATTTTCATTTTTCGAAAAAATTGACAATTTCTGTAAGGTCGGGACCTTACAGAAAATGCGATTTTTCGCAAAAATCGAAATCTCTGGAATCGAATTCTCGACCATCCTATCTTATGTATTTTTTCGCGCTGATTACGAAAATGATAGATTTATTGAGGAAATCTCAACGGAACACCGAGATATCGATGATTTCTTGCGGAAAAAATATTTTCTTTATACACAAAATCAGCGTTATTTCATATTTCCTTTGAGATTTCGACCAAATAACCGTGCTTTTCGGAATCAGCGTAAAAAAATACATCGGATAGGGTGGTCGAGATTCCAATTCCGAAGATTTTCATTTTTCGAAAAAATTGACAATTTCTGTAAGGTCGGGACCTTACAGAAAATGCGATTTTTCGCAAAAATCGAAATCTCTGGAATCGAATTCTCGACCATCCTATCTTATGTATTTTTTCGCGCTGATTACGAAAATGATAGATTTATTGAGGAAATCTCAACGGAACACCGAGATATCGATGATTTCTTGCGGGAAAAATATTTTTTTTATACACAAAATCAGCGTTATTTCATATTTCCTTTGAGATTTCGACCAAATAACCGTGCTTTTCGGAATCAGCGTAAAAAAATACATCGGATAGGGTGGTCGAGATTCCAATTCCGAAGATTTTCATTTTTCGAAAAAATTGACAATTTCTGTAAGGTCGGGACCTTACAGAAAATGCGATTTTTCGCAAAAATCGAAATCTCTGGAATCGAATTCTCGACCATCCTATCTTATGTATTTTTTCGCGCTGATTACGAAAATGATAGATTTATTGAGGAAATCTCAACGGAACACCGAGATATCGATGATTTCTTGCGGAAAAAATATTTTTTTTTATACACAAAATCAGCGTTATTTCATATTTCCTTTGAGATTTCGACCAAATAACCGTGTTTTTCGGAATCAGCGTAAAAAAATACATCGGATAGGGTGGTCGAGATTCCAATTCCGAAGATTTTCATTTTTCGAAAAAATTGACAATTTCTGTAAGGTCGGGACCTTACAGAAAATGCGATTTTTCGCAAAAATCGAAATCTCTGGAATCGAATTCTCGACCATCCTATCTTATGTATTTTTTCGCGCTGATTACGAAAATGATAGATTTATTGAGGAAATCTCAACGGAACACCGAGATATCGATGATTTCTTGCGGGAAAAATATTTTTTTTATACACAAAATCAGCGTTATTTCATATTTCCTTTGAGATTTCGACCAAATAACCGTGCTTTTCGGAATCATCGTAAAAAAATACATCGGATAGGGTGGTCGAGATTCCAATTCCGAAGATTTTCATTTTTCGAAAAAATTGACAATTTCTGTAAGGTCGGGACCTTACAGAAAATGCGATTTTTCGCAAAAATCGAAATCTCTGGAATCGAATTCTCGACCATCCTATCTTATGTATTTTTTCGCGCTGATTACGAAAATGATAGATTTATTGAGGAAATCTCAACGGAACACCGAGATATCGATGATTTCTTGCGGAAAAAATATTTTTTTTTATACACAAAATCAGCGTTATTTCATATTTCCTTTGAGATTTCGACCAAATAACCGTGTTTTTCGGAATCAGCGTAAAAAAATACATCGGATAGGGTGGTCGAGATTCCAATTCCGAAGATTTTCATTTTTCGAAAAAATTGACAATTTCTGTAAGGTCGGGACCTTACAGAAAATGCGATTTTTCGCAAAAATCGAAATCTCTGGAATCGAATTCTCGACCATCCTATCTTATGTATTTTTTCGCGCTGATTACGAAAATGATAGATTTATTGAGGAAATCTCAACGGAACACCGAGATATCGATGATTTCTTGCGGAAAAAATATTTTCTTTATACACAAAATCAGCGTTATTTCATATTTCCTTTGAGATTTCGACCAAATAACCGTGCTTTTCGGAATCAGCGTAAAAAAATACATCGGATAGGGTGGTCGAGATTCCAATTCCGAAGATTTTCATTTTTCGAAAAAATTGACAATTTCTGTAAGGTCGGGACCTTACAGAAAATGCGATTTTTCGCAAAAATCGAAATCTCTGGAATCGAATTCTCGACCATCCTATCTTACGTATTTTTTCGCGCTGATTACGAAAATGATAGATTTATTGAGGAAATCTCAACGGAACACCGAGATATCGATGATTTCTTGCGGGAAAAATATTTTTTTTATACACAAAATCAGCGTTATTTCATATTTCCTTTGAGATTTCGACCAAATAACCGTGCTTTTCGGAATCAGCGTAAAAAAATACATCGGATAGGGTGGTCGAGATTCCAATTCCGAAGATTTTCATTTTTCGAAAAAATTGACAATTTCTGTAAGGTCGGGACCTTACAGAAAATGCGATTTTTCGCAAAAATCGAAATCTCTGGAATCGAATTCTCGACCATCCTATCTTACGTATTTTTTCGCGCTGATTACGAAAATGATAGATTTATTGAGGAAATCTCAACGGAACACCGAGATATCGATGATTTCTTGCGGGAAAAATATTTTTTTTATACACAAAATCAGCGTTATTTCATATTTCCTTTGAGATTTCGACCAAATAACCGTGCTTTTCGGAATCAGCGTAAAAAAATACATCGGATAGGGTGGTCGAGATTCCAATTCCGAAGATTTTCATTTTTCGAAAAAATTGACAATTTCTGTAAGGTCGGGACCTTACAGAAAATGCGATTTTTCGCAAAAATCGAAATCTCTGGAATCGAATTCTCGACCATCCTATCTTACGTATTTTTTCGCGCTGATTACGAAAATGATAGATTTATTGAGGAAATCTCAACGGAACACCGAGATATCGATGATTTCTTGCGGGAAAAATATTTTTTTTATACACAAAATCAGCGTTATTTCATATTTCCTTTGAGATTTCGACCAAATAACCGTGCTTTTCGGAATCAGCGTAAAAAAATACATCGGATAGGGTGGTCGAGATTCCAATTCCGAAGATTTTCATTTTTCGAAAAAATTGACAATTTCTGTAAGGTCGGGACCTTACAGAAAATGCGATTTTTCGCAAAAATCGAAATCTCTGGAATCGAATTCTCGACCATCCTATCTTATGTATTTTTTCGCGCTGATTACGAAAATGATAGATTTATTGAGGAAATCTCAACGGAACACCGAGATATCGATGATTTCTTGCGGGAAAAATATTTTTTTTATACACAAAATCAGCGTTATTTCATATTTCCTTTGAGATTTCGACCAAATAACCGTGCTTTTCGGAATCAGCGTAAAAAAATACATCGGATAGGGTGGTCGAGATTCCAATTCCGAAGATTTTCATTTTTCGAAAAAATTGACAATTTCTGTAAGGTCGGGACCTTACAGAAAATGCGATTTTTCGCAAAAATCGAAATCTCTGGAATCGAATTCTCGACCATCCTATCTTACGTATTTTTTCGCGCTGATTACGAAAATGATAGATTTATTGAGGAAATCTCAACGGAACACCGAGATATCGATGATTTCTTGCGGGAAAAATATTTTTTTTATACACAAAATCAGCGTTATTTCATATTTCCTTTGAGATTTCGACCAAATAACCGTGCTTTTCGGAATCAGCGTAAAAAAATACATCGGATAGGGTGGTCGAGATTCCAATTCCGAAGATTTTCATTTTTCGAAAAAATTGACAATTTCTGTAAGGTCGGGACCTTACAGAAAATGCGATTTTTCGCAAAAATCGAAATCTCTGGAATCGAATTCTCGACCATCCTATCTTATGTATTTTTTCGCGCTGATTACGAAAATGATAGATTTATTGAGGAAATCTCAACGGAACACCGAGATATCGATGATTTCTTGCGGGAAAAATATTTTTTTTATACACAAAATCAGCGTTATTTCATATTTCCTTTGAGATTTCGACCAAATAACCGTGCTTTTCGGAATCAGCGTAAAAAAATACATCGGATAGGGTGGTCGAGATTCCAATTCCGAAGATTTTCATTTTTCGAAAAAATTGACAATTTCTGTAAGGTCGGGACCTTACAGAAAATGCGATTTTTCGCAAAAATCGAAATCTCTGGAATCGAATTCTCGACCATCCTATCTTATGTATTTTTTCGCGCTGATTACGAAAATGATAGATTTATTGAGGAAATCTCAACGGAACACCGAGATATCGATGATTTCTTGCGGAAAAAATATTTTTTTTTATACACAAAATCAGCGTTATTTCATATTTCCTTTGAGATTTCGACCAAATAACCGTGTTTTTCGGAATCAGCGTAAAAAAATACATCGGATAGGGTGGTCGAGATTCCAATTCCGAAGATTTTCATTTTTCGAAAAAATTGACAATTTCTGTAAGGTCGGGACCTTACAGAAAATGCGATTTTTCGCAAAAATCGAAATCTCTGGAATCGAATTCTCGACCATCCTATCTTATGTATTTTTTCGCGCTGATTACGAAAATGATAGATTTATTGAGGAAATCTCAACGGAACACCGAGATATCGATGATTTCTTGCGGGAAAAAAAATTTCTTTATACACAAAATCAGCGTTATTTCATATTTCCTTTGAGATTTCGACCAAATAACCGTGCTTTTCGGAATCAGCGTAAAAAAATACATCGGATAGGGTGGTCGAGATTCCAATTCCGAAGATTTTCATTTTTCGAAAAAATTGACAATTTCTGTAAGGTCGGGACCTTACAGAAAATGCGATTTTTCGCAAAAATCGAAATCTCTGGAATCGAATTCTCGACCATCCTATCTTATGTATTTTTTCGCGCTGATTACGAAAATGATAGATTTATTGAGGAAATCTCAACGGAACACCGAGATATCGATGATTTCTTGCGGAAAAAATATTTTCTTTATACACAAAATCAGCGTTATTTCATATTTCCTTTGAGATTTCGACCAAATAACCGTGCTTTTCGGAATCAGCGTAAAAAAATACATCGGATAGGGTGGTCGAGATTCCAATTCCGAAGATTTTCATTTTTCGAAAAAATTGACAATTTCTGTAAGGTCGGGACCTTACAGAAAATGCGATTTTTCGCAAAAATCGAAATCTCTGGAATCGAATTCTCGACCATCCTATCTTACGTATTTTTTCGCGCTGATTACGAAAATGATAGATTTATTGAGGAAATCTCAACGGAACACCAAGATATCGATGATTTCTTGCGGGAAAAATATTTTTTTTATACACAAAATCAGCGTTATTTCATATTTCCTTTGAGATTTCGACCAAATAACCGTGCTTTTCGGAATCAGCGTAAAAAAATACATCGGATAGGGTGGTCGAGATTCCAATTCCGAAGATTTTCATTTTTCGAAAAAATTGACAATTTCTGTAAGGTCGGGACCTTACAGAAAATGCGATTTTTCGCAAAAATCGAAATCTCTGGAATCGAATTCTCGACCATCCTATCTTACGTATTTTTTCGCGCTGATTACGAAAATGATAGATTTATTGAGGAAATCTCAACGGAACACCGAGATATCGATGATTTCTTGCGGAAAAAATATTTTTTTTTATACACAAAATCAGCGTTATTTCATATTTCCTTTGAGATTTCGACCAAATAACCGTGTTTTTCGGAATCAGCGTAAAAAAATACATCGGATAGGGTGGTCGAGATTCCAATTCCGAAGATTTTCATTTTTCGAAAAAATTGACAATTTCTGTAAGGTCGGGACCTTACAGAAAATGCGATTTTTCGCAAAAATCGAAATCTCTGGAATCGAATTCTCGACCATCCTATCTTATGTATTTTTTCGCGCTGATTACGAAAATGATAGATATATTGAGGAAATCTCAACGGAACACCGAGATATCGATGATTTCTTGCGGGAAAAATATTTTTTTTATACACAAAATCAGCGTTATTTCATATTTCCTTTGAGATTTCGACCAAATAACCGTGCTTTTCGGAATCAGCGTAAAAAAATACATCGGATAGGGTGGTCGAGATTCCAATTCCGAAGATTTTCATTTTTCGAAAAAATTGACAATTTCTGTAAGGTCGGGACCTTACAGAAAATGCGATTTTTCGCAAAAATCGAAATCTCTGGAATCGAATTCTCGACCATCCTATCTTACGTATTTTTTCGCGCTGATTACGAAAATGATAGATTTATTGAGGAAATCTCAACGGAACACCGAGATATCGATGATTTCTTGCGGGAAAAATATTTTTTTTATACACAAAATCAGCGTTATTTCATATTTCCTTTGAGATTTCGACCAAATAACCGTGCTTTTCGGAATCAGCGTAAAAAAATACATCGGATAGGGTGGTCGAGATTCCAATTCCGAAGATTTTCATTTTTCGAAAAAATTGACAATTTCTGTAAGGTCGGGACCTTACAGAAAATGCGATTTTTCGCAAAAATCGAAATCTCTGGAATCGAATTCTCGACCATCCTATCTTACGTATTTTTTCGCGCTGATTACGAAAATGATAGATTTATTGAGGAAATCTCAACGGAACACCGAGATATCGATGATTTCTTGCGGGAAAAATATTTTTTTTATACACAAAATCAGCGTTATTTCATATTTCCTTTGAGATTTCGACCAAATAACCGTGCTTTTCGGAATCAGCGTAAAAAAATACATCGGATAGGGTGGTCGAGATTCCAATTCCGAAGATTTTCATTTTTCGAAAAAATTGACAATTTCTGTAAGGTCGGGACCTTACAGAAAATGCGATTTTTCGCAAAAATCGAAATCTCTGGAATCGAATTCTCGACCATCCTATCTTACGTATTTTTTCGCGCTGATTACGAAAATGATAGATTTATTGAGGAAATCTCAACGGAACACCGAGATATCGATGATTTCTTGCGGAAAAAATATTTTTTTTTATACACAAAATCAGCGTTATTTCATATTTCCTTTGAGATTTCGACCAAATAACCGTGTTTTTCGGAATCAGCGTAAAAAAATACATCGGATAGGGTGGTCGAGATTCCAATTCCGAAGATTTTCATTTTTCGAAAAAATTGACAATTTCTGTAAGGTCGGGACCTTACAGAAAATGCGATTTTTCGCAAAAATCGAAATCTCTGGAATCGAATTCTCGACCATCCTATCTTATGTATTTTTTCGCGCTGATTACGAAAATGATAGATATATTGAGGAAATCTCAACGGAACACCGAGATATCGATGATTTCTTGCGGGAAAAATATTTTTTTTATACACAAAATCAGCGTTATTTCATATTTCCTTTGAGATTTCGACCAAATAACCGTGCTTTTCGGAATCAGCGTAAAAAAATACATCGGATAGGGTGGTCGAGATTCCAATTCCGAAGATTTTCATTTTTCGAAAAAATTGACAATTTCTGTAAGGTCGGGACCTTACAGAAAATGCGATTTTTCGCAAAAATCGAAATCTCTGGAATCGAATTCTCGACCATCCTATCTTATGTATTTTTTCGCGCTGATTACGAAAATGATAGATTTATTGAGGAAATCTCAACGGAACACCGAGATATCGATGATTTCTTGCGGAAAAAATATTTTCTTTATACACAAAATCAGCGTTATTTCATATTTCCTTTGAGATTTCGACCAAATAACCGTGTTTTTCGGAATCAGCGTAAAAAAATACATCGGATAGGGTGGTCGAGATTCCAATTCCGAAGATTTTCATTTTTCGAAAAAATTGACAATTTCTGTAAGGTCGGGACCTTACAGAAAATGCGATTTTTCGCAAAAATCGAAATCTCTGGAATCGAATTCTCGACCATCCTATCTTATGTATTTTTTCGCGCTGATTACGAAAATGATAGATATATTGAGGAAATCTCAACGGAACACCGAGATATCGATGATTTCTTGCGGGAAAAATATTTTTTTTATACACAAAATCAGCGTTATTTCATATTTCCTTTGAGATTTCGACCAAATAACCGTGTTTTTCGGAATCAGCGTAAAAAAATACATCGGATAGGGTGGTCGAGATTCCAATTCCGAAAATTTTCATTTTTCGAAAAAATTGACAATTTCTGTAAGGTCGGGACCTTACAGAAAATGCGATTTTTCGCAAAAATCGAAATCTCTGGAATCGAATTCTCGACCATCCTATCTTATGTATTTTTTCGCGCTGATTACGAAAATGATAGATTTATTGAGGAAATCTCAACGGAACACCGAGATATCGATGATTTCTTGCGGAAAAAATATTTTCTTTATACACAAAATCAGCGTTATTTCATATTTCCTTTGAGATTTCGACCAAATAACCGTGCTTTTCGGAATCAGCGTAAAAAAATACATCGGATAGGGTGGTCGAGATTCCAATTCCGAAGATTTTCATTTTTCGAAAAAATTGACAATTTCTGTAAGGTCGGGACCTTACAGAAAATGCGATTTTTCGCAAAAATCGAAATCTCTGGAATCGAATTCTCGACCATCCTATCTTACGTATTTTTTCGCGCTGATTACGAAAATGATAGATTTATTGAGGAAATCTCAACGGAACACCGAGATATCGATGATTTCTTGCGGAAAAAATATTTTCTTTATACACAAAATCAGCGTTATTTCATATTTCCTTTGAGATTTCGACCAAATAACCGTGTTTTTCGGAATCAGCGTAAAAAAATACATCGGATAGGGTGGTCGAGATTCCAATTCCGAAGATTTTCATTTTTCGAAAAAATTGACAATTTCTGTAAGGTCGGGACCTTACAGAAAATGCGATTTTTCGCAAAAATCGAAATCTCTGGAATCGAATTCTCGACCATCCTATCTTATGTATTTTTTCGCGCTGATTACGAAAATGATAGATATATTGAGGAAATCTCAACGGAACACCGAGATATCGATGATTTCTTGCGGGAAAAATATTTTTTTTATACACAAAATCAGCGTTATTTCATATTTCCTTTGAGATTTCGACCAAATAACCGTGTTTTTCGGAATCAGCGTAAAAAAATACATCGGATAGGGTGGTCGAGATTCCAATTCCGAAAATTTTCATTTTTCGAAAAAATTGACAATTTCTGTAAGGTCGGGACCTTACAGAAAATGCGATTTTTCGCAAAAATCGAAATCTCTGGAATCGAATTCTCGACCATCCTATCTTATGTATTTTTTCGCGCTGATTACGAAAATGATAGATTTATTGAGGAAATCTCAACGGAACACCGAGATATCGATGATTTCTTGCGGAAAGAAAAATTTCTTTATACACAAAATCAGCGTTATTTCATATTACCTTTGAGATTTCGACCAAATAACCGTGCTTTTTGGAATCAGCGTAAAAAAATACATCGGATAGGGTGGTCGAGATTCCAATTCCGAAGATTTTCATTTTTCGAAAAAATTGACAATTTCTGTAAGGTCGGGACCTTACAGAAAATGCGATTTTTCGCAAAAATCGAAATCTCTGGAATCGAATTCTCGACCATCCTATCTTATGTATTTTTTCGCGCTGATTACGAAAATGATAGATTTATTGAGGAAATCTCAACGGAACACCGAGATATCGATGATTTCTTGCGGGAAAGAAAAATTTCTTTATACACAAAATCAGCGTTATTTCATATTTCCTTTGAGATTTCGACCAAATAACCGTGTTTTTCGGAATCAGCGTAAAAAAATACATCGGATAGGGTGGTCGAGATTCCAATTCCGAAGATTTTCATTTTTCGAAAAAATTGACAATTTCTGTAAGGTCGGGACCTTACAGAAAATGCGATTTTTCGCAAAAATCGAAATCTCTGGAATCGAATTCTCGACCATCCTATCTTATGTATTTTTTCGCGCTGATTACGAAAATGATAGATTTATTGAGGAAATCTCAACGGAACACCGAGATATCGATGATTTCTTGCGGAAAAAATATTTTTTTTATACACAAAATCAGCGTTGTTTCATATTTCCTTTGAGATTTCGACCAAATAACCGTGCTTTTCGGAATCAGCGTAAAAAAATACATCGGATAGGGTGGTCGAGATTCCAATTCCGAAGATTTTCATTTTTCGAAAAAATTGACAATTTCTGTAAGGTCGGGACCTTACAGAAAATGCGATTTTTCGCAAAAATCGAAATCTCTGGAATCGAATTCTCGACCATCCTATCTTATGTATTTTTTCGCGCTGATTACGAAAATGATAGATTTATTGAGGAAATCTCAACGGAACACCGAGATATCGATGATTTCTTGCGGGAAAAAAAATTTCTTTATACACAAAATCAGCGTTATTTCATATTTCCTTTGAGATTTCGACCAAATAACCGTGCTTTTCGGAATCAGCGTAAAAAAATACATCGGATAGGGTGGTCGAGATTCCAATTCCGAAGATTTTCATTTTTCGAAAAAATTGACAATTTCTGTAAGGTCGGGACCTTACAGAAAATGCGATTTTTCGCAAAAATCGAAATCTCTGGAATCGAATTCTCGACCATCCTATCTTATGTATTTTTTCGCGCTGATTACGAAAATGATAGATTTATTGAGGAAATCTCAACGGAACACCGAGATATCGATGATTTCTTGCGGAAAAAATATTTTCTTTATACACAAAATCAGCGTTATTTCATATTTCCTTTGAGATTTCGACCAAATAACCGTGCTTTTCGGAATCAGCGTAAAAAAATACATCGGATAGGGTGGTCGAGATTCCAATTCCGAAGATTTTCATTTTTCGAAAAAATTGACAATTTCTGTAAGGTCGGGACCTTACAGAAAATGCGATTTTTCGCAAAAATCGAAATCTCTGGAATCGAATTCTCGACCATCCTATCTTATGTATTTTTTCGCGCTGATTACGAAAATGATAGATATATTGAGGAAATCTCAACGGAACACCGAGATATCGATGATTTCTTGCGGGAAAAATATTTTTTTTATACACAAAATCAGCGTTATTTCATATTTCCTTTGAGATTTCGACCAAATAACCGTGCTTTTCGGAATCAGCGTAAAAAAATACATCGGATAGGGTGGTCGAGATTCCAATTCCGAAGATTTTCATTTTTCGAAAAAATTGACAATTTCTGTAAGGTCGGGACCTTACAGAAAATGCGATTTTTCGCAAAAATCGAAATCTCTGGAATCGAATTCTCGACCATCCTATCTTATGTATTTTTTCGCGCTGATTACGAAAATGATAGATTTATTGAGGAAATCTCAACGGAACACCGAGATATCGATGATTTCTTGCGGGAAAAAAAATTTCTTTATACACAAAATCAGCGTTATTTCATATTTCCTTTGAGATTTCGACCAAATAACCGTGCTTTTCGGAATCAGCATAAAAAAATACATAAGATAGGGTGATCCAGAATTCGATTCCAGAGATTTCGATTTTTGCAAAAAATCTAAGGCATACCCCTTAGATTTTTCGCAAAAATCGAAATCTCTGGAATCGAATTCTCGACCATCCTATCTTACGTATTTTTTCGCGCTGATTACGAAAATGATAGATTTATTGAGGAAATCTCAACGGAACACCGAGATATCGATGATTTCTTGCGGAAAAAAAAATTTCTTTATACACAAAATCAGCGTTATTTCATATTTCCTTTGAGATTTCGACCAAATAACCGTGCTTTTCGGAATCAGCGTAAAAAAATACATCGGATAGGGTGGTCGAGATTCCAATTCCGAAGATTTTCATTTTTCGAAAAAATTGACAATTTCTGTAAGGTCGGGACCTTACAGAAAATGCGATTTTTCGCAAAAATCGAAATCTCTGGAATCGAATTCTCGACCATCCTATCTTATGTATTTTTTCGCGCTGATTACGAAAATGATAGATTTATTGAGGAAATCTCAACGGAACACCGAGATATCGATGATTTCTTGCGGAAAAAAAATTTCTTTATACACAAAATCAGCGTTATTTCATATTTCCTTTGAGATTTCGACCAAATAACCGTGCTTTTCGGAATCAGCGTAAAAAAATACATCGGATAGGGTGGTCGAGATTCCAATTCCGAAAATTTTCATTTTTCGAAAAAATTGACAATTTCTGTAAGGTCGGGACCTTACAGAAAATGCGATTTTTCGCAAAAATCGAAATCTCTGGAATCGAATTCTCGACCATCCTATCTTATGTATTTTTTCGCGCTGATTACGAAAATGATAGATTTATTGAGGAAATCTCAACGGAACACCGAGATATCGATGATTTCTTGCGGAAAAAATATTTTCTTTATACACAAAATCAGCGTTATTTCATATTTCCTTTGAGATTTCGACCAAATAACCGTGCTTTTCGGAATCAGCGTAAAAAAATACATCGGATAGGGTGGTCGAGATTCCAATTCCGAAAATTTTCATTTTTCGAAAAGATTGACAATTTCTGTAAGGTCGGGACCTTACAGAAAATGCGATTTTTCGCAAAAATCGAAATCTGTGAAATCGAATTCTCGAGCATCCTATCTTATGTATTTTTTCGCGCTGATTACGAAAATGATAGATTTATTGAGGAAATCTCAACGGAACACCGAGATATCGATGATTTCTTGCGGAAAAAAAAATTTCTTTATACACAAAATCAGCGTTATTTCATATTTCCTTTGAGATTTCGACCAAATAACCGTGCTTTTCGGAATCAGCGTAAAAAAATACATCGGATAGGGTGGTCGAGATTCCAATTCCGAAGATTTTCATTTTTCGAAAAAATTGACAATTTCTGTAAGGTCGGGACCTTACAGAAAATGCGATTTTTCGCAAAAATCGAAATCTCTGGAATCGAATTCTCGACCATCCTATCTTATGTATTTTTTCGCGCTGATTACGAAAATGATAGATTTATTGAGGAAATCTCAACGGAACACCGAGATATCGATGATTTCTTGCGGAAAGAAAAATTTCTTTATACACAAAATCAGCGTTATTTCATATTTCCTTTGAGATTTCGACCAAATAACCGTGCTTTTCGGAATCAGCGTAAAAAAATACCTCGGATAGGGTGGTCGAGATTCCAATTCCGAAAATTTTCATTTTTCGAAAAAATTGACAATTTCTGTAAGGTCGGGACCTTACAGAAAATGCGATTTTTCGCAAAAATCGAAATCTCTGGAATCGAATTCTCGACCATCCTATCTTATGTATTTTTTCGCGCTGATTACGAAAATGATAGATATATTGAGGAAATCTCAACGGAACACCGAGATATCGATGATTTCTTGCGGAAAAAAAATTTCTTTATACACAAAATCAGCGTTATTTCATATTTCCTTTGAGATTTCGACCAAATAACCGTGCTTTTCGGAATCAGCGTAAAAAAATACATCGGATAGGGTGGTCGAGATTCCAATTCCGAAGATTTTCATTTTTCGAAAAAATTGACAATTTCTGTAAGGTCGGGACCTTACAGAAAATGCGATTTTTCGCAAAAATCGAAATCTCTGGAATCGAATTCTCGACCATCCTATCTTATGTATTTTTTCGCGCTGATTACGAAAATGATAGATTTATTGAGGAAATCTCAACGGAACACCGAGATATCGATGATTTCTTGCGGGAAAAAAAATTTCTTTATACACAAAATCAGCGTTATTTCATATTTCCTTTGAGATTTCGACCAAATAACCGTGCTTTTCGGAATCAGCGTAAAAAAATACCTCGGATAGGGTGGTCGAGATTCCAATTCCGAAAATTTTCATTTTTCGAAAAAATTGACAATTTCTGTAAGGTCGGGACCTTACAGAAAATGCGATTTTTCGCAAAAATCGAAATCTCTGGAATCGAATTCTCGACCATCCTATCTTATGTATTTTTTCGCGCTGATTACGAAAATGATAGATATATTGAGGAAATCTCAACGGAACACCGAGATATCGATGATTTCTTGCGGGAAAAATATTTTTTTTATACACAAAATCAGCGTTATTTCATATTTCCTTTGAGATTTCGACCAAATAACCGTGTTTTTCGGAATCAGCGTAAAAAAATACATCGGATAGGGTGGTCGAGATTCCAATTCCGAAAATTTTCATTTTTCGAAAAAATTGACAATTTCTGTAAGGTCGGGACCTTACAGAAAATGCGATTTTTCGCAAAAATCGAAATCTCTGGAATCGAATTCTCGACCATCCTATCTTATGTATTTTTTCGCGCTGATTACGAAAATGATAGATTTATTGAGGAAATCTCAACGGAACACCGAGATATCGATGATTTCTTGCGGAAAGAAAAATTTCTTTATACACAAAATCAGCGTTATTTCATATTACCTTTGAGATTTCGACCAAATAACCGTGCTTTTTGGAATCAGCGTAAAAAAATACATCGGATAGGGTGGTCGAGATTCCAATTCCGAAGATTTTCATTTTTCGAAAAAATTGACAATTTCTGTAAGGTCGGGACCTTACAGAAAATGCGATTTTTCGCAAAAATCGAAATCTCTGGAATCGAATTCTCGACCATCCTATCTTATGTATTTTTTCGCGCTGATTACGAAAATGATAGATTTATTGAGGAAATCTCAACGGAACACCGAGATATCGATGATTTCTTGCGGGAAAGAAAAATTTCTTTATACACAAAATCAGCGTTATTTCATATTTCCTTTGAGATTTCGACCAAATAACCGTGCTTTTCGGAATCAGCATAAAAAAATACATAAGATAGGGTGATCCAGAATTCGATTCCAGAGATTTCGATTTTTGCAAAAAATCTAAGGCATACCCCTTAGATTTTTCGCAAAAATCGAAATCTCTGGAATCGAATTCTCGACCATCCTATCTTACGTATTTTTTCGCGCTGATTACGAAAATGATAGATTTATTGAGGAAATCTCAACGGAACACCGAGATGTCGATGATTTCTTGCGGAAAAAAAAATTTCTTTATACACAAAATCAGCGTTATTTCATATTTCCTTTGAGATTTCGACCAAATAACCGTGCTTTTCGGAATCAGCGTAAAAAAATACATCGGATAGGGTGGTCGAGATTCCAATTCCGAAAATTTTCATTTTTCGAAAAAATTGACAATTTCTGTAAGGTCGGGACCTTACAGAAAATGCGATTTTTCGCAAAAATCGAAATCTCTGGAATCGAATTCTCGACCATCCTGTCTTATGTATTTTTTCGCGCTGATTACGAAAATGATAGATTTATTGAGGAAATCTCAACGGAACACCGAGATATCGATGATTTCTTGCGGAAAAAATATTTTTTTTATACATAAAATCAGCGTTATTTCATATTTCCTTTGAGATTTCGACCAAATAACCGTGCTTTTCGGAATCAGCGTAAAAAAATACATCGGATAGGGTGGTCGAGATTCCAATTCCGAAGATTTTCATTTTTCGAAAAAATTGACAATTTCTGTAAGGTCGGGACCTTACAGAAAATGCGATTTTTCGCAAAAATCGAAATCTCTGGAATCGAATTCTCGACCATCCTATCTTATGTATTTTTTCGCGCTGATTACGAAAATGATAGATATATTGAGGAAATCTCAACGGAACACCGAGATATCGATGATTTCTTGCGGGAAAAATATTTTTTTTATACACAAAATCAGCGTTATTTCATATTTCCTTTGAGATTTCGACCAAATAACCGTGCTTTTCGGAATCAGCGTAAAAAAATACATCGGATAGGGTGGTCGAGATTCCAATTCCGAAGATTTTCATTTTTCGAAAAAATTGACAATTTCTGTAAGGTCGGGACCTTACAGAAAATGCGATTTTTCGCAAAAATCGAAATCTCTGGAATCGAATTCTCGACCATCCTATCTTATGTATTTTTTCGCGCTGATTACGAAAATGATAGATTTATTGAGGAAATCTCAACGGAACACCGAGATATCGATGATTTCTTGCGGAAAAAATATTTTTTTTATACACAAAATCAGCGTTGTTTCATATTTCCTTTGAGATTTCGACCAAATAACCGTGCTTTTCGGAATCAGCGTAAAAAAATACATCGGATAGGGTGGTCGAGATTCCAATTCCGAAGATTTTCATTTTTCGAAAAAATTGACAATTTCTGTAAGGTCGGGACCTTACAGAAAATGCGATTTTTCGCAAAAATCGAAATCTCTGGAATCGAATTCTCGACCATCCTATCTTATGTATTTTTTCGCGCTGATTACGAAAATGATAGATTTATTGAGGAAATCTCAACGGAACACCGAGATATCGATGATTTCTTGCGGGAAAAAAAATTTCTTTATACACAAAATCAGCGTTATTTCATATTTCCTTTGAGATTTCGACCAAATAACCGTGCTTTTCGGAATCAGCATAAAAAAATACATAAGATAGGGTGATCCAGAATTCGATTCCAGAGATTTCGATTTTTGCAAAAAATCTAAGGCATACCCCTTAGATTTTTCGCAAAAATCGAAATCTCTGGAATCGAATTCTCGACCATCCTATCTTACGTATTTTTTCGCGCTGATTACGAAAATGATAGATTTATTGAGGAAATCTCAACGGAACACCGAGATATCGATGATTTCTTGCGGAAAAAAAAATTTCTTTATACACAAAATCAGCGTTATTTCATATTTCCTTTGAGATTTCGACCAAATAACCGTGCTTTTCGGAATCAGCGTAAAAAAATACATCGGATAGGGTGGTCGAGATTCCAATTCCGAAAATTTTCATTTTTCGAAAAAATTGACAATTTCTGTAAGGTCGGGACCTTACAGAAAATGCGATTTTTCGCAAAAATCGAAATCTCTGGAATCGAATTCTCGACCATCCTGTCTTATGTATTTTTTCGCGCTGATTACGAAAATGATAGATTTATTGAGGAAATCTCAACGGAACACCGAGATATCGATGATTTCTTGCGGAAAAAATATTTTTTTTATACATAAAATCAGCGTTATTTCATATTTCCTTTGAGATTTCGACCAAATAACCGTGCTTTTCGGAATCAGCGTAAAAAAATACATCGGATAGGGTGGTCGAGATTCCAATTCCGAAGATTTTCATTTTTCGAAAAAATTGACAATTTCTGTAAGGTCGGGACCTTACAGAAAATGCGATTTTTCGCAAAAATCGAAATCTCTGGAATCGAATTCTCGACCATCCTATCTTATGTATTTTTTCGCGCTGATTACGAAAATGATAGATTTATTGAGGAAATCTCAACGGAACACCGAGATATCGATGATTTCTTGCGGAAAAAATATTTTCTTTATACACAAAATCAGCGTTATTTCATATTTCCTTTGAGATTTCGACCAAATAACCGTGCTTTTCGGAATCAGCGTAAAAAAATACATCGGATAGGGTGGTCGAGATTCCAATTCCGAAAATTTTCATTTTTCGAAAAGATTGACAATTTCTGTAAGGTCGGGACCTTACAGAAAATGCGATTTTTCGCAAAAATCGAAATCTGTGAAATCGAATTCTCGAGCATCCTATCTTATGTATTTTTTCGCGCTGATTACGAAAATGATAGATATATTGAGGAAATCTCAACGGAACACCGAGATATCGATGATTTCTTGCGGGAAAAATATTTTTTTTATACACAAAATCAGCGTTATTTCATATTTCCTTTGAGATTTCGACCAAATAACCGTGTTTTTCGGAATCAGCGTAAAAAAATACATCGGATAGGGTGGTCGAGATTCCAATTCCGAAGATTATCATTTTTCGAAAAAATTGACAATTTCTGTAAGGTCGGGACCTTACAGAAAATGCGATTTTTCGCAAAAATCGAAATCTCTGGAATCGAATTCTCGACCATCCTATCTTATGTATTTTTTCGCGCTGATTACGAAAATGATAGATTTATTGAGGAAATCTCAACGGAACACCGAGATATCGATGATTTCTTGCGGAAAAAATATTTTTTTTATACACAAAATCAGCGTTGTTTCATATTTCCTTTGAGATTTCGACCAAATAACCGTGCTTTTCGGAATCAGCGTAAAAAAATACATCGGATAGGGTGGTCGAGATTCCAATTCCGAAAATTTTCATTTTTCGAAAAAATTGACAATTTCTGTAAGGTCGGGACCTTACAGAAAATGCGATTTTTCGCAAAAATCGAAATCTCTGGAATCGAATTCTCGACCATCCTGTCTTATGTATTTTTTCGCGCTGATTACGAAAATGATAGATTTATTGAGGAAATCTCAACGGAACACCGAGATATCGATGATTTCTTGCGGAAAGAAAAATTTCTTTATACACAAAATCAGCGTTATTTCATATTACCTTTGAGATTTCGACCAAATAACCGTGCTTTTTGGAATCAGCGTAAAAAAATACATCGGATAGGGTGGTCGAGATTCCAATTCCGAAGATTTTCATTTTTCGAAAAAATTGACAATTTCTGTAAGGTCGGGACCTTACAGAAAATGCGATTTTTCGCAAAAATCGAAATCTCTGGAATCGAATTCTCGACCATCCTATCTTATGTATTTTTTCGCGCTGATTACGAAAATGATAGATTTATTGAGGAAATCTCAACGGAACACCGAGATATCGATGATTTCTTGCGGGAAAGAAAAATTTCTTTATACACAAAATCAGCGTTATTTCATATTTCCTTTGAGATTTCGACCAAATAACCGTGCTTTTCGGAATCAGCGTAAAAAAATACATCGGATAGGGTGGTCGAGATTCCAATTCCGAAGATTTTCATTTTTCGAAAAAATTGACAATTTCTGTAAGGTCGGGACCTTACAGAAAATGCGATTTTTCGCAAAAATCGAAATCTCTGGAATCGAATTCTCGACCATCCTATCTTATGTATTTTTTCGCGCTGATTACGAAAATGATAGATATATTGAGGAAATCTCAACGGAACACCGAGATATCGATGATTTCTTGCGGGAAAAATATTTTTTTTATACACAAAATCAGCGTTATTTCATATTTCCTTTGAGATTTCGACCAAATAACCGTGTTTTTCGGAATCAGCGTAAAAAAATACATCGGATAGGGTGGTCGAGATTCCAATTCCGAAGATTATCATTTTTCGAAAAAATTGACAATTTCTGTAAGGTCGGGACCTTACAGAAAATGCGATTTTTCGCAAAAATCGAAATCTCTGGAATCGAATTCTCGACCATCCTATCTTATGTATTTTTTCGCGCTGATTACGAAAATGATAGATTTATTGAGGAAATCTCAACGGAACACCGAGATATCGATGATTTCTTGCGGAAAAAATATTTTTTTTATACACAAAATCAGCGTTGTTTCATATTTCCTTTGAGATTTCGACCAAATAACCGTGCTTTTCGGAATCAGCGTAAAAAAATACATCGGATAGGGTGGTCGAGATTCCAATTCCGAAGATTTTCATTTTTCGAAAAAATTGACAATTTCTGTAAGGTCGGGACCTTACAGAAAATGCGATTTTTCGCAAAAATCGAAATCTCTGGAATCGAATTCTCGACCATCCTATCTTATGTATTTTTTCGCGCTGATTACGAAAATGATAGATTTATTGAGGAAATCTCAACGGAACACCGAGATATCGATGATTTCTTGCGGAAAAAAAATTTCTTTATACACAAAATCAGCGTTATTTCATATTTCCTTTGAGATTTCGACCAAATAACCGTGCTTTTCGGAATCAGCGTAAAAAAATACATCGGATAGGGTGGTCGAGATTCCAATTCCGAAAATTTTCATTTTTCGAAAAAATTGACAATTTCTGTAAGGTCGGGACCTTACAGAAAATGCGATTTTTCGCAAAAATCGAAATCTCTGGAATCGAATTCTCGACCATCCTATCTTATGTATTTTTTCGCGCTGATTACGAAAATGATAGATTTATTGAGGAAATCTCAACGGAACACCGAGATATCGATGATTTCTTGCGGAAAAAATATTTTCTTTATACACAAAATCAGCGTTATTTCATATTTCCTTTGAGATTTCGACTAAATAACCGTGCTTTTCGGAATCAGCGTAAAAAAATACATCGGATAGGGTGGTCGAGATTCCAATTCCGAAAATTTTCATTTTTCGAAAAAATTGACAATTTCTGTAAGGTCGGGACCTTACAGAAAATGCGATTTTTCGCAAAAATCGAAATCTCTGGAATCGAATTCTCGACCATCCTATCTTATGTATTTTTTCGCGCTGATTACGAAAATGATAGATTTATTGAGGAAATCTCAACGGAACACCGAGATATCGATGATTTCTTGCGGGAAAGAAAAATTTCTTTATACACAAAATCAGCGTTATTTCATATTTCCTTTCAGATTTCGACCAAATAACCGTGCTTTTCGGAATCAGCATAAAAAAATACATAAGATAGGGTGATCCAGAATTCGATTCCAGAGATTTCGATTTTTGCAAAAAATCTAAGGCATACCCCTTAGATTTTTCGCAAAAATCGAAATCTCTGGAATCGAATTCTCGACCATCCTATCTTATGTATTTTTTCGCGCTGATTACGAAAATGATAGATTTATTGAGGAAATCTCAACGGAACACCGAGATATCGATGATTTCTTGCGGAAAAAATATTTTTTTTATACATAAAATCAGCGTTATTTCATATTTCCTTTGAGATTTCGACCAAATAACCGTGCTTTTCGGAATCAGCGTAAAAAAATACATCGGATAGGGTGGTCGAGATTCCAATTCCGAAAATTTTCATTTTTCGAAAAAATTGACAATTTCTGTAAGGTCGGGACCTTACAGAAAATGCGATTTTTCGCAAAAATCGAAATCTCTGGAATCGAATTCTCGACCATCCTATCTTATGTATTTTTTCGCGCTGATTACGAAAATGATAGATTTATTGAGGAAATCTCAACGGAACACCGAGATATCGATGATTTCTTGCGGAAAAAATATTTTTTTTATACATAAAATCAGCGTTATTTCATATTTCCTTTGAGATTTCGACCAAATAACCGTGCTTTTCGGAATCAGCGTAAAAAAATACATCGGATAGGGTGGTCGAGATTCCAATTCCGAAGATTTTCATTTTTCGAAAAAATTGACAATTTCTGTAAGGTCGGGACCTTACAGAAAATGCGATTTTTCGCAAAAATCGAAATCTCTGGAATCGAATTCTCGACCATCCTATCTTATGTATTTTTTCGCGCTGATTACGAAAATGATAGATTTATTGAGGAAATCTCAACGGAACACCGAGATATCGATGATTTCTTGCGGAAAAAATATTTTCTTTATACACAAAATCAGCGTTATTTCATATTTCCTTTGAGATTTCGACCAAATAACCGTGCTTTTCGGAATCAGCGTAAAAAAATACATCGGATAGGGTGGTCGAGATTCCAATTCCGAAAATTTTCATTTTTCGAAAAAATTGACAATTTCTGTAAGGTCGGGACCTTACAGAAAATGCGATTTTTCGCAAAAATCGAAATCTCTGGAATCGAATTCTCGACCATCCTATCTTATGTATTTTTTCGCGCTGATTACGAAAATGATAGATATATTGAGGAAATCTCAACGGAACACCGAGATATCGATGATTTCTTGCGGGAAAAATATTTTTTTTATACACAAAATCAGCGTTATTTCATATTTCCTTTGAGATTTCGACCAAATAACCGTGTTTTTCGGAATCAGCGTAAAAAAATACATCGGATAGGGTGGTCGAGATTCCAATTCCGAAGATTATCATTTTTCGAAAAAATTGACAATTTCTGTAAGGTCGGGACCTTACAGAAAATGCGATTTTTCGCAAAAATCGAAATCTCTGGAATCGAATTCTCGACCATCCTATCTTATGTATTTTTTCGCGCTGATTACGAAAATGATAGATTTATTGAGGAAATCTCAACGGAACACCGAGATATCGATGATTTCTTGCGGAAAAAATATTTTCTTTATACACAAAATCAGCGTTATTTCATATTTCCTTTGAGATTTCGACCAAATAACCGTGCTTTTCGGAATCAGCGTAAAAAAATACATCGGATAGGGTGGTCGAGATTCCAATTCCGAAAATTTTCATTTTTCGAAAAAATTGACAATTTCTGTAAGGTCGGGACCTTACAGAAAATGCGATTTTTCGCAAAAATCGAAATCTCTGGAATCGAATTCTCGACCATCCTATCTTATGTATTTTTTCGCGCTGATTACGAAAATGATAGATATATTGAGGAAATCTCAACGGAACACCGAGATATCGATGATTTCTTGCGGGAAAAATATTTTTTTTATACACAAAATCAGCGTTATTTCATATTTCCTTTGAGATTTCGACCAAATAACCGTGTTTTTCGGAATCAGCGTAAAAAAATACATCGGATAGGGTGGTCGAGATTCCAATTCCGAAGATTATCATTTTTCGAAAAAATTGACAATTTCTGTAAGGTCGGGACCTTACAGAAAATGCGATTTTTCGCAAAAATCGAAATCTCTGGAATCGAATTCTCGACCATCCTATCTTATGTATTTTTTCGCGCTGATTACGAAAATGATAGATATATTGAGGAAATCTCAACGGAACACCGAGATATCGATGATTTCTTGCGGGAAAAATATTTTTTTTATACACAAAATCAGCGTTATTTCATATTTCCTTTGAGATTTCGACCAAATAACCGTGCTTTTCGGAATCAGCGTAAAAAAATACATCGGATAGGGTGGTCGAGATTCCAATTCCGAAGATTATCATTTTTCGAAAAAATTGACAATTTCTGTAAGGTCGGGACCTTACAGAAAATGCGATTTTTCGCAAAAATCGAAATCTCTGGAATCGAATTCTCGACCATCCTATCTTATGTATTTTTTCGCGCTGATTACGAAAATGATAGATTTATTGAGGAAATCTCAACGGAACACCGAGATATCGATGATTTCTTGCGGAAAAAATATTTTTTTTATACACAAAATCAGCGTTGTTTCATATTTCCTTTGAGATTTCGACCAAATAACCGTGCTTTTCGGAATCAGCGTAAAAAAATACATCGGATAGGGTGGTCGAGATTCCAATTCCGAAGATTTTCATTTTTCGAAAAAATTGACAATTTCTGTAAGGTCGGGACCTTACAGAAAATGCGATTTTTCGCAAAAATCGAAATCTCTGGAATCGAATTCTCGACCATCCTATCTTATGTATTTTTTCGCGCTGATTACGAAAATGATAGATATATTGAGGAAATCTCAACGGAACACCGAGATATCGATGACCTCTTGCGGGAAAAAAATTTCTTTATACACAAAATCAGCGTTATTTCATATTTCCTTTGAGATTTCGACCAAATAACCGTGTTTTTCGGAATCAGCGTAAAAAAAATACATCGGATAGGGTGGTCGAGATTCCAATTCCGAAGATTTTCATTTTTCGAAAAAATTGACAATTTCTGTAAGGTCGGGACCTTACAGAAAATGCGATTTTTCGCAAAAATCGAAATCTCTGGAATCGAATTCTCGACCATCCTATCTTATGTATTTTTTCGCGCTGATTACGAAAATGATAGATATATTGAGGAAATCTCAACGGAACACCGAGATATCGATGATTTCTTGCGGGAAAAATATTTTTTTTATACACAAAATCAGCGTTATTTCATATTTCCTTTGAGATTTCGACCAAATAACCGTGCTTTTCGGAATCAGCGTAAAAAAATACATCGGATAGGGTGGTCGAGATTCCAATTCCGAAGATTTTCATTTTTCGAAAAAATTGACAATTTCTGTAAGGTCGGGACCTTACAGAAAATGCGATTTTTCGCAAAAATCGAAATCTCTGGAATCGAATTCTCGACCATCCTATCTTATGTATTTTTTCGCGCTGATTACGAAAATGATAGATTTATTGAGGAAATCTCAACGGAACACCGAGATATCGATGATTTCTTGCGGAAAAAATATTTTTTTTATACACAAAATCAGCGTTGTTTCATATTTCCTTTGAGATTTCGACCAAATAACCGTGCTTTTCGGAATCAGCGTAAAAAAATACATCGGATAGGGTGGTCGAGATTCCAATTCCGAAGATTTTCATTTTTCGAAAAAATTGACAATTTCTGTAAGGTCGGGACCTTACAGAAAATGCGATTTTTCGCAAAAATCGAAATCTCTGGAATCGAATTCTCGACCATCCTATCTTATGTATTTTTTCGCGCTGATTACGAAAATGATAGATTTATTGAGGAAATCTCAACGGAACACCGAGATATCGATGATTTCTTGCGGAAAAAAAATTTCTTTATACACAAAATCAGCGTTATTTCATATTTCCTTTGAGATTTCGACCAAATAACCGTGCTTTTCGGAATCAGCGTAAAAAAATACATCGGATAGGGTGGTCGAGATTCCAATTCCGAAAATTTTCATTTTTCGAAAAAATTGACAATTTCTGTAAGGTCGGGACCTTACAGAAAATGCGATTTTTCGCAAAAATCGAAATCTCTGGAATCGAATTCTCGACCATCCTATCTTATGTATTTTTTCGCGCTGATTACGAAAATGATAGATTTATTGAGGAAATCTCAACGGAACACCGAGATATCGATGATTTCTTGCGGAAAAAATATTTTCTTTATACACAAAATCAGCGTTATTTCATATTTCCTTTGAGATTTCGACTAAATAACCGTGCTTTTCGGAATCAGCGTAAAAAAATACATCGGATAGGGTGGTCGAGATTCCAATTCCGAAAATTTTCATTTTTCGAAAAAATTGACAATTTCTGTAAGGTCGGGACCTTACAGAAAATGCGATTTTTCGCAAAAATCGAAATCTCTGGAATCGAATTCTCGACCATCCTATCTTATGTATTTTTTCGCGCTGATTACGAAAATGATAGATTTATTGAGGAAATCTCAACGGAACACCGAGATATCGATGATTTCTTGCGGAAAAAATATTTTTTTTATACATAAAATCAGCGTTATTTCATATTTCCTTTGAGATTTCGACCAAATAACCGTGCTTTTCGGAATCAGCGTAAAAAAATACATCGGATAGGGTGGTCGAGATTCCAATTCCGAAAATTTTCATTTTTCGAAAAAATTGACAATTTCTGTAAGGTCGGGACCTTACAGAAAATGCGATTTTTCGCAAAAATCGAAATCTCTGGAATCGAATTCTCGACCATCCTATCTTATGTATTTTTTCGCGCTGATTACGAAAATGATAGATTTATTGAGGAAATCTCAACGGAACACCGAGATATCGATGATTTCTTGCGGAAAAAATATTTTTTTTATACATAAAATCAGCGTTATTTCATATTTCCTTTGAGATTTCGACCAAATAACCGTGCTTTTCGGAATCAGCGTAAAAAAATACATCGGATAGGGTGGTCGAGATTCCAATTCCGAAGATTTTCATTTTTCGAAAAAATTGACAATTTCTGTAAGGTCGGGACCTTACAGAAAATGCGATTTTTCGCAAAAATCGAAATCTCTGGAATCGAATTCTCGACCATCCTATCTTATGTATTTTTTCGCGCTGATTACGAAAATGATAGATTTATTGAGGAAATCTCAACGGAACACCGAGATATCGATGATTTCTTGCGGAAAAAATATTTTCTTTATACACAAAATCAGCGTTATTTCATATTTCCTTTGAGATTTCGACCAAATAACCGTGCTTTTCGGAATCAGCGTAAAAAAATACATCGGATAGGGTGGTCGAGATTCCAATTCCGAAAATTTTCATTTTTCGAAAAAATTGACAATTTCTGTAAGGTCGGGACCTTACAGAAAATGCGATTTTTCGCAAAAATCGAAATCTCTGGAATCGAATTCTCGACCATCCTATCTTATGTATTTTTTCGCGCTGATTACGAAAATGATAGATATATTGAGGAAATCTCAACGGAACACCGAGATATCGATGATTTCTTGCGGGAAAAATATTTTTTTTATACACAAAATCAGCGTTATTTCATATTTCCTTTGAGATTTCGACCAAATAACCGTGTTTTTCGGAATCAGCGTAAAAAAATACATCGGATAGGGTGGTCGAGATTCCAATTCCGAAGATTATCATTTTTCGAAAAAATTGACAATTTCTGTAAGGTCGGGACCTTACAGAAAATGCGATTTTTCGCAAAAATCGAAATCTCTGGAATCGAATTCTCGACCATCCTATCTTATGTATTTTTTCGCGCTGATTACGAAAATGATAGATTTATTGAGGAAATCTCAACGGAACACCGAGATATCGATGATTTCTTGCGGAAAAAATATTTTCTTTATACACAAAATCAGCGTTATTTCATATTTCCTTTGAGATTTCGACCAAATAACCGTGCTTTTCGGAATCAGCGTAAAAAAATACATCGGATAGGGTGGTCGAGATTCCAATTCCGAAAATTTTCATTTTTCGAAAAAATTGACAATTTCTGTAAGGTCGGGACCTTACAGAAAATGCGATTTTTCGCAAAAATCGAAATCTCTGGAATCGAATTCTCGACCATCCTATCTTATGTATTTTTTCGCGCTGATTACGAAAATGATAGATATATTGAGGAAATCTCAACGGAACACCGAGATATCGATGATTTCTTGCGGGAAAAATATTTTTTTTATACACAAAATCAGCGTTATTTCATATTTCCTTTGAGATTTCGACCAAATAACCGTGCTTTTCGGAATCAGCGTAAAAAAATACATCGGATAGGGTGGTCGAGATTCCAATTCCGAAGATTATCATTTTTCGAAAAAATTGACAATTTCTGTAAGGTCGGGACCTTACAGAAAATGCGATTTTTCGCAAAAATCGAAATCTCTGGAATCGAATTCTCGACCATCCTATCTTATGTATTTTTTCGCGCTGATTACGAAAATGATAGATTTATTGAGGAAATCTCAACGGAACACCGAGATATCGATGATTTCTTGCGGAAAAAATATTTTTTTTATACACAAAATCAGCGTTGTTTCATATTTCCTTTGAGATTTCGACCAAATAACCGTGCTTTTCGGAATCAGCGTAAAAAAATACATCGGATAGGGTGGTCGAGATTCCAATTCCGAAGATTTTCATTTTTCGAAAAAATTGACAATTTCTGTAAGGTCGGGACCTTACAGAAAATGCGATTTTTCGCAAAAATCGAAATCTCTGGAATCGAATTCTCGACCATCCTATCTTATGTATTTTTTCGCGCTGATTACGAAAATGATAGATTTATTGAGGAAATCTCAACGGAACACCGAGATATCGATGATTTCTTGCGGAAAGAAAAATTTCTTTATACACAAAATCAGCGTTATTTCATATTTCCTTTGAGATTTCGACCAAATAACCGTGCTTTTCGGAATCAGCGTAAAAAAATACATCGGATAGGGTGGTCGAGATTCCAATTCCGAAGATTTTCATTTTTCGAAAAAATTGACAATTTCTGTAAGGTCGGGACCTTACAGAAAATGCGATTTTTCGCAAAAATCGAAATCTCTGGAATCGAATTCTCGACCATCCTATCTTATGTATTTTTTCGCGCTGATTACGAAAATGATAGATATATTGAGGAAATCTCAACGGAACACCGAGATATCGATGATTTCTTGCGGAAAAAATATTTTTTTATACACAAAATCAGCGTTATTTCATATTTCCTTTGAGATTTCGACCAAATAACCGTGCTTTTCGGAATCAGCGTAAAAAAATACATCGGATAGGGTGGTCGAGATTCCAATTCCGAAGATTTTCATTTTTCGAAAAAATTGACAATTTCTGTAAGGTCGGGACCTTAAAGAAAATGCGATTTTTCGCAAAAATCGAAATCTCTGGAATCGAATTCTCGACCATCTTATCTTATGTATTTTTTCGCGCTGATTACGAAAATGATAGATTTATTGAGGAAATCTCAACGGAACACCGAGATATCGATGATTTCTTGCAGAAAAAAAATTTCTTTATACACAAAATCAGCGTTATCTCATATTTCCTTTGAGATTTCGACCAAATAACCGTGCTTTTCGGAATCAGCGTAAAAAAATACATCGGATAGGGTGGTCGAGATTCCAATTCCGAAAATTTTCATTTTTCGAAAAAATTGACAATTTCTGTAAGGTCGGGACCTTACAGAAAATGCGATTTTTCGCAAAAATCGAAATCTCTGGAATCGAATTCTCGACCATCCTATCTTATGTATTTTTTCGCGCTGATTACGAAAATGATAGATTTATTGAGGAAATCTCAACGGAACACCGAGATATCGATGATTTCTTGCGGAAAAAATATTTTCTTTATACACAAAATCAGCGTTATTTCATATTTCCTTTGAGATTTCGACCAAATAACCGTGCTTTTCGGAATCAGCGTAAAAAAATACATCGGATAGGGTGGTCGAGATTCCAATTCCGAAAATTTTCATTTTTCGAAAAGATTGACAATTTCTGTAAGGTCGGGACCTTACAGAAAATGCGATTTTTCGCAAAAATCGAAATCTGTGAAATCGAATTCTCGAGCATCCTATCTTATGTATTTTTTCGCGCTGATTACGAAAATGATAGATTTATTGAGGAAATCTCAACGGAACACCGAGATATCGATGATTTCTTGCGGAAAAAAAAATTTCTTTATACACAAAATCAGCGTTATTTCATATTTCCTTTGAGATTTCGACCAAATAACCGTGCTTTTCGGAATCAGCGTAAAAAAATACATCGGATAGGGTGGTCGAGATTCCAATTCCGAAGATTATCATTTTTCGAAAAGATTGACAATTTCTGTAAGGTCGGGACCTTACAGAAATTGCGATTTTTCGCAAAAATCCAAATCTCTGGAATCGAATTCTCGACCATCCTATCTTATGTATTTTTTCGCGCTGATTACGAAAATGATAGATTTATTGAGGAAATCTCAACGGAACACCGAGATATCGATGATTTCTTGCGGAAAAAATATTTTTTTTATACACAAAATCAGCGTTGTTTCATATTTCCTTTGAGATTTCGACCAAATAACCGTGCTTTTCGGAATCAGCGTAAAAAAATACATCGGATAGGGTGGTCGAGATTCCAATTCCGAAGATTTTCATTTTTCGAAAAAATTGACAATTTCTGTAAGGTCGGGACCTTACAGAAAATGCGATTTTTCGCAAAAATCGAAATCTCTGGAATCGAATTCTCGACCATCCTGTCTTATGTATTTTTTCGCGCTGATTACGAAAATGATAGATTTATTGAGGAAATCTCAACGGAACACCGAGATATCGATGATTTCTTGCGGAAAAAATATTTTTTTTTATACACAAAATCAGCGTTATTTCATATTTCCTTTGAGATTTCGACCAAATAACCGTGTTTTTCGGAATCAGCGTAAAAAAATACATCGGATAGGGTGGTCGAGATTCCAATTCCGAAGATTTTCATTTTTCGAAAAAATTGACAATTTCTGTAAGGTCGGGACCTTACAGAAAATGCGATTTTTCGCAAAAATCGAAATCTCTGGAATCGAATTCTCGACCATCCTATCTTACGTATTTTTTCGCGCTGATTACGAAAATGATAGATTTATTGAGGAAATCTCAACGGAACACCGAGATATCGATGATTTCTTGCGGAAAAAAAAATTTCTTTATACACAAAATCAGCGTTATTTCATATTTCCTTTGAGATTTCGACCAAATAACCGTGCTTTTCGGAATCAGCGTAAAAAAATACATCGGATAGGGTGGTCGAGATTCCAATTCCGAAAATTTTCATTTTTCGAAAAAATTGACAATTTCTGTAAGGTCGGGACCTTACAGAAAATGCGATTTTTCGCAAAAATCGAAATCTCTGGAATCGAATTCTCGACCATCCTGTCTTATGTATTTTTTCGCGCTGATTACGAAAATGATAGATTTATTGAGGAAATCTCAACGGAACACCGAGATATCGATGATTTCTTGCGGAAAAAATATTTTTTTTATACATAAAATCAGCGTTATTTCATATTTCCTTTGAGATTTCGACCAAATAACCGTGCTTTTCGGAATCAGCGTAAAAAAATACATCGGATAGGGTGGTCGAGATTCCAATTCCGAAGATTTTCATTTTTCGAAAAAATTGACAATTTCTGTAAGGTCGGGACCTTACAGAAAATGCGATTTTTCGCAAAAATCGAAATCTCTGGAATCGAATTCTCGACCATCCTATCTTATGTATTTTTTCGCGCTGATTACGAAAATGATAGATTTATTGAGGAAATCTCAACGGAACACCGAGATATCGATGATTTCTTGCGGAAAAAATATTTTCTTTATACACAAAATCAGCGTTATTTCATATTTCCTTTGAGATTTCGACCAAATAACCGTGCTTTTCGGAATCAGCGTAAAAAAATACATCGGATAGGGTGGTCGAGATTCCAATTCCGAAAATTTTCATTTTTCGAAAAGATTGACAATTTCTGTAAGGTCGGGACCTTACAGAAAATGCGATTTTTCGCAAAAATCGAAATCTGTGAAATCGAATTCTCGAGCATCCTATCTTATGTATTTTTTCGCGCTGATTACGAAAATGATAGATTTATTGAGGAAATCTCAACGGAACACCGAGATATCGATGATTTCTTGCGGAAAAAAAAATTTCTTTATACACAAAATCAGCGTTATTTCATATTTCCTTTGAGATTTCGACCAAATAACCGTGCTTTTCGGAATCAGCGTAAAAAAATACATCGGATAGGGTGGTCGAGATTCCAATTCCGAAGATTATCATTTTTCGAAAAGATTGACAATTTCTGTAAGGTCGGGACCTTACAGAAATTGCGATTTTTCGCAAAAATCCAAATCTCTGGAATCGAATTCTCGACCATCCTATCTTATGTATTTTTTCGCGCTGATTACGAAAATGATAGATTTATTGAGGAAATCTCAACGGAACACCGAGATATCGATGATTTCTTGCGGAAAAAATATTTTTTTTATACACAAAATCAGCGTTGTTTCATATTTCCTTTGAGATTTCGACCAAATAACCGTGCTTTTCGGAATCAGCGTAAAAAAATACATCGGATAGGGTGGTCGAGATTCCAATTCCGAAGATTTTCATTTTTCGAAAAAATTGACAATTTCTGTAAGGTCGGGACCTTACAGAAAATGCGATTTTTCGCAAAAATCGAAATCTCTGGAATCGAATTCTCGACCATCCTATCTTATGTATTTTTTCGCGCTGATTACGAAAATGATAGATTTATTGAGGAAATCTCAACGGAACACCGAGATATCGATGATTTCTTGCGGAAAGAAAAATTTCTTTATACACAAAATCAGCGTTATTTCATATTTCCTTTGAGATTTCGACCAAATAACCGTGCTTTTCGGAATCAGCGTAAAAAAATACATCGGATAGGGTGGTCGAGATTCCAATTCCGAAAATTTTCATTTTTCGAAAAAATTGACAATTTCTGTAAGGTCGGGACCTTACAGAAAATGCGATTTTTCGCAAAAATCGAAATCTCTGGAATCGAATTCTCGACCATCCTATCTTATGTATTTTTTCGCGCTGATTACGAAAATGATAGATTTATTGAGGAAATCTCAACGGAACACCGAGATATCGATGATTTCTTGCGGAAAAAATATTTTCTTTATACACAAAATCAGCGTTATTTCATATTTCCTTTGAGATTTCGACCAAATAACCGTGCTTTTCGGAATCAGCGTAAAAAAATACATCGGATAGGGTGGTCGAGATTCCAATTCCGAAGATTTTCATTTTTCGAAAAAATTGACAATTTCTGTAAGGTCGGGACCTTACAGAAAATGCGATTTTTCGCAAAAATCGAAATCTCTGGAATCGAATTCTCGACCATCCTATCTTATGTATTTTTTCGCGCTGATTACGAAAATGATAGATTTATTGAGGAAATCTCAACGGAACACCGAGATATCGATGATTTCTTGCGGAAAAAATATTTTTTTTTATACACAAAATCAGCGTTATTTCATATTTCCTTTGAGATTTCGACCAAATAACCGTGTTTTTCGGAATCAGCGTAAAAAAATACATCGGATAGGGTGGTCGAGATTCCAATTCCGAAGATTTTCATTTTTCGAAAAAATTGACAATTTCTGTAAGGTCGGGACCTTACAGAAAATGCGATTTTTCGCAAAAATCGAAATCTCTGGAATCGAATTCTCGACCATCCTATCTTATGTATTTTTTCGCGCTGATTACGAAAATGATAGATTTATTGAGGAAATCTCAACGGAACACCGAGATATCGATGATTTCTTGCGGAAAAAATATTTTCTTTATACACAAAATCAGCGTTATTTCATATTTCCTTTGAGATTTCGACCAAATAACCGTGCTTTTCGGAATCAGCGTAAAAAAATACATCGGATAGGGTGGTCGAGATTCCAATTCCGAAGATTTTCATTTTTCGAAAAAATTGACAATTTCTGTAAGGTCGGGACCTTACAGAAAATGCGATTTTTCGCAAAAATCGAAATCTCTGGAATCGAATTCTCGACCATCCTATCTTATGTATTTTTTCGCGCTGATTACGAAAATGATAGATATATTGAGGAAATCTCAACGGAACACCGAGATATCGATGATTTCTTGCGGGAAAAATATTTTTTTTATACACAAAATCAGCGTTATTTCATATTTCCTTTGAGATTTCGACCAAATAACCGTGCTTTTCGGAATCAGCGTAAAAAAATACATCGGATAGGGTGGTCGAGATTCCAATTCCGAAGATTTTCATTTTTCGAAAAAATTGACAATTTCTGTAAGGTCGGGACCTTACAGAAAATGCGATTTTTCGCAAAAATCGAAATCTCTGGAATCGAATTCTCGACCATCCTATCTTACGTATTTTTTCGCGCTGATTACGAAAATGATAGATTTATTGAGGAAATCTCAACGGAACACCGAGATATCGATGATTTCTTGCGGGAAAAATATTTTTTTTATACACAAAATCAGCGTTATTTCATATTTCCTTTGAGATTTCGACCAAATAACCGTGCTTTTCGGAATCAGCGTAAAAAAATACATCGGATAGGGTGGTCGAGATTCCAATTCCGAAGATTTTCATTTTTCGAAAAAATTGACAATTTCTGTAAGGTCGGGACCTTACAGAAAATGCGATTTTTCGCAAAAATCGAAATCTCTGGAATCGAATTCTCGACCATCCTATCTTATGTATTTTTTCGCGCTGATTACGAAAATGATAGATATATTGAGGAAATCTCAACGGAACACCGAGATATCGATGACCTCTTGCGGGAAAAAAATTTCTTTATACACAAAATCAGCGTTATTTCATATTTCCTTTGAGATTTCGACCAAATAACCGTGTTTTTCGGAATCAGCGTAAAAAAAATACATCGGATAGGGTGGTCGAGATTCCAATTCCGAAGATTTTCATTTTTCGAAAAAATTGACAATTTCTGTAAGGTCGGGACCTTACAGAAAATGCGATTTTTCGCAAAAATCGAAATCTCTGGAATCGAATTCTCGACCATCCTATCTTATGTATTTTTTCGCGCTGATTACGAAAATGATAGATATATTGAGGAAATCTCAACGGAACACCGAGATATCGATGATTTCTTGCGGGAAAAATATTTTTTTTATACACAAAATCAGCGTTATTTCATATTTCCTTTGAGATTTCGACCAAATAACCGTGCTTTTCGGAATCAGCGTAAAAAAATACATCGGATAGGGTGGTCGAGATTCCAATTCCGAAGATTTTCATTTTTCGAAAAAATTGACAATTTCTGTAAGGTCGGGACCTTACAGAAAATGCGATTTTTCGCAAAAATCGAAATCTCTGGAATCGAATTCTCGACCATCCTATCTTATGTATTTTTTCGCGCTGATTACGAAAATGATAGATTTATTGAGGAAATCTCAACGGAACACCGAGATATCGATGATTTCTTGCGGGAAAAATATTTTTTTTATACACAAAATCAGCGTTATTTCATATTTCCTTTGAGATTTCGACCAAATAACCGTGCTTTTCGGAATCAGCGTAAAAAAATACATCGGATAGGGTGGTCGAGATTCCAATTCCGAAGATTTTCATTTTTCGAAAAAATTGACAATTTCTGTAAGGTCGGGACCTTACAGAAAATGCGATTTTTCGCAAAAATCGAAATCTCTGGAATCGAATTCTCGACCATCCTATCTTATGTATTTTTTCGCGCTGATTACGAAAATGATAGATATATTGAGGAAATCTCAACGGAACACCGAGATATCGATGATTTCTTGCGGGAAAAATATTTTTTTTATACACAAAATCAGCGTTATTTCATATTTCCTTTGAGATTTCGACCAAATAACCGTGCTTTTCGGAATCAGCGTAAAAAAATACATCGGATAGGGTGGTCGAGATTCCAATTCCGAAGATTTTCATTTTTCGAAAAAATTGACAATTTCTGTAAGGTCGGGACCTTACAGAAAATGCGATTTTTCGCAAAAATCGAAATCTCTGGAATCGAATTCTCGACCATCCTATCTTATGTATTTTTTCGCGCTGATTACGAAAATGATAGATATATTGAGGAAATCTCAACGGAACACCGAGATATCGATGACCTCTTGCGGGAAAAAAATTTCTTTATACACAAAATCAGCGTTATTTCATATTTCCTTTGAGATTTCGACCAAATAACCGTGTTTTTCGGAATCAGCGTAAAAAAAATACATCGGATAGGGTGGTCGAGATTCCAATTCCGAAGATTTTCATTTTTCGAAAAAATTGACAATTTCTGTAAGGTCGGGACCTTACAGAAAATGCGATTTTTCGCAAAAATCGAAATCTCTGGAATCGAATTCTCGACCATCCTATCTTATGTATTTTTTCGCGCTGATTACGAAAATGATAGATATATTGAGGAAATCTCAACGGAACACCGAGATATCGATGATTTCTTGCGGGAAAAATATTTTTTTTATACACAAAATCAGCGTTATTTCATATTTCCTTTGAGATTTCGACCAAATAACCGTGCTTTTCGGAATCAGCGTAAAAAAATACATCGGATAGGGTGGTCGAGATTCCAATTCCGAAGATTTTCATTTTTCGAAAAAATTGACAATTTCTGTAAGGTCGGGACCTTACAGAAAATGCGATTTTTCGCAAAAATCGAAATCTCTGGAATCGAATTCTCGACCATCCTATCTTATGTATTTTTTCGCGCTGATTACGAAAATGATAGATTTATTGAGGAAATCTCAACGGAACACCGAGATATCGATGATTTCTTGCGGGAAAAATATTTTTTTTATACACAAAATCAGCGTTATTTCATATTTCCTTTGAGATTTCGACCAAATAACCGTGCTTTTCGGAATCAGCGTAAAAAAATACATCGGATAGGGTGGTCGAGATTCCAATTCCGAAGATTTTCATTTTTCGAAAAAATTGACAATTTCTGTAAGGTCGGGACCTTACAGAAAATGCGATTTTTCGCAAAAATCGAAATCTCTGGAATCGAATTCTCGACCATCCTATCTTACGTATTTTTTCGCGCTGATTACGAAAATGATAGATTTATTGAGGAAATCTCAACGGAACACCGAGATATCGATGATTTCTTGCGGGAAAAATATTTTTTTTATACACAAAATCAGCGTTATTTCATATTTCCTTTGAGATTTCGACCAAATAACCGTGCTTTTCGGAATCAGCGTAAAAAAATACATCGGATAGGGTGGTCGAGATTCCAATTCCGAAGATTTTCATTTTTCGAAAAAATTGACAATTTCTGTAAGGTCGGGACCTTACAGAAAATGCGATTTTTCGCAAAAATCGAAATCTCTGGAATCGAATTCTCGACCATCCTATCTTATGTATTTTTTCGCGCTGATTACGAAAATGATAGATTTATTGAGGAAATCTCAACGGAACACCGAGATATCGATGATTTCTTGCGGAAAAAATATTTTTTTTTATACACAAAATCAGCGTTATTTCATATTTCCTTTGAGATTTCGACCAAATAACCGTGTTTTTCGGAATCAGCGTAAAAAAATACATCGGATAGGGTGGTCGAGATTCCAATTCCGAAGATTTTCATTTTTCGAAAAAATTGACAATTTCTGTAAGGTCGGGACCTTACAGAAAATGCGATTTTTCGCAAAAATCGAAATCTCTGGAATCGAATTCTCGACCATCCTATCTTATGTATTTTTTCGCGCTGATTACGAAAATGATAGATTTATTGAGGAAATCTCAACGGAACACCGAGATATCGATGATTTCTTGCGGAAAAAATATTTTCTTTATACACAAAATCAGCGTTATTTCATATTTCCTTTGAGATTTCGACCAAATAACCGTGCTTTTCGGAATCAGCGTAAAAAAATACATCGGATAGGGTGGTCGAGATTCCAATTCCGAAGATTTTCATTTTTCGAAAAAATTGACAATTTCTGTAAGGTCGGGACCTTACAGAAAATGCGATTTTTCGCAAAAATCGAAATCTCTGGAATCGAATTCTCGACCATCCTATCTTATGTATTTTTTCGCGCTGATTACGAAAATGATAGATATATTGAGGAAATCTCAACGGAACACCGAGATATCGATGATTTCTTGCGGGAAAAATATTTTTTTTATACACAAAATCAGCGTTATTTCATATTTCCTTTGAGATTTCGACCAAATAACCGTGCTTTTCGGAATCAGCGTAAAAAAATACATCGGATAGGGTGGTCGAGATTCCAATTCCGAAGATTTTCATTTTTCGAAAAAATTGACAATTTCTGTAAGGTCGGGACCTTACAGAAAATGCGATTTTTCGCAAAAATCGAAATCTCTGGAATCGAATTCTCGACCATCCTATCTTACGTATTTTTTCGCGCTGATTACGAAAATGATAGATTTATTGAGGAAATCTCAACGGAACACCGAGATATCGATGATTTCTTGCGGGAAAAATATTTTTTTTATACACAAAATCAGCGTTATTTCATATTTCCTTTGAGATTTCGACCAAATAACCGTGCTTTTCGGAATCAGCGTAAAAAAATACATCGGATAGGGTGGTCGAGATTCCAATTCCGAAGATTTTCATTTTTCGAAAAAATTGACAATTTCTGTAAGGTCGGGACCTTACAGAAAATGCGATTTTTCGCAAAAATCGAAATCTCTGGAATCGAATTCTCGACCATCCTATCTTATGTATTTTTTCGCGCTGATTACGAAAATGATAGATATATTGAGGAAATCTCAACGGAACACCGAGATATCGATGACCTCTTGCGGGAAAAAAATTTCTTTATACACAAAATCAGCGTTATTTCATATTTCCTTTGAGATTTCGACCAAATAACCGTGTTTTTCGGAATCAGCGTAAAAAAAATACATCGGATAGGGTGGTCGAGATTCCAATTCCGAAGATTTTCATTTTTCGAAAAAATTGACAATTTCTGTAAGGTCGGGACCTTACAGAAAATGCGATTTTTCGCAAAAATCGAAATCTCTGGAATCGAATTCTCGACCATCCTATCTTATGTATTTTTTCGCGCTGATTACGAAAATGATAGATATATTGAGGAAATCTCAACGGAACACCGAGATATCGATGATTTCTTGCGGGAAAAATATTTTTTTTATACACAAAATCAGCGTTATTTCATATTTCCTTTGAGATTTCGACCAAATAACCGTGCTTTTCGGAATCAGCGTAAAAAAATACATCGGATAGGGTGGTCGAGATTCCAATTCCGAAGATTTTCATTTTTCGAAAAAATTGACAATTTCTGTAAGGTCGGGACCTTACAGAAAATGCGATTTTTCGCAAAAATCGAAATCTCTGGAATCGAATTCTCGACCATCCTATCTTATGTATTTTTTCGCGCTGATTACGAAAATGATAGATATATTGAGGAAATCTCAACGGAACACCGAGATATCGATGACCTCTTGCGGGAAAAAAATTTCTTTATACACAAAATCAGCGTTATTTCATATTTCCTTTGAGATTTCGACCAAATAACCGTGTTTTTCGGAATCAGCGTAAAAAAAATACATCGGATAGGGTGGTCGAGATTCCAATTCCGAAGATTTTCATTTTTCGAAAAAATTGACAATTTCTGTAAGGTCGGGACCTTACAGAAAATGCGATTTTTCGCAAAAATCGAAATCTCTGGAATCGAATTCTCGACCATCCTATCTTATGTATTTTTTCGCGCTGATTACGAAAATGATAGATATATTGAGGAAATCTCAACGGAACACCGAGATATCGATGATTTCTTGCGGGAAAAATATTTTTTTTATACACAAAATCAGCGTTATTTCATATTTCCTTTGAGATTTCGACCAAATAACCGTGCTTTTCGGAATCAGCGTAAAAAAATACATCGGATAGGGTGGTCGAGATTCCAATTCCGAAGATTTTCATTTTTCGAAAAAATTGACAATTTCTGTAAGGTCGGGACCTTACAGAAAATGCGATTTTTCGCAAAAATCGAAATCTCTGGAATCGAATTCTCGACCATCCTATCTTATGTATTTTTTCGCGCTGATTACGAAAATGATAGATTTATTGAGGAAATCTCAACGGAACACCGAGATATCGATGATTTCTTGCGGGAAAAATATTTTTTTTATACACAAAATCAGCGTTATTTCATATTTCCTTTGAGATTTCGACCAAATAACCGTGCTTTTCGGAATCAGCGTAAAAAAATACATCGGATAGGGTGGTCGAGATTCCAATTCCGAAGATTTTCATTTTTCGAAAAAATTGACAATTTCTGTAAGGTCGGGACCTTACAGAAAATGCGATTTTTCGCAAAAATCGAAATCTCTGGAATCGAATTCTCGACCATCCTATCTTATGTATTTTTTCGCGCTGATTACGAAAATGATAGATTTATTGAGGAAATCTCAACGGAACACCGAGATATCGATGATTTCTTGCGGGAAAAATATTTTTTTTATACACAAAATCAGCGTTATTTCATATTTCCTTTGAGATTTCGACCAAATAACCGTGCTTTTCGGAATCAGCGTAAAAAAATACATCGGATAGGGTGGTCGAGATTCCAATTCCGAAGATTTTCATTTTTCGAAAAAATTGACAATTTCTGTAAGGTCGGGACCTTACAGAAAATGCGATTTTTCGCAAAAATCGAAATCTCTGGAATCGAATTCTCGACCATCCTATCTTATGTATTTTTTCGCGCTGATTACGAAAATGATAGATTTATTGAGGAAATCTCAACGGAACACCGAGATATCGATGATTTCTTGCGGAAAAAATATTTTTTTTTATACACAAAATCAGCGTTATTTCATATTTCCTTTGAGATTTCGACCAAATAACCGTGTTTTTCGGAATCAGCGTAAAAAAATACATCGGATAGGGTGGTCGAGATTCCAATTCCGAAGATTTTCATTTTTCGAAAAAATTGACAATTTCTGTAAGGTCCCGACCTTACAGAAAATGCGATTTTTCGCAAAAATCGAAATCTCTGGAATCGAATTCTCGACCATCCTATCTTATGTATTTTTTCGCGCTGATTACGAAAATGATAGATTTATTGAGGAAATCTCAACGGAACACCGAGATATCGATGATTTCTTGCGGAAAAAATATTTTCTTTATACACAAAATCAGCGTTATTTCATATTTCCTTTGAGATTTCGACCAAATAACCGTGCTTTTCGGAATCAGCGTAAAAAAATACATCGGATAGGGTGGTCGAGATTCCAATTCCGAAGATTTTCATTTTTCGAAAAAATTGACAATTTCTGTAAGGTCGGGACCTTACAGAAAATGCGATTTTTCGCAAAAATCGAAATCTCTGGAATCGAATTCTCGACCATCCTATCTTATGTATTTTTTCGCGCTGATTACGAAAATGATAGATATATTGAGGAAATCTCAACGGAACACCGAGATATCGATGATTTCTTGCGGGAAAAATATTTTTTTTATACACAAAATCAGCGTTATTTCATATTTCCTTTGAGATTTCGACCAAATAACCGTGCTTTTCGGAATCAGCGTAAAAAAATACATCGGATAGGGTGGTCGAGATTCCAATTCCGAAGATTTTCATTTTTCGAAAAAATTGACAATTTCTGTAAGGTCGGGACCTTACAGAAAATGCGATTTTTCGCAAAAATCGAAATCTCTGGAATCGAATTCTCGACCATCCTATCTTACGTATTTTTTCGCGCTGATTACGAAAATGATAGATTTATTGAGGAAATCTCAACGGAACACCGAGATATCGATGATTTCTTGCGGGAAAAATATTTTTTTTATACACAAAATCAGCGTTATTTCATATTTCCTTTGAGATTTCGACCAAATAACCGTGCTTTTCGGAATCAGCGTAAAAAAATACATCGGATAGGGTGGTCGAGATTCCAATTCCGAAGATTTTCATTTTTCGAAAAAATTGACAATTTCTGTAAGGTCGGGACCTTACAGAAAATGCGATTTTTCGCAAAAATCGAAATCTCTGGAATCGAATTCTCGACCATCCTATCTTATGTATTTTTTCGCGCTGATTACGAAAATGATAGATATATTGAGGAAATCTCAACGGAACACCGAGATATCGATGACCTCTTGCGGGAAAAAAATTTCTTTATACACAAAATCAGCGTTATTTCATATTTCCTTTGAGATTTCGACCAAATAACCGTGTTTTTCGGAATCAGCGTAAAAAAAATACATCGGATAGGGTGGTCGAGATTCCAATTCCGAAGATTTTCATTTTTCGAAAAAATTGACAATTTCTGTAAGGTCGGGACCTTACAGAAAATGCGATTTTTCGCAAAAATCGAAATCTCTGGAATCGAATTCTCGACCATCCTATCTTATGTATTTTTTCGCGCTGATTACGAAAATGATAGATATATTGAGGAAATCTCAACGGAACACCGAGATATCGATGATTTCTTGCGGGAAAAATATTTTTTTTATACACAAAATCAGCGTTATTTCATATTTCCTTTGAGATTTCGACCAAATAACCGTGCTTTTCGGAATCAGCGTAAAAAAATACATCGGATAGGGTGGTCGAGATTCCAATTCCGAAGATTTTCATTTTTCGAAAAAATTGACAATTTCTGTAAGGTCGGGACCTTACAGAAAATGCGATTTTTCGCAAAAATCGAAATCTCTGGAATCGAATTCTCGACCATCCTATCTTATGTATTTTTTCGCGCTGATTACGAAAATGATAGATTTATTGAGGAAATCTCAACGGAACACCGAGATATCGATGATTTCTTGCGGGAAAAATATTTTTTTTATACACAAAATCAGCGTTATTTCATATTTCCTTTGAGATTTCGACCAAATAACCGTGCTTTTCGGAATCAGCGTAAAAAAATACATCGGATAGGGTGGTCGAGATTCCAATTCCGAAGATTTTCATTTTTCGAAAAATTGACAATTTCTGTAAGGTCGGGACCTTACAGAAAATGCGATTTTTCGCAAAAATCGAAATCTCTGGAATCGAATTCTCGACCATCCTATCTTATGTATTTTTTCGCGCTGATTACGAAAATGATAGATTTATTGAGGAAATCTCAACGGAACACCGAGATATCGATGATTTCTTGCGGAAAAAATATTTTTTTTATACACAAAATCAGCGTTATTTCATATTTCCTTTGAGATTTCGACCAAATAACCGTGTTTTTCGGAATCAGCGTAAAAAAATACATCGGATAGGGTGGTCGAGATTCCAATTCCGAAGATTTTCATTTTTCGAAAAAATTGACAATTTCTGTAAGGTCCCGACCTTACAGAAAATGCGATTTTTCGCAAAAATCGAAATCTCTGGAATCGAATTCTCGACCATCCTATCTTATGTATTTTTTCGCGCTGATTACGAAAATGATAGATTTATTGAGGAAATCTCAACGGAACACCGAGATATCGATGATTTCTTGCGGAAAAAATATTTTCTTTATACACAAAATCAGCGTTATTTCATATTTCCTTTGAGATTTCGACCAAATAACCGTGCTTTTCGGAATCAGCGTAAAAAAATACATCGGATAGGGTGGTCGAGATTCCAATTCCGAAGATTTTCATTTTTCGAAAAAATTGACAATTTCTGTAAGGTCGGGACCTTACAGAAAATGCGATTTTTCGCAAAAATCGAAATCTCTGGAATCGAATTCTCGACCATCCTATCTTATGTATTTTTTCGCGCTGATTACGAAAATGATAGATATATTGAGGAAATCTCAACGGAACACCGAGATATCGATGATTTCTTGCGGGAAAAATATTTTTTTTATACACAAAATCAGCGTTATTTCATATTTCCTTTGAGATTTCGACCAAATAACCGTGCTTTTCGGAATCAGCGTAAAAAAATACATCGGATAGGGTGGTCGAGATTCCAATTCCGAAGATTTTCATTTTTCGAAAAAATTGACAATTTCTGTAAGGTCGGGACCTTACAGAAAATGCGATTTTTCGCAAAAATCGAAATCTCTGGAATCGAATTCTCGACCATCCTATCTTACGTATTTTTTCGCGCTGATTACGAAAATGATAGATTTATTGAGGAAATCTCAACGGAACACCGAGATATCGATGATTTCTTGCGGGAAAAATATTTTTTTTTATACACAAAATCAGCGTTATTTCATATTTCCTTTGAGATTTCGACCAAATAACCGTGCTTTTCGGAATCAGCGTAAAAAAATACATCGGATAGGGTGGTCGAGATTCCAATTCCGAAGATTTTTCATTTTTCGAAAAAATTGACAATTTCTGTAAGGGTCGGGACCTTACAGAAAATGCCGATTTTTTCGCAAAAATCGAAATCTCTGGAAATCGAATTCTCGACCATCCTATCTTATGTATTTTTTCGCGCTGATTACGAAAATGATAGATATATTGAGGAAATCTCAACGGAACACCGAGATATCGATGACCTCTTGCGGGAAAAAAATTTCTTTATACACAAAATCAGCGTTATTTCATATTTCCTTTGAGATTTCGACAAATAACCGTGTTTTTCGGATCAGCGTAAAAAAATACATCGGATAGGGTGGTCGAGATTCCAATTCCGAAGATTTTCATTTTTCGAAAAAATTGACAATTTCTGTAAGGTCGGGACCTTACAGAAAATGCGATTTTCGCAAAAATCGAAATCTCTGGAATCGAATTCTCGACCATCCTATCTTATGTATTTTTTCGCGCTGATTACGAAAATGATAGATATATTGAGGAAATCTCAACGGAACACCGAGATATCGATGATTTCTTGCGGGAAAAATATTTTTTTTATACACAAAATCAGCGTATTTCATATTTCCTTTGAGATTTCGACCAAATAACCGTGCTTT